>JAVIAB010000092.1:16044324-16494324 GCA_032433765.1 Megaustenia siamemsis | reverse complement strand
CTAAACAAATGCATTAATATCTTGAAATGCAAGTATTACTGAAAAGTACTCAAAATTTTACATATGGAGAAGAAATATCTGCTTTGCAGGAAACTTTAACATTTCAGAAATATTTTTGATAAAGAACAAAAGAACATAAACACATAACATGAACTCCGAAACGCGAGCGAACAAAAGAACATGAACCCATAACACGAACTCCGAAACACGAGCGAACAAAAAAATATAAACACACAACACAAACTCCGAAACACGAGCGAACAAAAGAACATAAACACACAACACGAACTCCGAAACACGAGTGAACAAAAGAATATAAACACATAACACGAACTCCGAAACACGAGCGAACAAAAGAACATAAACACATAACATGAACTCCGAAACACGAGCGAACAAAAGAATATAAACACACAACACGAACTCCGAAACACGAGCGAACAAAAGAACATAAACACATAACATGAACTCCGAAACACGAGCGAACAAAAGAACATAAACACACAACACAAACTCCGAAACACGAGCGAACAAAAGAACATAAACACACAACACGAACTCCGAAACACGAGTGAACAAAAGAATATAAACACATAACACGAACTCCGAAACACGAGCGAACAAAAGAACATAAACACATAACATGAACTCCGAAACACGAGCGAACAAAAGAATATAAACACACAACACGAACTCCGAAACACGAGCGAACAAAAGAACATAAACACATAACATGAACTCCGGAGCACGGCCTTGGGTCCACGATGTAGGCAGGTTCCTGGTAATAATTGTGTCAGCCAGTGGCTATATTTATGGTTTATTCTTTTCGATATTAACTGGCAAAGGGTTCTTTAACGTGCGCGACAGTACAGGGGCCTCCTGCTAATTGCTGTTCGAGAAGGCTAACATCGGATCTCACTACTCAGGAGATCAGGAGAGGGTAAACGCCTCGAAAAAACTACTGATTAATTGTTCCTACTACTGATAATTGAAAACATCATCACCGCCAACAGACCCAATGGTCGACCACGAAAAAAATGGATGGATGGAATATTAGAAGCACTAGGAAACATAACAGCTGCAGAGGCGAACAGTAGAGCAACGGATGGATGGAATATTAGAAGCACTAGGAAACATAACAGCAGCAGAGGCGAACAGTAGAGCAACGGATGGATGGAATATTAGAAGCACTAGGAAACATAACAGCTGCAGAGGCGAACAGTAGAGCAACGGATGGATGGAATATTAGAAGCACTAGGAAACATAACAGCTGCAGAGGCGAACAGTAGAGCAACGGATGGATGGAATATTAGAAGCACTAGGGAACATAACAGCAGCAGAGGCGAACAGAAGAGCAAAGGATGGATGGAATAATAGAAGCACTAGGAAACATAACAGCAGCAGAGGCGAACAGAAGAGCAAAGGATGGATGGAATATTAGAAGCACTAGGAAACATAACAGCTGCAAGGGGGCGAACAGAAGAGCAAAAGATGGATTGATGGAATATTAGAAGCACTAGGAAACATAACAGCAGCAGAGGCGAACAGAAGAACAAAGAATGGATGGAATATTAGAAGCACTAGGAAACATAACAGCTGCAGAGGTGAACAGAAGAGCAAAAGATGGATGGATGGATGGGATATTAGAAGCACTAGGAAACATAACAGCAGCACAGGCGAACAGAAGAGCAAAGAATGGATGGAATATTAGAAGCACTAGGAAACATAACAGCAGCAGAGGCAAACAGAAGAGCAAAGGATGGATGGATGGAATATTAGAAGCACTAGGAAACATAACAGCTGCAAAGGCGAACAAAAGAGCAAAATATGGATGGATAGAATATTAGAAGCACTAGGAAACATAACAGCAGCATAGGGGAATAGAAGAGCAAAAGACTGCAAATTATATCTCCCCTCGACGCTTGAAGAAGAAGAAGATCACCGACTGTGAGTGGTTTTGAACCTGCGTCCTTCCCGTTTTAGGCCGTCTTACCTCTAAACTACCCAACCCCCTGTGCAACCATATAACCTTATTTCAAGTTAGATTTATCTCTGTTAACTTCCATTTGTATCACAACTAATGTTATAGAACCCACATTTCATGCACTTTATTTTCCTGTATATGTCAGGGGCGTCATTTCCCTCGATCCATATAGCTTCAGTTAATGTTTAGTCATGTGTACATATCAATTATTTCTGTGATTTATGGAATCCACGAGCAACCTAGAAACGTCGACTCCTATACGTCCTTGTCTAGCGGTAATCTTATTTAATTACCTGGAATGTGTACCTGGTTGTAGTGCTTCTGGCTCGAGGTCCTTATCTCCAGGAATAGAACAGGAAGCAGTTTTTTTAAACAAGTAGATTGAAAACATAAGGTGCGCAGAAAGAAACAAACCAGAACGAAAATTATGAGGGAAGAAATATTTTGACATCGCATTTACGTTTACTTTTTCTGGTTCTAGTTTGCAATCCCCCTGGGCGACCCTATCTTGCGGTAGGAAGAACGTAGGCGTCGTAAAAATTTACGGTGTCGGGAAAACAATTAAAATGAGTAATTTAAATTGCGGTTTCCTTCAGGGGCCGACACTTATTGAATAAATATCAGCGAGATGGAAATTATACGTGGCAGGCTGGAAGAGATTATCCGCAAATAGAGACGTTACGCTTCTGTTATGGGTGGACGAATATGGGATTAGTTGGGTCTATTTTTTTATGTTTTCCGTTCCATCATTTGCACAGCTGTCTGTTAACTGACATTTTAGTTGTCTTGATTATTTGTTCATTTAAGAAATGTAATCTGATATGATTCCGCAATGCTTATTTGTTCATTTAAATAATGTAATCTGATATGATTGTGCAATGCTTATTTGTTCATTTAAGAAATGTAATCTGATATGATTGTGCAATGCTTATTTGTTCATTTAAGTAATGTAATCTGATATGATTGTGCAATGCTTATTTGTTCATTTAAGTAATGTAATCTGATATGATTCCGCAATGCTTATTTGAGAACAAATTGAGAGAGAGAGCGAGAAAGAATTCATTTAGAGGTGGAACATAGAAGGATACATTCAGTGCGTGAGTGCTACTTTCACAAGAAAGAAATGACGATTAGTAAATATGGTCGTTGCTATAGTAGCATGCACAAGTAACAGAAAGTAAAGGCAAAGGCGTATGGGGAATATGGTGTTAGTGACCATATTTTTTCTATTACCACGGCACATTTTTGGGTGATGTGGCCGGTATCACGCCAGTCCGCCTTTACTTTTCAGAAAAATCATTGGTACCCATTTTTAGAAGTTGGGTGAACCCCGCAGTCTTGTCAGTCCGAAAAAAAAAATCTGGAATTTTTAAAAAATATTCTTCATTAGTAATTATCGCCGTTCATGGAATTCGTAGCATTCCTCTGATAAACCGCATCTGAGCTGCCTCTAATGTTCTTTGTGTTGTCTTGTTTAGTGTTCATGACTCTTCCACTTCTATAGAGTAGGAAAGGTTTTATGTAGCACATTGGGACTGTTTCATATATGGTCAGTATAGATTAAATATGATCATTACAATAGTAAATACTATCAGTATTGTGGTAAATATGATCATTAATGTTGTAGATATGGTCATTATAGTAGTAAATATGATCAGTATTGTGGTAAATATGATCATTATTGTTGTAGATATGGTCATTATAGTAGTAAATATGATCAGTATTGTGGTAAATATGATCATTAATGTTGTAGATATGGTCATTATAGTAGTAAATATGATCAGTATTGTGGTAAATATGATCATTAATGTTGTAGATATGGTCATTATAGTAGTAAATATGATCAGTATTGTGGTAAATATCATCATTATTGAGGTAAATATGATCTTTATAGTTGTAAATACGATCAGTGATGTTGTAAATATGATCAGTAGTTTACCTAATATTTATCTTGTAAGTAATGCATGAGTTATATTAGTAATAATTTAAACAGAAGGATGTTAAGAATACCATGCATATCAAAAAGTGTAATGAAGATGTACCATGATACCAAGCTGTACATTATTTTCTCTCTTTGTAGTCAGCGATCTCTTCTCATGATGTGCCCGAAAAAAAATGTTGATTGTTTCTTTCTGATGTTTCTTCAGAGCTCCCTTTTTGTGTTGACCTCTTTGAGAATTTCTACGTTGGTCTTTTTAGCTGTCCCAAGAACTTTCAGCATTCTTCTGAGAAATCCCATCTCTGTAGCCTCTAATCTATATATTATATGTATTTATGTGAGAGAGAGAGAGTGGGTGAGAGGGAGAGAGAGAGAGAGAGAGAGAGAGAGAGAGAGCGAGAGATATATTTTGTTCTCTGCAATGTTTTCTTTGGCTCGAGAATTTATTCGTTTATTAAAGTTACAAACGCAGGATTCGTTTCTCGCCAGAGAAACAAAAATTCGTGGTTTGGAACTCCCCCGCCCCAGTTCTCAAATCCGCCTACACCTAATCTCTGGATCCTGTTTAATCCGAATATCCCGTGAACCTTGTCAGAAATCTAGCCTCGGTCTCCCCGCCTTTATCTTCTCCCAGTCTCTCCTACCTCCGACTGGTTATCATTCGACCGTTTACCTGCAGTACAACAGTGCTCACACTGAAGTGTCATTCCGAAAGTGACAAATTGTGCCCATTTGGAAAACCCCAGGCTTTGTGATTATATCAAATCTGAGAGCTCGTCAGATCGTTTCAACGCATTTCATGGGAATAGATTTTTGGGTGACTATGTACAGTCGGTGAGACGCACACAAATATGTTTCTTCCTTTTTTTCCTTCTAGATTTGCCCTTCTGCGTCTAGGAAAGATATAGTTTATGGTCTTTCACTCTTCTCTCGTCTGTTTGTAGACTTCACCTGTTTATGTTTCTTAGTGTTTCTGATATTCAATTAATCCATCTTTTTCGTGGCCGGTCTTTGACCTGGTGTTCTTGCATCGCACATTGGATGTTCGTTGTCTTGTATGTTTTTTTTTTCATCTGTTACCATGTGGCTAAACCATTTTCATATCATGAGAAAAGAGAAGTTGGAATACTTGGTTACAAATGGCAAATTACAGGGAAAGAGAGATCGCGAACGACAAAGAGAGAAGATACTGTATAGCTTGGTGTCATGGCACGGAGTCAGTCATCCATAGAATTGATACGATCCTCTGTGCTAGAGAGTTGTGGATAGACATAATCGCCTACGCCAGCTGCCAACATGTTGATGACGAGACCATTTTGTTTTGTAGTTTCATTATACATTCGGGGACGGAAATTACTCCTAATATTTTCCCCAGTTCTTCATTTTTTTTTTATCTTACCTCTAATGCTGTTTTCTGTCATTCGTCTAACATATTTGATTTCGGTGTGGTAGTGGTTATTTTTTTTTTAATTGTATTTTAGTCTAGTGTCCAGGTCTGGCATTGGTAGCACAATGTTTTGGAAAAAGATGATATTTGAAAGAGTGTTTCGTTTGCCTCTAGTGTTCATTTTTGCTCAATAAAAAAACAACAGAAACATGTTTCAAGTAATAATAATACATTAAATAACTACGTGTGTGAATATGTTAAATGGAGGGAATGAAGTAACGAATGAAGTAGTAAACAAGTTGCTCACAAAAGAGGTGAGATAACAAGGGAAATGGAAAGATAAGTGATCTCATTAAAGATATTTATATTCTCTATCATTTCTTTACAGTTCGCATTAAAAGGGGGAGTTAAAAGGTGTAGTTGTATCGTGTTTTTTTGCGAGAAACTGCGACATTGTCGTTGCCTTTCGGCTCAAATCCGATGTCTCTGCCATTTTCTGGGTAGCGGGTTTTGACTTCCCTCCTTGGTCGCTACTTACTACCAACACAATGTGATTTTTCTTTCTTTGTACAGACAGTTGTCGACCTTTCCTTGTCTGTACAGACAGTTGTCGACCTTTCCTTGTCTGTACAGACAGTTGTCGACCTTTCCTTCTCTGTACAGACAGTTGTCGACCTTTCCTTGTCTATACAGACAGTTGTCGACCTTTCCTTGTCTATACAGACAGTTGTCGACCTTTCCTTTTCTGTACAGACAGTTGTCAACCTTTCCTTGTCTGTACAGACAGTTTGTCGACCTTTCCTTGTCTGTACAGACAGTTGTCGACCTTTCCTTGTCTGTACAGACAGTTGTCGACCTTTCCTTGTCTGTACAGACATATGTCGACTTCTCTTTAGTAGCTGCCAGACGACGTTCTACCCAGCAGCTTTCATCATGGTTTATTCTGACAAGTTTAGAATGACAGTTTCAACTGCAGAATGAACACATGGTACATTTACATCTTAGAGTCATCCACACTTGTTTTAATTTGCGTCTTTCATCTTCTAAGATTGGTTTCCTCTCATTTTATAAACGTTGTTTCATTTCTTCTGTTTTTTCCTCAAGTACTACAATCATCGGGAGCCGCGATAGCTCAGTGGTTAGTGAACTGGACTACAAAGGACAAGGGGTAGGGTTCGATCCCAACCGACGGCTTCCGGGTTCACCCAGCCTTAAATGGGTACCGCATTTTTTTTCTGGGAAAGTAAAGCAGCACGGGCGTAATACTGACCACATTACCCCAAAAATCATGTGCTGAAGGTCTGTAAAATATAGGGTCACTAACACCATATTTCCCTATACGCCACTTGGCGTGACGGGGGTACTTCACTTTACTTACTACAATCATCTGCCAGTACCTCAAGTCTTTTTTTTTGGAATAAAAAGAGAAATCTTTTAGCGGTGCATATAGTCTAGTTACTCTTATCCAGTCTCGTCGCGAAGAGATGGAGCTGGGTAGTAATCAATTCATTTTTAACGATTCTCGCAGTCAGTCAGCTTTAGGTCGCTGGTTTTAAGCTCAAGAGCTCTTCAAATGTGGTTTAACATTGCAGGTAAAGTGAATAAAATATAAAAGTAAGATAATGTGTGTATCATCATCATCATCAGGTTGCAAGTCCTTTTCAGATCGTTGCATTCACCAGAGCCCGTCTGAAAGAATCTCTGTCGCTGGCCAGATCACTCACAGAACGCGCATTCACCAAAGCCCGTCTGAAAGAATCTCTGCCGCTAGCCAGATCACTCACAGAACGTTGCATTCACCAAAGCCAGTCTAAAAGAATCTTTGTCGCTAGCCAGATCACTCACAGAACGTTGCATTCACCAAAGCCCGTCTAAAAGAATCTCTGTCGCTGGCCAGATCACTCACAGAACGCGCATTCACCAAAGCCCGTCTGAAAGAATCTCTGCCGCTAGCCAGATCACTCACAGAACGTTGCATTCACCAAAGCCAGTCTAAAAGAATCTCTGCCGCTAGCCAGATCACTCACAGAACGTTGCATTCACCAAAGCCCGTCTAAAAGAATCTTTGTCGCTAGCCAGATCACTCACAGAACACGCATTCACCAAAGCCCGTCTGAAAGAACCTGTCTGTAGCCATATCTCCCACTTATTTTGTTGTCATGTTCAAGGTATCAGTGATGTCTTGACACCATCTTCTACGTGGTTTAAACCTTGAACCTGATTATTTGTGACATAAACATAAGATTACAGTACTTTACTCTAGGTAAAACAGTTCCTTCAGTAATTACCACAAATTATCATAGTTATAATTACATCCTGGTTTGCATAGTAAGTTATGAAAAGAAAACATGGTTTTGCTGTTATTAACAATTGTTACAATTTTGTTCAAGTTTATTATGGACACCGGATATGGGGACGTATAGCCCATTTTCTATGTATACACTTCTATGTTGAGATAAGGAGAGAGAAAGCCATTGTATTGATTGAATCACTGTTGTCGTGGCAACATTGTAAATGGCCGATGAAATTACTTACCAAGCTCTCATATACATTTAGTGGTCAAGGTAAATAAATGCGAATAAATGTGAAAGCTGAGGTAAAGCTGAATAAATTCTGTTAAGCTTTTAACTGTGCCATTTCTCTACTTGTTTCTTCATTTCTCCTTCCTTTGCAGGATCGATAGATGTCTCTGGACAGTTGTAATTTTATAGTAGATTTAATCTCAATAGACATTGAAGCCTATCTATTATTAACGGCTCCAATTACATGCATTATATCATAGTAAAAAAAGATCTACTTCTCCTTCTTCTTCTTTTCTCTTTTCACTGATACCTAAAAGGTGTCATGGTTTATATATTATTTGTCGTTCTTGAGCTGCTCGAACTGTCTGAATTAGTGATTTTCCTCTGTTGTTACATGTCACTGTCACAGCATCTATCCATCTTCTTCTGGGTCTTCCTCTTGGTCTTTTTCCATGCATTCTCGAGTAGAACGCCCTTGATGGTGATGACCAGGTGGCCAAACCATTTAAGTTGTTGTTCTATATATTCTTGGCAGGGTTTTGTTTCTACCATTTTTCTTATGGTTTCATTTGGTATTCTATCTCTTCTTGTGTTTGCTACTTTTCTCAAGCATCGCATCTCACATGTATTTATCTTTCTTAATTGTGATTTAGAAAGGGTCCATGTTTGACTTTCATAGCACAAAGTTGGTATGAAAATGCTATTTATCATTTGTTGTTTAGCTGGCATAGAAATGTTTGTATGTCTTAGCAATGGTGAAAGCTGGTATGTGACAGCATTTGCTTTTTGTATTCTCATGTCAATTTCTCTGCCTAGTTTTCCATCTTCTGTGAACATTGTGCCCAAATACTTGAATTCCTCTACTTGTTTTATTTCTTTATCTTTGATCTTAATGTTTAATGGGTGTCTTGATTTACTTATTCTTATAGCCTCTGTTTTTGCTGTGTTAATTTTCATACTGTAGTTTGTGCAACTTTTATCTAGAGATGTTAAATGCTGTTGTAGCAGGTTTTCGTCATCAACTATATTAGGCATTGGTGATCTACGAATAGTAGCTCGTTGATGTTGGAACTTTCTACCTCTATATTATTATTTGATTTTTCCTTATTGTTGTTTGTTTCCTGATTTATTTTGTCCATATATATGATGAAGGGGAGTGGTGAGAGGACACATCCTTGTCTTACACCTGTTGTAACCTGAAACCATTCTGACAGACCTTCCGATGTTCTAACGGCACTTTGACTGTTTTTATATAGCGCCATTATGTTATCTAGTAGTTGTCCTGCTACCCCGTAGGTGTCTAAAGTTTGCCAAAGTTTAAAGGATCTACACTGACATTTAACTCATTAAGTTGCATTGTGACTGTGTTATGTATTCTGGTAAAATATTAGACTAGTAGTGACCTCCATTGTCTCCTCTGAATATCCGCCGCTGGAACTCACCCAACACACTATACTGCAAGTAGTCTTTATTTGGTCGACAATTCTACTGCTGTCAGAACTGGTTCTACTCATCGCAGTTCCGAGGTATTTCTAAATCTTTTGATACCAACAGGGTAAGCCCATTCATTGTTTATTTTCCGTTTGTCCCTGACAGTAATTCCCCTGGCAGGAAAGCTGAACGCGATGTATCGCTGCCGTCGTGACATTTGACATTACTAGCGACAGCGCTGAAGCCAGTTGTTGCTCTCATTTCGGGGACATGTGATCTCCGGGCGCAGGAGAGCTCCTATCAGGTTACGTCGTGACAAATATGGCGACACGAGTTATGTTTGGCAGATTTTCAAGGCCCATGCAATACCGCTGTTCATTCACTTAATAGGAGTTGGGGGAGGACGGGTAGCGATAGGACCAGAGAAGTGAGATATGGAGTGGAGGGAAAAGTATTATATATATATATATATATATATATATATATATATGAGAGATACATATAAATATACAAATATTCTTACATACATCCACGCACATACATACATACACACATATTGACCAATATTTTTTTCAATTTTGTGTTAGTTTTAAAAAAAAAATTACGGACATATCAAATGGATATGGGGACTAAACAAACCCGAGGCAGAACACAGAGATAAGTGATAACTCGACAGCTCGGCTGGTAGCTTGCAATTACACTTTTGAAGCAAATATAGAAAACAAATAACAATCATGTTCAAAGCGCATGGAACATTTTCAGAATAGACTTCTAAAAGCCGACATTTAATCCTTTAATTCCGACACAAACAACGGCAGAAGCGGACGACATCAGCAAACGGAAGAGACAAGAAAATCGGGCATAAAGATTGCGTCCAAGACATTTTCAAGCCAGTAGGTATTTATGGGAAAATTAACATGCTTTTGTATATATTCAATATGCTGGACGAATCAGGGTTTTTAATAAAGATACTGAAGTGCAGCTATAAAGAGCACCCACAGAGAAAATCGGAAGGTTTGAGATGCATTTCAAAATAAATAGTCAAACTCTGTGAGAGATACACAAGTGAGAAAGTAAAGTACCCCCCGTCACACCAAGTGGCGTATAGGGAATATGGCGTTAGTGACCATAATTTTTACAGACCTTCGGCACATGATTTTGGGGTAATGTGGTCGGTATTACGCCCGTGCCACTCTACTTTCCCAGAAAAATATTCGGTACCCTTTAAAGGTTGGGTGAACCTGAGCCGTCGGTTGGGATCGAACCCTACCCCTTGCCTTTGTAGTCCAGTTCACTAACCACTGAGCTATCGCGGCTCCATAAAGTTTATTAACCTGATAAAAACAATGTGTGAAGGAATGAAATGTAGTGTGGTGCATGGAAGGGCAGCTTACAGAAGCATTTAAAATAAAACAGGAGTAAGGCAGAGAGATGCCTTCTATCTCGATTTCTCTTTCTACTGGCCATAGATTGGACAACATGAGCATACTTGATGATGAGAGATCACAACAGCTAGGACTGAAAATTAATAGAGATAAGACCAACATTATGAGAATTAATGCGGTTGTCAATAACCAAATAAAATTAGGAGATATGCCTCTACTAGACGTACAATCTTACATATATCTGGGCAGTGATGTAGTTAAAGAGAGAGGAACAAAAAATGATACCAAAATAAGGTTATCAAAAGCAAGAGGAGCTTTTGTTGCACTAGGAAACATATGGAAGTCCAAAGAAATTAGGTTAAATACAAAAATGAAAATGTTCAACTCCAATGTTAAGTCAGTCCTATTATATGGCTGTGAAACATGGAGAACAACTAAATTGACAATCATGAAGATACAGCCTTTCATTAATGGATGCTTACGCAGAATAAAAGGATGGAAATGACAGGACAAAATCACTAACACTAGTATTTATGGAAATGTAACAGTAAATTCCAATGGATAAAGAGATACAGCGAAGACGATGGCGCTGGATAGGACACACACTGCGGAAGCCAACTGAGACTATTACACAACATGCCTATTTTTTGGAATCCCCAGAGGAAAAGACAAAGAGGAAGACCCAGAAATTCTTAGAGAAGACAGACAGAAGCAGAGATGAAGATAATGGGAAAGACATGGAATGATCTTAAAAGAATGGCAAGAAACAGAATGACTTGGAAAGTGTTTGTTGAAGACCTATGCTCCACAGGGAGCTGAAAGGTAGAAGAGAGATTGGCAAAGAGAAGAGCTTAGCAAAGACTAGAGCAGAATATAATATGGGTACCATTTCGGGAAAAAGTGTAGAAACAAAAAATAAGTGTGCCATGTGTGTGTTGCTGAATGAACTCCCAAAAATAAATTATTCTTTTTTACTACACTGGGGGAAAAGGTTATGTTCACTACAATTGATTTAAATGTCATTTGCAATAATAATATAACATAAAAAACATAGTCTGAGTGTAGCGCAAAGAACATGCCAAGATGTCCAAGCCCACTCACTTCAAGATGCCCAGGCCAACACACTGCAAGATGCCCAGCCCATTCAATATAAACAGCCAAAGAGTCAAAGCACTCCGACTTCACAACACCCAAGCCCACCCACTGCAAAAAGTCCAAGCCCATCCACTACAAAAATGTCAAGCCAACCCACTTCAAAACGCCCAAGTACATTAACTACAAAAAGCCCAAGCCCACACACTGCACAAAAGCCCAGACCCACCCACTTCAAAACGCCCAACCCCATTAACTACAAAAGCCCAAGCCCACACACTGCACAAAAGCCCAGACCCACCCACTTCAAAACGCCCAACCCCATTAACTACAAAAAGCCCAAACCCACACACTGCACAAAAGCCCAGACCCACCCACTTCAAAACACCCAAGCCCATTAACTACAAAAAGCCCAAACCCACCCAGGTCAATACATCCAAGCCCATTAACTACAAAGAGCCAATGCACAAAATCCCACGCCCACCCTCTGCTATATCAATAATATATGTCACGTTATACGTGAGGAAACAAACCTCAGATAAATGGGCTAGATAAATGCAATAGCCAAAAGGAGGAAATCACCAAACAGAAGCAGGCACAAGACACCCGAATAGCTTCAATGTCCAACAAAATCAAGCACACAATACGTGATATAGCGTTGTTGTGTCCGTCATCCCAATTCGTTGTCAGACTTAGAAACGAATCAGCTGACCCTATTTGACATCATCACACAAGTTGTTCTATCTTTGTACTTGCTCCCTTTCACGCACACCAGAACGTAGAACCAGGAAACAGAAATCGCTATCCAACGATTTCATTTCTAAGCTGTCCAATCTTTTCTCAACCCCGCCATGCTCTTTTTGATCGATTTGAATGACCCTATTGAACTATCCTTTTTACTAGCTTTCTTTCACTTTCCCTCTCTTTTCTTCTCCTTTTATGTTTAGTCAAGAGCATCTCTAGCTATGTTGTTAGTTTTCTTTTCAGTAGTATGTCATATCCATCATCGTGTTCAATCTCGTTGTCCCCAGTTCCACTGCTCGCTCGTTATCGCTGTCTCTTTCACAGCTCTGCATTTCCCATCACGTCCAGCGATTCTAAATAAAGATTGCTATAAAGAGATCTGATAATGATGGTCTCCGGTGTTGGTGTGAAACGCATTCTTGTACAAGCTGAATTATCATTTAATTTAATTCTGTGTATGCCCCCTCTACTACCCATTCCATTTCACATTTTGTCGTTTTTTGTGCACATTTCTGGCTCCCTTTGAGTCTGTCTATTGTTAAACGTGTCAAATAAGATACATTTTTTTGGATTACAGGGAAGATATCGTGATAAATGTCATGTTGAAAATTTAGAGTATGACAGAGAGAGGAGTGAAGTTAAACAAATGCCATGTTGAAAATTTAGAGTATGACTGAGAGAGGGAGTGAAGTTAAACAAATGCCATGTTGAAAATTTAGAGTATGACTGAGAGAGGGAGTGAAGTTAAACAAATGCCATGTTGAAAATTTAGAGTATGACAGAGAGAGGGAGTGAAGTTAAACAAATGCCATGTTGAAAATTTAGAGTATGACTGAGAGAGGGAGTAAAGTTGAACAAATGTCATCTTGAAAATGTAGAGTATGACAGAGAGAGGGGTGAAGTTGAATAAATGTCATGTTGAAAATGTAGAGTATGACAGAGAGAGGAGTGAAGTTGAACAAATGTCACGTTGAAAATGTAGAGTATGACAGAGAGATGGAGTGAAGTTGAACAAATGTCATGTTGAAAATGTAGAGTATGACAGAGAGAGGGAGTGAAGTTGAACAAATGTCATGTTGAAAATGTAGAGTATGACAGAGAGAGGGAGTGAAGTTGAACAAATGTCATGTTGAAAATGTAGAGTATGACAGAGAGAGGGGGTGAAGTTGAACAAATGTCATGTTGAAAATGTAGAGTATGATAGAGAGAGGGAGTGAAGTTGAAAAAATGTCATGTTGAAAATGTAGAGTATGATAGAGAGAGGGAGTGAAGTTGAACAAATGTCATGTTTAAAATGTAGAGTATAATAGAGATAGGGAATAAAGTTGAAGAGTTTAACATAATGGCGTTGAACAAATGTCATGTTGAAAATGTAGAGAATGATAGAGAGAGGGAGTGAAGTTGAACAAATGTCATGTTGAAAATGTAGAGTATGATAGAGAGAGGGAGTGAAGTTGAACAAATGTCATGTTGAAAATGTAGAGTATGATAGAGATAGGGAATAAAGTTGAAGAGTTTAACATAATGGCGTTGAACAAATGTCATGTTGAAAGTGTAGAGTATGATAGAGAGAGGGAGTGAAGTTGAACAAATGTCATGTTGAAAATGTAGAGTATGATAGAGAGAGGGAGTGAAGTTGAACAAATGTCATGTTGAAAATGTAGAGTATGATAGAGATAGGGAATAAAGTTGAAGAGTTTACATAATGGCGTTGAACAAATGTCATGTTGAAAGTGTAGAGTATGATAGAGAGAGGGAGTGAAGTTGAACAAATGTCATGTTGAAAATGTAGAGTATGATAGAGAGAGGGAGTGAAGTTGAACAAATGTCATGTTGAAAATGTAGAGTATGATAGAGATAGGGAATAAAGTTGAAGAGTTTAACATAATGGCGTTGAACAAATGTCATGTTGAAAGTGTAGAGTATGACAGAAAGAGGCAGTGAAGTTGAAGAGCCCAACGTAATGGCGTTGAACAAATGTCATGTTGAAAGTGTAGAGTATGACAGAGAGAGGGAGAAACAATAACTTAAGAGTAAAACATAGTGGAGCTGAACAGGTTCAGTTACCATCATAAACAGACAATTTTGGAAAAGTTAATTTTTGTCTTCTTACTTGTATTCTTTCTCTTCTGCTTTTCTTCATTCGTCTTCTATTTTCACCCTAATTTGTCTTTCACCGTCGAGGAGAGGTACAATGCTTGCTGTCTTTTTCACTCTTCTTGTGGTCTTTCCTTTTATATTTCATAGTGTTTCTAATATTTCATCAATCAATTTTTACCGTGGTAGTGTTTGGATTTTGTTTCCTGCAGCGTCTTTTGTTGATTTACTGTGTCATATTTTGTTCTTTCTGTTTCATCACGTCAAATTATTTGATCTATTGTTTCGTTATGTATTCAGAGACTGTCGTTTATTCATAACTTTTGTCGTAATTCACCACTTCCGATCTATCTCTCAGGCTGTCTCAGATTCTTGTCATACATCTAGGAACTTCATGTCATTCACTGTTATTTTTCTGTTCTTTTTTTCCTCTTTTATTTTTGGGACAGCTAGAGTATATCTGACCCCATGATTATATCTGATCCCATGAGTATATCTGACCTCCAGAGCATATATAACCCCTAGAGTATATCTGATCCAATGATTATATCTGATCCCATGAGTATATCTGACCTCCAGAGCATATATACCCCTAGAGTATATCTGATCCAATGATTATATCTGATCCCATGAGTATATCTGACACCTAGAGTATATATGACCCCATGAGTATATCTGACCCCATGAGTATATCTGCCCCCGTGAGTATATCTGCCCCCATGAATACGTCTGTTAGGCTTAAACCGAATTGAAATGGAAAAACATTACTTTTGAGCAGCTGATTCATAGAAGGGCGTGACTTCTAACTAATTTCTTGATTCGTTTTTTTTTTAAACGTGGAACTTACGCCCGTCTTCTCCATGTATAATGTATCGATCGGTCTCAATGTTTCGACTTTATGTCCATGTAGGTCTCAGTGCTTCGACTTTATGTCCATGTAGGTCTCAATGTTTCGACTTTATGTCTATGCATGTCTCAATGTTTAGCCGTCATCTTGATGTAGGTCTCAATGTTTCGACTTTATGTCCATGTAGGTCTCAATGTTTCGACTTTATGTCTATGTATGTCTCATGTTTAGCCGTCATCTTGATGTAGGTCTCAATGTTTCGACTTTATGTCCATGTAGGTCTCAATGTTTCGACTTTATGTCTATGCATGTCTCAATGTTTAGCCGTCATCTTGATGTAGGTCTCAATGTTTCGACTTTATGTCCATGTAGGTCTCAATGTTTCGACTTTATGTCTATGCATGTCTCAATGTTTAGCCGTCATCTTGATGTAGGTCTCATGTTTCGACTTTATGTCCATGTAGGTCTCAATGTTTCGACTTTATGTCTATGCATGTCTCAATGTTTAGCCGTCATCTTGATGTAGGTCTCAATGTTTCGACTTTATGTCCATGTAGGTCTCAATGTTTCGACTTTATGTCTATGTATGTCTCAATGTTTAGCCGTCATCTTGATGTAGGTCTCATTTTTCTACTTTATGTCCATGTAGGTCTCAATGTTTCGACTTTATGTCTTATCATGTCTCAATGTTTAGCCGTCATCTCGATGTAGGTCTCAATGTTTCGACTTTATGTCCATGTAGGTCTCAATGTTTCGACTTTATGTCTATGCATGTCTCAATGTTTAGCCGTCATCTCGATGTAGGTCTCAATGTTTCGACTTTATGTCCATGTAGGTCTCAATGTTTCGACTTTATGTCTATGCATGTCTCAATGTTTAGCCGTCATCTTGATGTAGGTCTCAATGTTTCGACTTTATGTCCATGTAGGTCTCAATGTTTCGACTTTATGTCTATGTATGTCTCAATGTTTAGCCGTCATCTTGATGTAGGTCTCAATGTTTCGACTTTATGTCCATGTAGGTCTCAATGTTTCGACTTTATGTCTATGCATGTCTCAATGTTTAGCCGTCATCTTGATGTAGGTCTCAATGTTTCGACTTTATGTCCATGTAGGTCTCAATGCTTCGACTTTATGTTGATGTAGGTCTAATATCTTTTCCATTTTGGTTCTCCTACCCATGTGAGTTCCAGGTCAGAACGTGTCTAGTGATGCTTGTTGTCTTTCGAAATGTGTCTGTTCCGTCAGTCTCCATTTTCTTTTAAATACCATATATTACACACTCTACGAGCACGTGTGTTCTATTTTATTCATAGTTTTTCTTTGTAGCATCTCATACCAAGTTAGTTATAGTTAGAAATAACTGTTGATACAGTGACTCGTGCCAAGTTAGTTATAGTTAGAAATAACTGTTGATACAGTGACTCGTGCCAAGTTAGTTATAGTTAGAAATAAATGTTGATACAGTGACTCGTGCCAAGTTAGTTATAGTTAGAAATAAATGTTGATACAGTGACTCGTGCCAAGTTAGTTATAGTTAGAAATAAATGTTGATACAGTGACTCGTGCCAAGTTAGTTATAGTTAGAAATAACTGTTGATACAGTGACTCGTGCCAAGTTAGTTATAGTTAGAAATAACTGTTGATACAGTGACTCGTGCCAAGTTAGTTATAGTTAGAAATAACTGTTGATACAGTGACTCGTGCCAAGTTAGTTATAGTTAGAAATAACTGTTGATACAGTGACTCGTGCCAAGTTAGTTATAGTTAGAAATAACTGTTGATACAGTGACTCGTGCCAAGTTAGTTATAGTTAGAAATAACTGTTGATACAGTGACTCGTGCCAAGTTAGTTGTGGTTAGAAATAACTGTTGATACAGTGACTCGTACCAAGTTAGTTGTGGTTAGAAATAACTGTTGATACAGTGACTCGTACCAAGTTAGTTGTGGTTATAAATAACTGTTGATACAGTGACTCGTACCAAGTTAGTTATAGTTAGAAATAACTGTTGATACAGTGACTCGTGCCAAGTTAGTTATAGTTAGAAATAACTATTGATACAGTGACTCGTGCCAAGTTAGTTATAGTTAGAAATAACTGTTGATACAGTGACTGGATAAAGTACAAAACCAGGCACTTTGGGTCATCACAGGAGCAATGAAATCAACACCAATATTGGAGATGGGAAAATTGTGGAGGATACCAGCACTGAGGGAACGGAGGGACACAAAGGCAGAAAAATGTGCATGCATGCCGAGACATCCAATGAAGGAACGATTCCAAAATCTTGCATTGGGACGACTTAAGAAAAGCAGTTTTATCCACCAAGCCAAGCGTATTTGTAGACAAACACCAGACATGCCAAGAGTTGTTAACCCACTACTGCCCATACCAGAACAGACTCCCTGGACAGAGCAATCAGGATTATCAATACAAATACGGACAGAAGTGAAAGGAATAGTTGACAAAGAGTAACAGAATAGTCTACAGCGAAAAACAATAACTCTCAGTTTCCTGGATGAAAAAAACCCACAAGACCTATGGATTCGTGTGTACACAGATGGATCAGCACAGAATGCAGTAAAGAATGGGGGAGCAGGTGCATATATAGAGTACCCAAATAACACTAGGGATATGAATAAAATAGCAACAGGGAAATAGTGTCACAATTATGATGCAGAAATACAAGCAATAAAGTTGGCAATAGAAAAACTGCTGAATAGTAATCTTAGCCCACAGCCAAGTTAGTTGTGGCTAGAAATAACAGTTGATGCAGTGACTCGTACCAAGTTAGTTGTGGCTAGAAATAACAGTTGATGCAGTGACTCGTACCAAGTTAGTTGTGGTTAGAAATAACAGTTGATGCAGTGACTCGTACCAAGTTAGTTGTGGCTAGAAATAACAGATGATGCAGTGACTCGTACCAAGTTAGTTGTGGCTAGAAATAACAGTTGATGCAGTGACTCGTACCAAGTTAGTTGTGGCTAGAAATAACAGTTGATGCAGTGACTCGTACCAAGTTAGTTGCGGTTACAAATAACAGTTGATACAATGGCTCATATTAAATTTAATGTGGTTAGAAAAACAAAACAGCTGATACGATGACTCATACCAAGTAATTTGGGTTACAAATAATAGTTGATAAATGACTCATACCAAATTATTTAGGTTAGAAATAACAGTTGATAAATGACTCATACCACGTTATTTGGGTTAGACCGAAAAGTTGATAAATGACTCAAACGAAGTTATTTAGGTTAGAAATAAAGTTGATACAGCAATACAAAGTGTTTTCATGTATATGCTTTAATTTTGCGTTGAATAGTCACAGTACACGTGCAGGTGCCTTATCTGTGTACATGTCCTCATGTAGTGTATATTGTTCTAACCGTTACAGACAACATAAGTGTTTCCTGACGGCTAGTTTTTCTTGTCTGCAGGTACACGCTCAAAGTTCCCCCACACCTCAGATGCAGGTGTTGCTGACAGCTGCTGAAGGCTGTCCACCAGAGATGGTAAGCACTATGTTAAACTTCTTTACCCGTTAGTATTCAGGGAGAAATAAAAAGCAGAATAGCAGAAGCTAAAGTATAATATCAGAAAGTGAAAAACATCTTATGCAACAAGTGTATGTCAATAGATATAAGAACGAGAGTTCATCGGTGCTATATAGAGCCAATTCTGACCTATGGTAGCGAATCATAGCAGTAGATAAACAAATGAAAAGAGACAACGGAGATTGGATTTATCAGAAAAATGTTAAAAGTTCCCTCATCATCATCAAGTACCGGGCCTGCTGGCGTAGGTGATCATGTCTCTCCACAACTTTCGATCTCGGCAGCTATTTATCAATTCTGTTGTTGACCTTCTGCCAAGCCATTCTCTTAAGCTGCCTGTTATTTTTTTCTCTTTGCTTCCCTCTATCTCTTCGTCCCTCAATTTTTCCAGTTGTTACAATATATTCCAGTTGTTCTCTTCTCATTACATGGCCAAAAAATGATGATTGTTTCTTCCTAATATTGGAAATTAGCTCTCTTTTTGCTTTGACCTTTCTCAGAACATCTTCATTACTCTTCTTAGCTGTCTATGTTACTCTCAACATCTTCTGTAAAACCACATTTCTACAGACTCCAGTTATTTTCTTGTCTGTTGTCCTATTGTCCATTATTCGCATCCATATGTTAAGACTGGCAATACGTAACATTTAAGAACTCTTTTTCTTGTTTCTATTGTCAAAAATGGATTGCATAGTATCTTCCTCATTTTTTTTAAAGCTGCTTTTGCATGAGCCATTCTGCATCTCACCTCTTTTGTACATCTTCCGTCTGAGGTTAACAAAGTCCCCAAATATTTAAACTCATTTACCTGTTTTAATATTGTTCCACTTGTCTTTATTTTGCACTGAGGTGATGTCTTTTTCTTTGTTGTTACACACAACTAAAAAGACCAACACAAAAATAGAGCTCGTTAAAAACAGTAGAAAAAAAATAATCAACATTTGTCGGGCATATCATGAGAAGAGGAAATTGGAACAATTGGTTACAACTGACAAAATACAGGGAAAGAGAGATCGCGGACGAAAAAGGTAGAAGATATTAAATAGCTTGGTGACATGGCATGGAAACATACAAAAAGAGAATTGATACGATGCGCTGTGGATAGAAATTTGTGAAAGGGCATGATCGCCTACGCCAACCGGTATGGCACATAAAGATGGTTCAGGGAGAAGTTTGACCCCGATAGCTCACTGGTTAGTAAACAGGACTACTAAGGTCAAGAAGTCGGGTTCCATCCTGACCGACAACTTCCAGGTTTACCCAGCCTTAGGTTACCGGATTTTTTTCCGGGAAAGTAAAACGGCACGGACGTAATTTTGACCATATTACCCCAGAAATAATGTACCGATGGTCTGTACAAAAGTATGAGAACTAACACCATATTCCCTAAACGTCACATGTCGTGACGGGACTCATTTCTTTATTTTTGCTATTCAGAGATATGGGCCTTGTAGTTTTTTTTTTCTTTTCTTGACATATTATCAGTTAGACTGATAAACTGAGAACATATTTTTTCTTTAGTCTCCTGGAGTGTCTTTCATTCTACGTGTGTTAATATATGTCTCTGTTTTTCTGGCTCCTTTCATAACATTTTCTGTCACAATATTATATTTGTATCTTTAATGTGTCTTATGACTAACTCGCTGGCCATTACATTTCACTCTTCAATTTTCAGATTCACTGCTAAACATCTAGTTTGAGTTCTAAACATCTAGTTTGAGTTCTAAACATCTAGTTTGAGTTCTAAACATCTAGTTTGAGTTCTAAACATCTGATTGTACCTCTTACAATAATTCGTACTTTTTTATGTTTATCTAATACTGTTTTTTACTGGGAGAAAACAGCAATAATAAAATATAACAAAGATAACTCTACACTCGTTGATATAAAAGGAGGAGTAAGACTGGGATGCATCCTATCACCAAGCTTCTTCAATCTATACACTGAGCAAATCTTTAAAAACATCACAGAGATGCCAGGCCTAAACATTAATGGAAAGTTAATCAATAACCTAAGATATCCTGATGATACTGATTTACTAGCAGAAAATCCTAAAGATCTACAACAATTACTTGATGAAATAAACATGACAAGCAAAAAATATGGATTAGATACGAAAATAAAAAAAGCCTAAAACTATGATCAAAAACAAAGATAATACTCAAAACCTACAAATGAATATCAGAGTTGAAGAATAGACCTGGAGACAGTTCAGAGCTACAACTACCTTGGGCATACTATAACCAGTGATGAAAAATGCAAAAAATAAGAAAAAAACAAAAGAATAGGTATGGCAAAAAGTAATTTTAATGCCGTGAAAAATATACTAACATCAAAACAAATAACACAAGGGCTAAAGCTCAGAATAACATAATGTTATATCTTCTCAACATTCCCGTATGGTGCAGAAACATGGACATCAGACAAGAAAAGATAACAAAAAAATTGAAGCCTTTGAAATGTGGATATATAGAAGAATAAGTAGAATTTGTTGGAAAGAAAAGAAACAAAGAATGAAGTCTTAATTAAATGAAGTCTTAAAACAAATGAAATGAAAAGAGAACTACAAAACACAATTAAAACACGACAAATGAGATTTTTGGGGCATGTTAAAAGACACATCAGCCTACTAAAAGTAATCTTGGAAGGGAAAATACAAGGTAAAAGAGGTAGAGACAGACCAAGACTAACATGGACGAGTAACATCAAAAAATGGACAAGTCAGCCTATGACAACCTGCACCACGAAAGCAAAAAAAAACCCCAAAAAACAGAGCGAAATGGCGCTCCATGGTAGCCAACCATCGATGCGGAGACGACACTCAAAGATGATGATGATGATGAAAACTATAATCTCTTGTCTTAGACCGCTTTCAAACTCTTGTCAGCTATTATTTAGTACTGTCTATTTGACGTTTAATGTACATTTAATTGTTATTTAAAAACGTTTTTTTTTCCTTATCTAATAACGTTTTTTTCCTGCATCCAATTACGTGTTTTTTTCCTGGCGCTTGCTCATTCTCCGTTCTAGTGCAATCTTTCTAGCGCTAAAAGTCTGTTCTAGTACAGTCTTTCTAGCGCTAAAACTCTGTTCTAGTACAGTCTTTCTAGCGCTAGAACTCTGTTCTAGTACAGTCTTTCTAGCGCTAGAACTCTGTTCTAGTACAGTCTTTCTAGCGCTAAAACTCTGTTCTAGTACAGTCTTTCTAGCGCTAAAACTCTGTTCTAGTACAGTCTTTCTAGCGCTAGAACTCTGTTCTAGTACAGTCTTTCTAGCGCTAACACTCTGTTCTAGTACAGTCTTTCTAGCGCTAGAACTCTGTTCTAGTACAGTCTTTCTAGCGCTAAAACTCTGTTCTAGTACAGTCTTTCTAGCGCTAAAACTCTGTTCTAGTACAGTCTTTCTAGCGCTAAAACTTTCTAACTCTGATCTATAAATCGTTCTAATTGTTTCTAAATTTGTTTTTCTATCACTTATTTAGGAGTGTCTCTCTGACACTATACGACAGTGTCTTATTGACCCTTTATTATAGGACAGCTTTTCTCTATTACTCTATTACTCTCCCTGTGATGTTTTTTTTTAATATTATTTTCAGACTTTTTTTTTAATATTATTTTCAGACTGTTTTGTTTATTTAAAAAAAATTAAAACAAATTTTAAGATTACTTTTAGAGTTTTTTTTTCTAGCCAATTTTCTAATTTATTAACAAATTTCCTCCCTGTCATTTTTTTACTCTTGGGATGTCTCTCTGACACAAACCCTCGGGATGTCTTTCAGAGACTGTTCATCGTTTAACCGTTTCTCCTATTATCCGCCTATCTTTCTATTACACTCTAATCTTACCTACTCACAATTTTTTTTCTTTGAAAATAAAACATTGCCTTAAATATTCTTTATTTTTCCTACTCTACCATAACTATTTTCTCTTATCTTATTTCTCACCCACGCCACTCCCCCACGCTCACTCCCTCTCTCTCACTCTCCAACGATATTTGATATCAGTAATGAACAAAACATTTTCTCTTTTAGCGCACTCAAATTCAAATACATTCTCTTGGTAAAGATAGTCAGCTAATAAACATAACATGTTATACATTATACATCTCCTTTTTGTTATAAATTCGACTTGTTTTTCAAGCCGGACCAGGTTATCCAAGCTCCAAAACTAGCCATGTATTTTGATGACCGTATCACCGTGTCTACAACAACGAAACATAGCCACACCTCGTGTATCCATGACAGTTCACTTCGTTTGCTTCCAGTTTCAGCTTATTCTAGCGACCTGACGTACACCACGCTGGGAACAAACATCTGCTGGGATTCAACCTGAAGCTTATTCAGGGTTCTCTTACATTTAATTCTCTCATTGCTCTGGATTGTTGTTTTCGCTAAGCTTCGAATTGCCTAACAGACTTTCTGTGAGCTAATAACTTATGTTGCGTCTCATTAATCAACAGTTCTCCTGTTCTAGCCGTTTGAGATTCATCAGAAATATAAGAAACAAGAAAAAATAAGTCTTTTTTGTCACGAATAAGTAAAAGTACAATTTCCTTCCACGTCTTACTAGTTAAAAGAAAGTAGAAAGTAGCCCCGTCACGCCAAGTGGCGTATAGGGAATATGGTGTTAGTGACTATAATTTGTATGGATCTTCGGCACAAGATTTTTGGGGTAATGTGGCCGTTGTAGCAAAACCCGTGCTGCTTTACTTTCTCAGAAAAATAAATCCGGTACCCATTTAAGGCTGTGTGAATCTGGAAGCCGTCGATCAGGATCGAACCGAATTCTTGCCCGTTGTACGCCTAACTAGACGTATAAAGAATATGGTGTTAATGACTAAATTTTTCCATGACCACGGCACATTTTTGAGTGATGTGGTTGGTAATCACACCAGGCCGCCTTTACTTCTCAGAATAATCTCGGGTTCCCATTTTTCTAGGCTGGGTGAACCCCGAGGCTTTATTGGTCAGTTTAAAAAAAAAAAAAACCGCCACTACTGGGGATCGAACACAGCCCATTCTGACCAGGAAGCGAACACTTTAACCACTCAGCCACCGATACTATCACGAATCAAGAAGCAGCAAAACAGCTGTGGTGTAAAAGCTAAATACCTCTTCAGTGACTGTTCGTGTCTGGATTAATCATCAAGGGTTGGTCAAGAATCTATTCCACCTTCCTCCTATGAGACTTCGAACGCATACTAAACACTCTAGTCAAAGTAGGTATAGATTTAAGATGGAAGATAAACACTCTAGTCAAAGTAGGTATAGATTTAAGATGGAAGATAAACACTCTAGTCAAAGTAGGTATAGATTTAAGATGGAAGATAAACACTCTAGTCAAAGTAGGTATAGATTTAAGATGGAAGATGAACACTCTAGTCAAAGTAGGTATAGATTTAAGATGGAAGATGAACACTCTAGTCAAAGTAGGTATAGATTTAAGATGGAAGATGAACACTCTAGTCAAAGTAGGTATAGATTTAAGATGGAAGATGAACACTCTAGTCAAAGTAGGTATAGATTTAAGATGGAAGATGAACACTCTAGTCAAAGTAGGTATAGATTTAAGATGGAAGATAAACACTCTAGTCAAAGTAGGTATAGATTTAAGATGGAAGATAAACACTCTAGTCAAAGTAGGTATAGATTTAAGATGGAAGATAAACACTCTAGTCAAAGTAGGTATAGATTTAAGATGGAAGATAAACACTCTAGTCAAAGTAGGTATAGATTTAAGATGGAAGATAAACACTCTAGTCAAAGTAGCTACAGATTTTATATGGAAGATAAACACTCTATTCAAATTAGGTACAGATTTAAGATGGAACGATAGACCCGATAGTCAAAACTGCACTTATAAAGTTGGATGTGCTCGGACGAAAGGCGTAAAAATAAAAAAATGCAGCTCGCTATAAGTCATCATCATTCCAACATTTTCACAAAATTCGCGCCTTTCTCAAGGCACACATGGCAAATTTGGGAGCAATCATCAGGAAAAGCAAGGGGAGACAAAGCATGTTGAATTAATTTGGATACCACAATTTCCTTTTTGGAAGCCAGAGAAAATGGAAATAATTTGTTCCAGATTTGACGTGAAAGGAAATTTAAGAAAATAATTTCCCCCGACAAGTGATTACCTCCTGAGAGCAGTCAGGCTCTGAAGAAGGTTAATTACATGTGTAATCGTTACTCTATTTTGAAAACTAGTTCCCATGACATCTATGACGTGAAATGTACAGTATTTTAAACTTACAGTACCCAAAACTTTGAAATTGACGGCACCTATAACTTTGGAACTTACAGTACCCAGCACTTTGAAACACGGCACCCAACGCTTTAGAACACGGTGCCCAACGCTTTGGAACACGGTGCCCAACGCTTTGGAACTCGGTGCCCAACGCTTTGGAACTCGGTGCACAACGCTTTGGAACTCGGTGCCCAACGCTTTGGAACTCGGTGCCCAACGCTTTGGAACTCGGTGCCCAACGCTTTGGAACTCGGTGCCCAACGCTTTGGAACTCGGTGCCCAACGCTTTGGAACTCGGTGCCCAACGCTTTGGAACTCGGTGCCCAACGCTTTGGAACACGGTGTCCAACGCTTTGGAACTTACAGTACTCAACGTTTTGGAACACGGTACCAAACGCTTTATAACGTACAGTACCCAACGCTTTAGAACTTACATTGCCAAACGCTTTGAAACACGATACACAACGTTTTGAAACACGATACACAACGTTTTGAAACACGATACACAACGTTTTGAAACACGATACATAACGTTTTGAAACACGATACACAACGCTTGGAAACACGATACACAACGTTTTGAAACACGATACATAACGCTTTGAAACACGATACACAACGTTTTGAAACACGATACACAACGCTTGGAAACACGATACACAACGTTTTGGAACACGATACACAACGTTTTGGAACACGATACACAACGCTTTGAAACACGATACACAACGTTTTGAAACACGATACATAACGCTTTGAAACACGATACACAACGTTTTGGAACACGACACATAACGTTTTGAAACACGATACACAACGCTTTGAAACACGATACACAACGCTTTGAAACACGATACACAACGTTTTGAAACACGATACATAACGCTTTGAAACACGATACACAACGTTTTGGAACACGATACATAACGTTTTGAAACACGATACACAACGCTTTGAAACACGATACACAACGTTTTGAAACACGATACACAACGCTTTGAAACACGATACACAACGCTTTGAAACACGATACACAACGCTTTGAAACACGATACACAACGTTTTGGAACACGATACACAACGTTTTGGAACACGATACACAACGCTTTGAAACACGATACACAACGTTTTGAAACACGATACATAACGCTTTGAAACACGATACACAACGTTTTGGAACACGACACATAACGTTTTGAAACACGATACACAACGCTTTGAAACACGATACACAACGCTTTGAAACACGATACACAACGTTTTGAAACACGATACATAACGCTTTGAAACACGATACACAACGTTTTGGAACACGATACATAACGTTTTGAAACACGATACACAACGCTTTGAAACACGATACACAACGCCTTGAAACACGATACACAACGTTTTGAAACACGATACATAACGCTTTGAAATACGATACACAACGTTTTGGAACACGATACATAACGTTTTGAAACACGATACACAACGCTTTGAAACACGATACACAACGCTTTGAAACACGATGCACAACGTTTTGAAACACGATACACAACGCTTTGAAACACGATACACAACGTTTTGAAACACGATACATAACGTTTTGAAACACGATACACAATGTTTTGAAACACGATACATAACGTTTTGAAACACGATACACAACGCTTTGAAACACGATACACAACGTTTTGAAACACGATACATAACGTTTTGAAACACGATACACAACGCTTTGAAACACGATACACAACGTTTTGAAACACGATACACAACGCTTTGAAACACGATACACAACGCTTTGAAACACGATACACAACGTTTTGAAACACGATACACAACGCTTTGAAACACGATACACAACGTTTTGGAACACGATACACAACGTTTTGGAACACGATACACAACGTTTTGGAGCACGATACACAACGTTTTGGAACACGATACACAACGTTTTGGAACACGATACACAACGCTTTGAAACACGATACACAACGCTTTGAAACACGATACACAACGCTTTGGAACACGATGCACAACGTTTTGGAACACGATACACAACGTTTTGGAACACGATACACAACGCTTTGAAACACGATACACAACGCTTTGAAACACGATACACAACGCTTTGAAACACGATACACAACGTTTTGGAACTTACAGAACCCAACGCGACTGCAACATTGAGCGGTCAATCCTTTGCCTCCCCTGTTGTTAATGTTATGTGATAGATCTGTTGGAATTACGCCACATGTCAAGATCAATCGCTGCGGAGGGTATACATTAGATGTTTTAATTCAATTTAATTAGAGAAATAAATCGATTTTTATTAGGAATCAAATTAGTGTTCCTAATGACAGCCAGCGCCAGACTGTAATCCTAGCGCCCACATCAAACACTATCTCAACAACAATTTTGAATATAAAAAACACACACCGAAAATAGCAGGCTGAGAATGTGTTCTTGAAATAGATGGATTCAACACTATGAAGACTTGGAAACCTGATAACAAAAGAAGCTAATCAACTAAATAGTAAAAACCGCAAACTATCTCACTCTATTACGCCCTAGATAAATGATGAAATAAAGAAAGTAAAAAGTAAAGTACTCCCGTCACATAATTTTTGGGGTAATGTGGTCGCTATTACGCCGTGCCGCTTTACTTTCCCAGAAAAAAAATCCAGTACCCATTTAAGGCAAGATGAACCGGTGCCGTCGGTTGGGATCGAACCCTACCTCTTGTCCTTTGTAGTCCAGTTCACTAACCACTGAGCCATCGCGGCTCCCATGAAATAAAGAGGAAGAAGTAATCTTTATTTTTTTCTTTCTTTTTCCCTTCCTTCCCTACTTCCTTCCTTGTGTTCTCCCGATAACTACTAAATGAATTTATTGTTTTCTTTGGCATCCGTCCTTTAAAAGGACGTCAAGATAACGTAGATATGTTTTTAAGGTTGCAATCCCTCTTGGATCTCCACTCACTTGACCAGACTGAATTGGTTATTCTGTTTCTAAAGACTCAACGAAGTTTCAGTTGTGTCTGGATGGTGTTGGTTTACCTATCCTGTCGCAAGCAGTCAGCTATGAGTTGCTGACAGCTTCCGGCTCTGTCATATCCAGCCGTCTTGCCTCCTAACCGACAACCTACACAAATGTTAATCTTCTCGAATCTGTCGACAATATGCTTTATGTATCAGGCAAGCGAATTAACGAATAACAAACAAGAAAAACCACAAGGACTATTTACCCATAGTGATCAAGTGATTCGGAATTAGGGAGAAATAAAAAAGGAAACCAATCACGATCCCAAAAATATACCCTTCCGAATTCGGATATTTCGCGCCAACATGCACAAATATTGACGTCTGTAAATTATTTAAAGAAACAAAAACCGGCCTTCTAACAGAGTTCCGAGAGTGATAATAATGGACACGGTATAAATAAATACTGGGTCAAAACGACATCCTTAATGACAACAAAATGATACCCGGAATAAAGCTCATAGAAATAGCAAAATTGCTTATATGTATATGTTTGTGGTTCTTGGTGTGTGTGCTTGTTTGTTTTTAAGTTTGGCAACGTCAATAACATAGAAACGCGATGGTTTGATGGACACATTCTTCACCTGACACCCACATTGCAAGTGAACTGAAAATGTGTACCTGCCTGACTCGCTAGACTGATAAAGGAGTTAACAGCGGGAAAGACTACTGTCCACCAAGTCCACCTACCGTGGCCCAGTTCAGTGGAGCTTAATTCGTAAATCCTCAATTTTATTGTGTGTTATAAACAAAACCAGAGGAATGTTGAGAGCTCCCTAGACAGTTAAAAGGACCCACTGAGGAAATTCTCAAAGAGGCCAACACAAAATAGGAGATCTTAAATAAATAAATAAAGCGAAAAAAAAAACAATGGACTTTTTTTTTCGGGCACATTATGAGGAGAGGAACGTTTGAATATTTCATTACAACTGGCAAAATAGAGGGAAAGAGAGGTCGCGGACGACAAAGAGAGAAGATTCTAGATATCTGGGTATCGTGGCATGGAAAACAGTCACCGAGATAATTCATAAGATGCACTGTGGACATAAAATTGTAGATGGACATGATCGCCTACGCCAATTAGTAGGGCACATGATGATGATTATATAGAAAGAAGAGCGAACTTAAGTATTTTCTGTTTTCTGTTCGTTCCGTTGGCAATCTGATCTTAAGAAAAGTTGCTCACCAGTCCAACAAAAGTTGCTCACCAGTCGAACAAGAGTTGCTCACCAGTCCAACAAGAGTTGCTCACCAGTCCAACCAGAGTTGCTCACCAGTCCAACAAGAGTTGCTCACCAGTCCAACCAGAGTTGCTCACCAGTCTAACAAGAGTTGCTCACCAGTCCAACCAGAGTTGCTTACCAGTCCAACTAGAGTTGCTTACCAGTCCAACCAGAGTTGCTCACCAGTCCAACCAGAGTTGCTCACCAGTCCAACCAGAGTTGCTCACCAGTCCAACCAGAGTTGCTCACCAGTCCAACCAGAGTTGCTTACCAGTCCAACCAGAGTTGCTCACCAGTCCAACCAGAGTTGCTCACCAGTCCAACCAGAGTTGCTCGCCAGTCCAACAAAAGTTGCTCACCAGTCCAACCAGAGTTGCTTACCAGTTCAGCATGAGTTGCTTACCAGTCCAACAAGAGTTGCTTACCAGTCCAACAAGAGTTGCTCACCAGTCCAACAAGAGTTGCTCACCAGTCCAACCAGAGTTGCTCACCAGTCCAACCAGAGTTGCTCACCAGTCCAACAAGAGTTGCTTACCAGTCCAACAAGAGTTGCTCACCAGTCCAACAAGAGTTGCTCACCAGTCCAACCAGAGTTGCTCACCAGTCCAACCAGAGTTGCTCACCAGTCCAACAAGAGTTGCTCACCAGTCCAACCAGAGTTGCTCACCAGTCCAACAAGAGTTGCTCACCAGTCCAACCAGAGTTGCTCACCAGTCCAACAAGAGTTGCTCACCAGTCCAACCAGAGTTGCTCACCAGTCCAACAAGAGTTGCTCACCAGTCCAACCAGAGTTGCTTACCAGTCCAACCAGAGTTGCTTACCAGTCCAACCAGAGTTGCTCACCAGTCCAACAAGAGTTGCTTACCAGTCCAACAAGAGTTGCTTACCAGTCCAACCAGAGTTGCTTACCAGTCCAACCAGAGTTGCTCACCAGTCCAACAAGAGTTGCTTACCAGTCCAACCAGAGTTGCTCACCAGTCCAACAAGAGTTGCTCACCAGTCCAACCAGAGTTGCTCACCAGTCCAACAAGAGTTGCTTACCAGTCCAACAAGAGTTGCTTACCAGTCCAACCAGAGTTGCTTACCAGTCCAACCAGAGTTGCTTACCAGTCCAACCAGAGTTGCTCACCAGTCCAACCAGAGTTGCTTACCAGTCCAACCAGAGTTGCTTACCAGTCCAACCAGAGTTGCTTACCAGTCCAACCAGAGTTGCTTACCAGTCCAACCAGAGTTGCTCACCAGTCCAACCAGAGTTGCTCACCAGTCCAACCAGAGTTGCTCACCAGTCCAATCAGAGTTGCTTACCAGTCCAACCAGACTTGCTTACCAGTTCAGCATGAGTTGCTTACCAGTCCAACAAGAGTTGCTCACCAGTCCAACCAGAGTTGCTTACCAGTTCAGCATGAGTTGCTTACCAGTCCAACAAGAGTTGCTCACCAGTCCAACAAGAGTTGCTTACCAGTCCAACCAGAGTTGCTCACCAGTCCAACCAGAGTTGCTCACCAGTCCAACCAGAGTTGCTTACCAGTCCAACCAGAGTTGCTCACCAGTCCAACCAGAGTTGCTCACCAGTCCAACCAGAGTTGCTCACCAGTCCAACCAGAGTTGCTCACCAGTCCAACAAGAGTTTCTTACCAGTCCAACCAGAGTTGCTCACCAGTCCAACCAGAGTTGCTTACCAGTCCAACAAGAGTTGCTTACCAGTCCAACCAGAATTGCTTACCAGTCCAACAAGAGTTGCTCACCAGTCCAACCAGAGTTGCTCACCAGTCCAACCAGAGTTGCTTACCAGTCCAACCAGAGTTGCTCACCAGTCCAACCAGAGTTGCTCACCAGTCCAACCAGAGTTGCTCACCAGTCCAACCAGAGTTGCTCACCAGTCCAACCAGAGTTGCTCACCAGTCCAACCAGAGTTGCTCACCAGTCCAACCAGAGTTGCTCACCAGTCCAACAAGAGTTGCTTACCAGTCCAACAAGAGTTGCTTACCAGTCCAACCAGAGTTGCTTACCAGTCCAACAAGAGTTGCTTACCAGTCCAACAAGAGTTGCTTACCAGTCCAACCAGAGTTGCTTACCAGTCCAACAAGAGTTGCTTACCAGTCCAACAAGAGTTGCTTACCAGTCCAACAAGAGTTGCTTACCAGTCCAACCAGAGTTGCTCACCAGTCCAACCAGAGTTGCTCACCAGTCCAACCAGAGTTGCTCACCAGTCCAACAAGAGTTGCTTACCAGTCCAACAAGAGTTGCTCACCAGTCCAACCAGAGTTGCTCACCAGTCCAACCAGAGTTGCTCACCAGTCCAACAAGAGTTGCTCACCAGTCCAACAAGAGTTGCTTACCAGTCCAACAAGAGTTGCTTACCAGTCCAACAAGAGTTGCTCACCAGTCCAACAAGAGTTGCTTACCAGTCCAACAAGAGTTGCTTACCAGTCCAACCAGAGTTGCTCACCAGTCCAACAAGAGTTGCTTACCAGTCCAACAAGAGTTGCTTACCAGTCCAACAAGAGTTGCTTACCAGTCCAACCAGAGTTGCTTACCAGTCCACCAAGAGTTGCTTACCAGTCCAACAAGAGTTGCTTACCAGTCCAACCAGAGTTGCTCACCAGTCCAACCAGAGTTGCTTACCAGTCCAACAAGAGTTGCTTACCAGTCCAACAAGAGTTGCTTACCAGTCCAACAAGAGTTGCTTACCAGTCCAACCAGAGTTGCTTACCAGTCCAACAAGAGTTGCTTACCAGTCCAACCAGAGTTGCTCACCAGTCCAACCAGAGTTGCTCACCAGTCCAACCAGAGTTGCTCACCAGTCCAACCAGAGTTGCTCACCAGTCCAACAAGAGTTGCTCACCAGTCCAACCAGAGTTGCTCACCAGTCCAACAAGAGTTGCTCACCAGTCCAACCAGAGTTGCTCACCAGTCCAACAAGAGTTTCTCACCAGTTCAGCAAAAGTTGCACACCAGTTCAGCAAAAGTTGCACACCAGTTCAGTAAGAGTTGCTCACCAGTCCAACCAGAGTTGCTCACCAGTCCAACAAGAGTTGCTCACCAGTCCAACCAGAGTTGCTCACCAGTCCAACAAGAGTTGCTCACCAGTCCAACAAGAGTTGCTCACCAGTCCAACAAGAGTTGCTCACCAGTCCAACAAGAGTTGCTCACCAGTCCAACAAGAGTTGCTCACCAGTTCAGCAAGAGTTGCTTACCAGTCCAACCAGAGTTGCTCACCAGTCCAACCAGAGTTGCTTACCAGTCCAACCAGAGTTGCTTACCAGTCCAACCAGAGTTGCTCACCAGTCCAACAAAAGTTTCTCACCAGTTCAGCAAAAGTTGCACACCAGTTCAGCAAAAGTTGCACACCAGTTCAGCAAAAGTTGCACACCAGTTCAGCAAAAGTTGCACACCAGTTCAGCAAAAGTTGCACATCAGTTCAGCAAAAGTTGCACACCAGTTCAGCAAAAGTTGCACACCAGTTCAGCAAAAGTTGCACACCAGTTCAGCAAAAGTTGCACACCAGTTCAGTAAGAGTTGCTCACCAGTTCAGCAAGAGGTAATCCCCAGTCGAGCAACTGTTTCGGCATTTTACTTGCTGGAGACTCTGAGAGGGGTCCCTTTTCTAACGTGACATTTTCAGCTATCATCAACATCATCATCAAATACCATGCCTGCTGCAGTAGATGTTCATGTCTCTCCACAACTTTCGTCACATCTTTTCAGCCATAGGAGCTTTAAATGGCCGGCGTTATTCTACCCACAACTGCCTCTTCTCGCAAAGCCGAAAAAAAAAACGTTAGTTGGGAGTTTTCCGGGGTTTCCCTTTCAACCTTGATCTTAAATTCTGTTGATAGCGATGGTCTTACAAACTTTAAAGTTTCCTAGATTTGTGTTTGTTTTATACCGGATACTTAGCTCACACATTTCACCAGTCTATATAGAACGCTGGCATGCTCACCGCCAAATGTTGCGGCTTAATACAGTGAGGTAACAATACTTTCATAATCCTATACATTTATATAACACGGGACTACTTTATCTTTAATATTGGAACAAAGTGTATGTGTACGTGATTGGGCTTGTTTACGATGTGCATGCACGTGATTTGTAGAGAGTGCCTCATACAATTATGTATACACATATTATTATATAACGTATTATTATATTTATATGTATATAATTCATCATCATCATTTAGTGCCGTCTCCGCATCGAAGATTGGCTACCAGGAATCGCCATTCCGCTCTGTTTCTTGTTTTGATGGTTCGAGTTGTAATAGGAGAGGTCAGACAAGTGAGCTATGCTAGAAATCATAGAACAGGAAGTCGAGTGTGAGAAGCAAGAAAAGTGAGATTGCTGGAAACCATAGAACAGGAAGTCGAGATGGGAGAAGCAATACAAGTGAGCTATGTTGGAAACCATAGAACAGGAAGTCGAAATGGGAGCAAGACAGTAGAGCTATGCTGGAAACTATGGAACAGGAAGTCGAAATGGGAGAAGCCAGACAAGATAGCTATGCTGGAAACCATAGAAAAGAAGTCGAAATGGGAGAAGCCAGACAAGAGAGCTATGCTGGAAACTATGGAACAGGAAGTCGAAATGGGAGAAGCCAGACACGATAGCTATGCTGGAAACCATAGAAAAGAAGTCGAAATGGGAGAAGCAAGACAGGAGAGCTATGCTGGAAACTATGGAACAGGAAGTCGAAATGGGAGAAGCCAGACAAGATAGCTATGCTGGAAACCATAGAAAAGAAGTCGAAATGGGAGAAGCAAAAAAAGTGAGCTATGCTGGAAATCATAGAACAGGAAGTCGAAATGGGAGAAGCCAGACAAGAGAGCTATGCTGGAAACCACAGAACAACTAGTCGGAAGGGGAGACTCCAGACAATTGAGCTCTGCAAGAAGGTAAGGAAGGACAAGCCTGAAAGAGAGGATATTATCATGAACGGAAATTTTCCGAGACGACAGATCAAGGAACCATTTCAGGGGTAGAGGTGTGTTTACAGAACTTGCAAAAATCCACAAATAATCAACAACAGAAAAAAAAAACATACAAGAAACCTAAGAAAGTTAGTCGGGAGGGGAGAAGGCAGACGAGAGAGCTAACGCAAGCAATTAAAGAAGACTACTACGGAAGCCAACTGAGAGTATTACACAACAGACCCTTTTTTTGGAATCCCCAGGGGAAAAGACAAAGAGGAAGACCAAGGAATTATTGGAGAAGACAGATGGAAGCAGAGATGAAGATGGTGGGTAAGACATGGAATGATCTTAAAAGAATGGCAAAAAACAGAACGACTTGGAAAGTGTTTGTTGAAGACCTATGTTCCACTTGGAACTAAAAAGGCAGAAAGAAGAATAATAAGCCAGTGTCGCTACATCACTCTGATGGATTTTCTGAGAATAGGAATCTGAGACATGAAGGGTTTGCTCAACGCGCATTGAGAACTCTCTAATTACTAACATCAGCAATCTATTATGATCATTGCTTTCAGCCCACATATGATCCGATGCTTTGAACACCAGAATATACGATGAATCCAAATAAATACATCAAACATTTAATAGTAAATAAGAATAGATAATTTTATTTTATTATGTTACATTGGTCATTAACGATAAATTTATTATTCGTATTTGGACACCCAGGAAGACCAACTAGGTAAACATTAAAGGAGTGCGCTTAGAAAACATCTGAAAGCAACAGTCAACATTTTTCGGGCACACACCAAAGAAGAGGAAAGTTGGAATACTTGGTTACAACTGGGAAAATACAAGGAACGAGAGATCGCGGACGACAAGGAGAGAATATATCAGATAACTTCTTATGGTCACACGGTAAACAGTCAACAGAATTAGAACGATGCACGGATGATAGCGAATTTTGGAAGAACATGATCGCCTGCGTCAACCGATATGGCACTTGATCATGGTGGTATTGCTGTTCATATTAATGACATTTGTTCTTTATTGGCCGCTATTATTATTATTTGTATTCCTTTTGTTCGCTTTGGCTCATATCCTTAGGCTACGTGTTCTTCATGTTGAGAATCACTGTACAATCAATACAATACAGTCGCATGGTAGAGTGTGATAGCACATTAACCTTCAAGAGGAAAATACAACGGCATTTAAGCACTTTGTTTCAGACCCCCCTTAATGGGGTGTCCGGTTAGCGCAATCGATAGGCGGTTGGCTTACCACGGCAACAGCCGGGGTTCGTACCCTGGCGAGGACACCTGGTTTTACTAATTCCCTAAAAATTAGTACCTCTGAAGTCGGAGTAAATCTGCCTGCATGGCGAGGGCATCCTGTAATGGGATAAAACAGACTTTACACGCAAAATTCAGTCCCACAAAATTCAGTCCCACAAAATTGAGTGGTGGGACTTCGTCAGAGGTTAAAGCTGACGAAAGCGAACGAACGAACGAAAGACCCCTTAATTAAACCAACATTAGCTCTACAAAGATAGTCTCAACCATTTTAAAACATATTCGAAAGGAACCATTTTGCAATCAAAATTTAATGTAAACTTTTTGGCTCTAATTTCAGACGGATTTTTGGCAGTGCATAAATGACACGTTACCAGGTACGTAAACGTCTGATGCCACTCTGTCTTGACACTGATTAATGAGTGACACGTTCTTTTTGTGTTTGTCATTTCGCTAAGAATAGCCACGTGACAAGAAGTGAACACGTGTGTAGTGGCAAGCATTTATATTGTTCCTTTGTTTCTATTCCGCAATATGGCTCAGGTGTACCCTGTTCTTCCTAAACCCCTCAATTTAACTGACTTTACTTTAGAATCTAATTTGACAATAGACAGAATCAAGTGAATTAACTAATCCAGAATGACACTTTTCTAATTCGCACACTACAGGGATTGGGATAGAAAGGGGATTTGAGGGAGAATCTGATTTTCAGGGAAGAGCCTTGTAAAGAACCAGAGAATAGGGAAAAAATGTTCATTGTTTTAATTCATTTTTAATGAGTTTGCCTCCGACAATTTTAGCATTATTTTATTGTAAGAAAAATGTGAACGAGAGGAAAGTTGCAGTAGTTGAAATTAATGATGCGAGGAAAGTTGTAGTTGTTTTTTAATTAATGACGTGGGGAAAGTTGCAGTTGTTGTTTTTTTTAATTAGTGACGTGAGGAGAGTTGTAGTTGTTATTGTTTAAATTAATGACGTGAGGAAAGTTGTAGTTGTTGTTGTTTAAATTAATGATGCGAGGAAAGTTGTAATTGTTGTTGTTTAAATTAATGACGTGAGGAAAGTTGCAGTTGTTGTTATTGATTAAATTACTGACGTGATGACAGTTGCAATTATTGTTGTTTAAATTAATGACGTGAGAAAATTTGCAGTTGTTGATTAAACTAATGACGTGAGGAAAGTTGTAGTTGTTGTTTCAGTTAATGACGTGAGCAAAGTTGTAGTTGTTGTGGTTAAATTAATGATGCGAGGAAAGTTACAATTGTTGTTTAAGTTAATGTAGCGAGGAAAGTTGTAGTTTGTTTTGTAAGTTAATGACGTGAGGAAAATGGCAGTTGTTGTTATTGATTAAATTAATTGACGTCAGGAAAGTTGCAATTGTTGTTTAAATTAATAACGTTAGGAAAGTTGCAGTTGTTGTTTAAATTAATGACGTGAGGAAAGTTGCAGTTGTTGTTTAAATTAATTACGCGAGGAAAGTTGCAGTTGTTATTTAAATGAATGAAGTGAGGAAAGTTGCAGATGTTGTTTAAACTAATTACGCGAGGAAAGTTGCAGTTGTTGTTTAAATGAATGAAGTGAGGAAAGTTGCACTTGTTGTAGTTAAATTAATGATGCGAGGAAAGTTGTAAAAAAAAAAAAGTAAAGTGCCTCCGTCACGCCAAGTGGCGTATAGGGAATATGGTGATAGTAACCATAAATTTTACAGACTTTCGGCACATGAATTTTGGGATAATGTGGTCGGTATTACGCCCGTGCTGCTTTACTTTCCTAGAAAAAAATCCGGTACCCATTAAAGGCTGGGTGAACCGGAGGCGTCGGTTGGGATCGAACGCTACCTCTTGTCCTTTGTAGTCCAGTTTAAATGAAAGTTGTAGTTGTTGTTTAAATTAATGGCGTGAGGAAAGTTGTAGCTGTTGTAGTTAAATTACTGATGCGAGGAAAGGTTTAGTTGTAGTTAAATGAATGATGTGAAGAAAGTTACAATTGTTGTTGTTTAAGTTAATGACGTAAGGAAAGTTGTAGTTTGTTTTGTAAATCAATGACCTGAGAAAAGTTGCAGTTGTTGTTGTTTAAATTAATGTTGGGAGAAAGTTGTAGTTGTTTTAGTTAATGAATGACACGATAAAAGTTGTAGGCGTTTAAATCAGTTAGGTGGATACAATACTTGTAATTTATAAATATTTAGATTTTAAGCGTTGTTTCCTCTTTCGCTTATGCCGTAAGTGTTATTGATTTCATTGAATCATCAGTGTATAGTTTTGCTTTATGTTAAAAATGCAACAACAAAAAAGGCGTCAAACTTGTTATGGTTCACTCATTCAATCACCTGGTTGCTGATAATTACTTGTGAGCTCAAATTACATGTACTCACGCTGGTGCTTGATCAATATAGCACAGAGCTGTTTCTAGTATCTAGTTTGGTTGACTTTTTTTTTTAATTATTCACCGTCTGGGATTTTAACAGGGGCCCGGTAATCTATTGTAGTTAAACTTCCGCGTCATTGCAAGTGAACAATCGATTTGTTAATCGAAAAATATTAGGAGATATCATATGACAATGCATTATGTATAGCTTCCAATGCTGATTTTGTGTCTGAGAAATGCAAATAGATCGTCCTGTGAGACAGTATCATTTTTAAAATCCATAAATACTTTGACAAAGTGCCATTATATTGCTATTATTTGGGCGCTACATTTGAACATAATTCCCCTTAGGGATCACAGGTTCAATGATTGTTATCTGGACACATGAACATGGCGCTGTATCCTGCGTTTATTGTTCCTTTACATGCAGATTTATCGGTGTAAACAATAGGCGGCGTCTAGTGGATTCCAATCGATTTTTTTTCTTTCTTTCTTTCTTCCTTCCTTTTTTCCTTCTTTCATTCCTTCTTTCTTTCTTTTCTTTCTTTCTCTCTTTTTATCTCTATTTCTTTCCTTCTTTCTTTCTTTTTTCCCCTTTTTCTGTTTTCTTTCTTCCTTCCTTCATTCTTTTCTTTCTTCCTTCCTTTCTCTCTTTCTTTCTTCCTGTAACGCACATCTGCCTGTTGTTATGTCAAAGTGAAATTGTAATAACAGTCCTGGAAGTTTCCCAGCTTTTATTGATGATTACGTCATTAGCCGTTACATTCCAAACATGTATAAAATGATGTTTTATGGATGTGGTTTAAATTTATAAAGTCACACATGAACCGTACAATTGTTTAACTAAAGTATTTACTATATTTATGCTTATTTATTATGCCAATTTTTTAAAAAATCCTGTATTTATTATATTATTTATGTATCAATGATATTTTAGTACTTACTGCGTATAATAAAAATATGAAATATTGGCAAGTCTCACATTTTCGAAGTTTGCAATATTCAGTTGTTAACCAGCCACATTTTTTTTTTTTCAAATTTTAAGATCCAGCTTCTTTCAAAGACTAACGGTAAAGGGTAAAATCACGAGACCTGAATCGCCGTATCAGCACGCGAGTTTTCGCCCAAATGTGCTCTGCCGCCTATCCAGAAGTGTTCGGAGACTTCTGGATAGTGCCGTTTCAAGCATCGAAACTCACAATGCGGGGCGGTATTCCTCACCTTCCCAGAGTAAAACCCTGGTACCCATTTCTACCAGCGGCTGGGTCCACCGCGATGGTATTTTTTTTTTTCCAACCACGAGTACAACTCACACTGCTTCCAGCGGGAATCGAACACGGGTTGTCCGAACGTCGGTATCCCCATTCGGGTGGTTTTCTCAACTAGTCTACCAAGGCTCCTTTCTAAGAACTTTGAATTTATAATAGAAGAAGCATATGTATTTTATTTTTCTTGAAAGACACAGATGAGCATTCAACTAAAAGTTTCAGTGACAAACTATTGCAACCATAGGTTTTGGTTAAAAGAAAGTATCAGGAAAGTTGTAATATTTCTTACGGGAGCATAGGAAATGTAATAATTCAGTATTGAGTATATATAAAGTTGTAGACCTTCATAAATACACACGGAGAAAGCTGGGCTTCCGGTCAATATGGCGGATAGGCGGCAAGAACCGTTGAGGCTCTGTGTGAAAAGTGTTTCTTGTTGCAGTTTCCTCATATTCCAAGTCCGGTTTGCTTCCGGAGCTACTGAGTTTAGTGCTCTGTGCACACCGTGAGCTGTGTTTTTCATCCGATCGTGTTTCGATATTCCGATTGCTTACGATAAATGATGATATCGTATGACGAAGGATAGTTCAGCTGCGCTCGCTTTCAGTGCCGCTACGCCGTATGTCTTTTGTCGTGTGCTGTAGCTGCTATGATGGGGACTGCAGCTGCCTTTCTTTGTTTGGATTCTTCAATGAGATGAGATGTTAATTCGAATAATACAACTGCAACTACTTGGAGAAATATATATTATGTTAGAGACAGGTGGAAAATGTGTAGTTTCTTATCTGAAGATATGAGAAGTTTTGTAATCTTCCATGTAGAGATATGAGAAGTTTTGTAACCTTCCATGTAGAGATATGAGAAGTTTTGTAATCTTCCATTTAAACATATGAAAACTTTGCAATATTTCATTTAGAGGCATTGAAAAATAACCAATTAGTTCACTCCGAAAGCTTTTTGTATTGGCATAGATACTGCGAAAAATATTTTTTTATTTACAGAGTGTTCGTTTATTTATCAAATCAGTCAAGTTTATAAGATTAAACGTGTAATTTAGTATTACTTACGTTCACCAATTGAGTTCTGTTTTGTAAGTTTCACCTTATTTCTTTGTTGAACACGATCAAGTACTTTACATTAACACTTCTATTTCCTTTGATGATTCCAGTCTAAAACACCCGTTTTTACTTCTCTGTTTCACTAAGACGTAGCCTATTTTTTTTAGTTTCCATATTTGGACGTCTAAAATGATCAATTAGGACATTTTCAAAGAGGCCAACACAAAAGGGGAGCTCCTAAAAACATCAGAAAGAAACAATCGACATTTTTCTGGCACATCATGAGAAGAGGAAAGTTGGAATACTTGGTTACAAATGGCAAAATACGTAGAAAGAGAGTTCGCTTACGATAAAAAAAAAAAGAGAAGATAATAGATTGCTAGGTGTCATGGCATGGAAAACAGTCAACAACGGAATTGATGCGACGCACTGTGGACAGAATATTGTGGAAGGACATGATAGCATACGCCAACTGGTAAGGCACATGATGATGATGATGATATTCAACGTACGTTTGTATATATATGCGTGTGTGTGTTCGTTTGTGCGAGAAGAGAGATTGGGGTATAATAAGGGATGAGGTGACAACTAATCCAGTGCCGTGAATTACATTTTCTGAAGTGAGAAAATGCCACTTATCTCGTGTAGGAAGTGCCTGCCGTGCATTAAAAACTGCTGTGTATTTATAACGAGCCAATTTTGAATTGTACAGGAATCGCAGGTGTTGAGTAAAGAAAGAGGAAGCTCATTCGAGATCTGTGATGTCGTTTTTGCAAAAGATCATCAATAATCCCATGGGCAGCTGAAAGAACTAATGATAGCTTTTAACAAAATATGTAATGCACACAGAAATGTTTCACGCAGAAGATTTGTTGTACAGAAGATTTGTTGTACAGAAGATGTGTTGTGCAAAAGATTTGTTGTACAGAAGATTTGTTGTACAGAAGACATGTTGTACAGAAAACATGTTGTGCAGAAGATTTGTTGTACAGAAGACATGTTGTACAGAAGATTTGTTGTGCAGAAGATTTGTTGTACAGAAGATTTGTTGTACAGAAGAAACGTTGTACACAAGATTTGTTGTACAGAAGACATGTTGTACAGAAGATTTGTTGTACAGAAGACTTGTTGTACAGAAGACATGTTGTACAGAAGATTTGTTGTACAGATGACATGTTGTACAGAAGACATGTTGTACAGAAGATTTGTTGTACAAAAGACATGTTGTACAGAAGACATTTTGTACAGAAGACATCGCGTGCAGATTACCTGTTACAGAGAAAAGTTATCACGGCCACGCCACGCGCCCTTCCTGATCAAACTAAAGTATATACGAGTATATAGTAAGTATATATATATATATATTACAACATATATATACAATGTATATATATATATATATATGTTTAAAAAAAAGTAAAGATCCCTCCACGCATAGCTGGGCATATGGGGAATATGGTGTTAGTGACTATATTTTTCTATGACTACGGCACATTTTGAGCGATGTGGTCGGTATCACGCCAGGCCGCCTTTACTTCCCAGAAATATCTCTTGTACCCATTTTTAGAGGCTGTGTGAACCCCAGAGCCTCGTCAGTCCAAAAAAAATCCGCCTCTGTTGGGGATCGAACACGGACCCTTTCGGTTAGAAAGCGAGCACACTAACCACTCAGCCACCGAGAGAGCATGATTGCCACAAATGTGACTAGCAAAGAAGAATGTATTGGCCAAAAGACTTCGTCAAATCAGTAGAAATTTATAAACGCTTGAGACAGTAAAATTACCAGGAAACGTAATCACCAACATTTAAATACAAATTGCATAATGTTCTTTGCGAAATAAGAGAAAGAAAAAAAAAGATGAAGAGGAAAAGAAGTGATACAAGAACTGACCACAGTCGAAATGAAGAATTAAGATTGTGACTAGATTTAGGCAATGTAGGATTGTGGCTAGATGTAATCAATGTAGGATTGTGGCTAGATGTAATCAATGTAAGATTGTGTTTAGATGTAGGCAATGAAGAAGTGTGACTAGATGTAGGCAATATATGAGTGTGACTAGATTTAGGCAATGAAGAAGTGTGACAAGAAGTAGGTAACGTATTAGTGTGACTAGATATAGGAAATGTGGGATTTGGACTAGATGCAGCCAATGTAGAATTATGACTAGATGTAATCAATGTAGGAGTGTGACTAGGCGTAGCAGTGACGGATTGTGACTAGATAAAGGTAATGGAAGATGGTGACTAGATGTAAGCATGCAGGATTATGATTAGATGTATGCAATGAAGAAGTGTGACTAGATGTAGGCAACATATTAGTGTGACCAGATGTAGGCAATGAAGAAGTGTGACTAGATATAGGCAATGTGGGATTTGGACTAGATGCAACCAATGTAGAATTATGACTAGATGTAATCAATGTAGGAGTATGACTAGATGTAGCAATGACGGATTGTGACTAAATAGAGGCAATGGAAGATAGTGACTAGCTGTAAGCATGCAGGATTGTGATTAGATGTAAGCAATGTAGGAATGTAACTAAGTGCATTCAATGTAGATTGTAAATGGGTGTAGACAATGTAAGATTGTGACTAGATGTAGGCAATGTAGGATTGTGACTACATGTACACAATTTAGATTCAGTCAGAAAGTTTCGTGTAAGGCTTCATTTTTTTCTAAACTTTTACATTTATATCTGATCTGACAATAGATTCAGTCAGGACATTCCACGAACGTTCGAGCTCAGATTACAACAGTAGGCCGTCACGTGGAGGTCATGACCCAGGGGGTTGCCCCCAAGAGTCGTGTCAGGAAGCTAAATAGGCTATAGCCTTGCTTGATTTGGGTCCAGTGATCACCTTTGTCTACTGCTGCAAGTTCTGCTACGAGTCTCCTTGACTCATACAACGTTAATTACTGTTTAGTAAAATAAAACGTTAATTACTGTCTAGTAAAATAAACGTTAATTACTGTCTAGTAAAATAAAACATTAATTACTGTTTAGTAAAATAAAACGTTAATTACTGTCTAGTAAAATAAAACGTTAATTACTGTCTAGTAAAATAAAACGTTAATTACTGTCTAGTAAAATAAAACGTTAATTACTGTCTAGTAAAATACAACGTTAATTACTGTCTAGTAAAATAAAACGTAATTACTGTTTAGTAAAATAAAACGTTAATTACTGTCTAGTAAAATAAAACGTTAATTACTGTCTAGTAAAATAAAACGTTAATTACTGTCTAGTAAAATAAAACGTTAATTACTGTCTAGTAAAATAAAACACATTCTGTATCAGGTCTACGTTTCATTAACAACGTCGTTTTTACGATAGCGGCTTGTTAAACCTCTGATCAACGGTTCTATACCAAGCCGGAGAAAAATAATTCCTCCATTTTGGAAATAACCGGAAACGATCTAAGGAAAATACTTGGTATAGCGTGGAACGAATTCAAAACAAACGAGGAAATTAGAGAAATCGCCAATCAACCACTAATATCTTCAGTAATAAAGAAAAGACGATGGTCATATGTTGGACATGTGATGAGAAGAGATAATAACCGAATAGCAAAGCAGGCCCTCATATGGGAAACAACAGGTAAGCGAAAAAGAGGAAGACCCAGGGAGACACTGAGAAGAACATTGATGAGAGAGGCAAGAGCAGCAAGATTTGGCTCCCTCAATGAGATAGAGCTGCTTGCACAGAACAGAGACAAATGGCGAGATTTGATAAAATATCTTTAAAAGAAAACTGCTAGAACAAAAATTCAGATATGAGAAGGTGTATCTTGGTCTACGCCCTATGGGCCGGCTACGGCTCGAAAGGTCAATAGATAGATAGATAGATAGAAAATAAAACGTTAAAGGGAAAGTCTGTGAATTAACGGGATATTGTGTGGTCTAGAGGTAGGACCTCTGGTCAATAAAAAACAAAAACAAACTGTGTTTCCTCGTGGTTTTATTTTCCATGGTCTCTGGGTAGTGAGATCCAGTGTCTAGCCCACTCGGATAACGGCAAAAAAACAGGAGGTTCTGTCTCGCTCACGCAAAACAACTCTTATCAGTTTAAAGTTGAAAAGAGTAAGCCTAAAATGGCTTCTGCTCTGACAAAAATTGTTCAGTAAATCTACCCATGCTAATCCGATCAAGATGTGTAGGTTAGAAAGGCGCAGACATATAGCACCTTTGTTGTAAACTTGCAACACAACACATCAACGCCCACTTACGGAATGAGTGCTAAGAAGAAGATAAAGAGGACATCACCAAGTTTATTCTTCATTCCTTAAGAGCAAAGGAGGAGAATAGGTGGGACAATGATTTATATACGGAGAGAATGAAGAGTCTACAGGTGGAAAAAGGGTCTGGTCGATCCGGAGTGTTTAGCGGGAAAAGCATATTTTTCTATAATCAACACCACACAGGAACAATCGGTCTGTATAACGTTAGATACATGTTGGAACGGGCGGTGGAGTGGGTATGGGGATGCTCCAACTGCACTGAAACTGATTCCATGGAAAAGGATAGAATAATAAGAGAAGGACATTAGACAAGAAAACAGAAAACTGAAGCCTTTGAAATGTGGATATATAGAAGAATAGGTAGAATCGGATGAAGACAAAAAGTAAACAAAGGATGAAGTCTTAAAACAACTAAATATGAAAAGAGAACGACCAAACACAACTTAAACAAGACGAATGCTAATTTTGGGTCATGTTAAAAGACACAACAACCTACTAAAAGTAATCTTGGAGGGGAAAATACAGGGTAAAAGAGCCAGAGGCAGACCACGACTAACATGGACGAGTAGCATCAAAAGATGGACAAATCAACTTGCGACAAACTGCACCATCAAAGCAAGAGAGAGCAGAATGGCGCTCCATAGTAGCCAACCTTCGTTGCGGAGATGGCACTCGATGATGATGATGAATAAGAGAAGAAAAAGGAGACAACACGCTAAAAGAAAGCAAATCCCCATGTAACAAAAACAACCTGAGCACCCGGAAAGGGCAAACGATGATGTTGAGTTAAGCTCCAGAATTATTTATACCCACTTGCAACAGTAGATTTACTTCCGTGCAATAAAATATACCAACAAGCAGCGGACAGACGTGCGAATACTCTGATAACCAGGGGTCTACTACGTAACTAACACCCTTCTCGCAATTAAGCAAGATAAACTCCAGCTTGGATTCGTCACTCACCGGCTCCTTCTATCACTGTTATCAGAAACACTGAGTCCGCACCAGTATTTGCTCATCTTCTCGACTCGCTGTAAAACACCCGTCGCTAACAGTCTCTTCCAGGTAATTACGCTCCTGGAGCTATCATCACCAAGCTCAGACCCGAGTCCTGATTACTTTTAAATGGTCAATACTTTTCAATACCACTAGACGAATCCTGTCGTTTGATGGACAATGATGCAGCGCCGCTGAAATGAGGAGAAAAGTCTAATATGATCCAACATCTACAAAAATAACATCAAGGCTGGCAGAAAGAAATCGATAAACTAAATCAGTGATTTATGTTTCAGCTTCCTTTGTGTGATTCTATTTTAACTTTCAACAATGTCTTTGAAATACGTGATTTAACAAGACGGTTGCAACATTATTTATTTTTATCATTTACTTTTTTTTTCTCTGCGCTTGTGTAGAGTTAACAAGTTATTTGAGCATAGTTATATGTGTATTAATAGGTTTGAGGTTTGAATTGTTGAACGCAATGTTGGTTTTTGATTTGAAACAGCAGAAACAAATAGAACAATAAGTTATTGGCAGATTGTTCTGTTCTTAGTTCTTTTTTTTTTGTAAATCCCAATTCCCTGCATATCAGACTTTACGTCATCCAGAGGCTAGAATTTGTGTTCGCTGTGTCAGCAATGTCTGTGTTGACAAATGTTAGTGTGTCAGTGTGTTTATTGATGCTAGTGTGATCAGTGTGTTTATTGATGTTAGTGTGGTCAGTGTGTTGATTGATGTTAGTGTGGTCAGTGTGTGATTGATGTTAGTGTGGTGAGTGTGTTGATTGATGTTAGTGTGGTCAGTGTGTTGATTGATGTTATTGTGGTCAGTGTGTTGACTGATGTTAATGTGGTCAGCGTATTGATTGATGTTAGTGTGGTCAGTGTGTTGATTGATGCTAGTGGGGTCAGTGTGTTGATTGATGCTAGTGTGGTCAGTGTGTTGATTGATGTTAGTGTGGTCAGTGTGTTGACTGATGTTAGTGTGGTCAGTGTGTTGATTGATGTTAGTGTGGTCAGTGTGTTGATTGATGTTAGTGTGGTCAGTGTGTTGACTGATGTTAGTGTGGTCAGTGTGTTGTTTGATGTTAGTGTGGTCAGTGTATTAATTGATGTTAGTGTGGTCAGTGTGTTAATTGATGTTAGTGTGGTCAGTGTGTTAATTGATGTTAGTGTGGTCAGTGTGTTAATTGATGTTAGTGTGGTCAGTGTGTTAATTGATGTTAGTGTTATCAGTGTGTTGACTTTTGTTATTGTAGTCAGTGTGCTGATTGATGCTAGTGCTCCGTCTGTTGACTGTGTCAGAACTCTGTGTCCTAATTATGTCAGGGCTCTATGTGTTGTTTGATGCCCTGACTGTGTCTGTTAAAGGACATATTCCTTTCTTTTACTTTTCTCTCTTTAAATGTTTATTTGTTTTTCTTATTTGATATTCATTTCCTTCCATCATTCTCTATTCTTGATTGATTGTTCTAGTGGATCTATTGAGAATGTATTTTATTAATATTATCAAATTTGTATATGAATATAGCAATATGATATGTTTTTCCTCACTTTGCTTATGCAAATTTTCTTTCTTTCTTTCCTTACTTCATCTTGTACCCGATCACTGTCGCGATAGATACAAAGTTGTAGTTGTCTCCCTTCTGGCTGCTTCACTCCTTGTCAATTGATGTTGTTGTAGCGCTTCTAATGATGTTGTTTGTCACCTTACTCTGGGTCTGTCTCTGTTCTTCGCTCCTCTCCTCTTTTAATATATCATGTGTATGGTAAGGAATAGCTTGGCATTCTATCTAGATGGGCAAACCAGTTTATTTGTTGTTTCTGTATGTAGCTTAGGATTGGTTCAATGCCTCCTCTTTCTCTTATAATATAATTTCTGATTCTGTCTTTCTTGTCACTCCAAGCGCTTTTCTCATACGTCTTATCTATGTCGTGACAAGTTTTAATCTTTTGTTGCATTTATTCTTAGCATGCCATTGTTTCAGTACATATATGACGTCAGTTATAGACATATGATATATATGACAAAATCCTCTACTAACTAAGAGACTGAAGTAATAACATACAATGACTATGAGGCAAAGGCCCGTGACAACATCGAAGCTGAGTTTGCCAGCTAATGGTCTGCGTGTTACTGTAAAATGTATTAGTTTACGCTAACAATGACTAAGCCATATTCCACTGTATCAGGTGATAAGTGTAGCTGTGCAAAAATTACTAGTTCTTATTGATTTATTTTCATGTGGGATTGTGCCCGCTTAAATGTAAAGTACTATTTCGGAGTCACTAGATTTCAAACCCATTAGGTTTCATGTACACATTAATTTTTTTGGTTTGTTATTTGTTAAATTTTTTCCCGATTGTTCATACGACCTGCAGTTTGTGACTTTCAACGACTAAGAATACTCTCACGTGCTTAATTGTAATTTCATATGAGCACAGTCACGTATCACTACAGTTATCCCCACCCCCATTTTCCCGCCAAGCAATAGGATCAGATGTGATAAATTACAGCTGTTATAATATAAGGGTTTTAGAAACACACAGACGCACTATCTAAAACAATTCGTCCCCCTCGCGTTCATATTATACAAATACTTTTTCGATATAAAACATTATGAAATTGTAGTCAGGTGTCGTGGAGCCGCGATAGCTCAGTGGTTAGTGAACTGGACTACAAAGGACAAGGGTAGGGTTCGATCCCAACCGACGGCTTCCAGGTTCACCCAGCCTTAAATGGGTACCAGATTTTTTTCTGGGAAAGTAAAGCAGCACGGGCGTAATACCGACCACATTACCCCAAAAATCATGTGGTGAAGGTCTTTAAAATATTGGGTCATTAACACCATATTTCCCTATACGCCACTTGGCGTGACGGGGGTACTTTACTTAACTTTTTTTTACTTAGTCAGGTGTCGTGCTGTGGGTATGTATACTAACAATCAACGACTGATTGTCTTCTGAGCAATCTAATAAAACGTCACAGTCATTGTTTTTCCAAACACTTTGTCATTTCTCACAGACACTACCATTCTTGTTTGAGGAAGTAAAATATCACAGAAAGCCATGCAGCGGCAAATCAAAAGTAACCATTGCTCAACCACCCAGCGCACAGACTTCAAATTTGGCAACAAAATTACAATTTATGATGATAATGATGATAACAAACATTGCGAGAACACCAGACCCAAGGGTCGACCACAGAGTATACGGATTGGTGGAATATTAAAAATACTAGGAAACATTACGGCAGTGGAGGCAACCAGAAGAGCAAATGACCGCAAATTATATCTCCACTCGACGCTGAAAGGCAAATGAGGAAGGAAAGATGAAGAGGAGGGATAATGACATGATGATCATGGTGAAGAAGATGATCTTCTGCCATAGGGGTCTGGTTGGTCTTGAGCTAAGACGTCGGCTAGCAAGAAGGTCCGGGGTTTGAAACTCGCCATACGGTGATAACTTTCCACTTGGAATATCTGTGCTATTCTTCGTACCTCTCCCGATCTCCGGACAGTGAGATCTGATGTCTAGCCAACTCCGATAACGACAAAAGACAAGAGGTACCGTATGCATTCTGTTAAAGAGTCATTGACAGTTGATAATTGAAAAGAATAAATAAAAAGTGTCTCTGCCTGAGCAAAATGACAATAAAATTCTGCACCAGAATATCAAAACTTGATAATATAAAAAAATAAGTACATTTGAAGTTGGAGAAAATCTGCCTGTATGGCGCTGGATACCCGAGAACAGAACTGCTGGTGTGAAACTGAGAACATGTCACATCCACGCTTAATTAAATTCCGTATGACACCGCTAAAGATATAAAACTGGCGTAAGCAAATAAACAACAAATCTTCCGTGATGGAGTTGGACGCGAGCTGTTAGTTCTTATGCGCTAGATGATGATGTGGTTGGCTACAATAGCTTCTTTGGCTTCATGGATTAGGCTGGGGAGTTATGGTCTTGTCCGTCCAATGTGTGTGTTTGTGGTGGTGGGGGGTGTAGTGGGGGTGGAGGGGGGAAGAAAACATGTAAAGAAATTATTTTTTAGCTCCCATAAGTTTTGGCCATCGAAACTTTTTGCGACCAGAAGACAGTATCACGCCAATGTCTTGTCTCTAGGGAATGTGCCTTGTCTATAGAGCCTGTGCCTTTTCTCTAGTGCCTGTGTGATTCTCTAGAGTCTGTGTCTTGTCTCTATGACATGTGTCTTGTCTCTATGACATGTGTCTTGTCTCTAGGGCATGTGCCTTGTCTCTAGGGCATGTGTGATTCTCTAGAGTCTGTGTCTTGTCTCTATGACATGTGTCTTGTCTCTAGGGCATGTGCCTTGTCTCTAGTGCCTGTGTGATTCTCTAGAGCCTGTGTCTTGTCTCTATGACATGTGTCTTGTCTCTAGGGCATGTGCCTTGTCTCTATGACATGTGTCTTGTCTCTAGGGCGTGTGTGTTGTCTCTAGGGCATGTGTCTTGTCTCTTATTTCCACATATGCTTAGTATCCATTTCTGGCCAGGTATACCAAGGAACCATCGACCGAGCTATAATTTGACCTCTCTTTCTCGGTTGTCCAGTTCCACAGCTCTACCGTGGTTCCCAGCCCATGCTAGAGGTACTGATGTAATAGTTAAAGGTATTGGTTATTATTGGTTATTGGCTATGGAAACCAATAAAGAAATAAACAGGAAAAGATAGTATTCATTGAAACTCTATTTGTTATAATCGTCTTTTACCTCTAAGTTAAAGGTAATCCCATAGCAATCGCCATTGGTTAACGACGTTAGTGATCTCATTGCTATCAGTTGAGGTGGCCATTTCTTCGCTGCCTTTCCTTCCCAGAGAACATCTCTAGAAGCCATTTTAAAGAGGCTCGGTGGACCTCGAGAGCCTTTTGGATCGGACACAAATTCTCTCAGCTGGGATTCAAACCTTGAACCTCCAGGTCGCAATGCTAGTGCACTAATCATAATGTCGCCTTAATTAATGTCCTTGATTTACATTAATGGAGCAATATTAGTTCTGTAATGGAACAATTATTTCATTTATCCTGTCTATTTAACGAAAAAGATGAGTCTCACTGGCACCGAGTGTGACCTTGCTCTGTACAAAAAGGTCAACGTCAATTTTGTTTTTCATTTATTAAGAGAAGAAGAGGAGAATGGGTGGGACAATGATGTATATATTGAGAGACTGAGGAGTCTAAAGGTGGGACAATGATGTATATATTGAGAGACTGAGGAGTCTAAAGGTGGGACAATGATGTATATATTGAGAGACTGAGGAGTCTAAAGGTAGGACAATGATGTATATATTGAGAGACTGAGGAGTCTAAAGGTGGGACAATGATGTATATATTGAGAGACTGAGGAGTCTAAAGGTAGGACAATGATGTATATATTGAGAGACTGAGGAGTCTAAAGGTGGGACAATGATGTATATATTGAAAGACTGAGGAGTCTAAAGGTGGGACAATGATGTATATATTGAGAGACCGAAGAGTCTAAAAGTGGGACAATGATGTATATATTGAGAGACTGAAGAGTCTAAAAGTGGGACAATGATGTATATTTTGAGAGACTGGGAAGTCTAAAGATGGGACAATGATGTATATGTTGAGAGACTGAGGAGTCTAAAAGTGGAAAAAGGACCTGATTGAGCAGGGTACTTTGTGGACAAAGCAGATGTATCTATAATCAACACATTACAGCAACAATTAGTCTTAACCGGCGCGGAAGCGGATATGGGAATCCTCTGACTGTAATGACACTGATTCTCTGAATAGAATATAATAGATGCCAGTTTCCAATGACCTAACCCAAAAGGTAAAAAAATCTTTGTGTTCAGTGTATCGTCATCACTACAACCTAGCGGTAGTAACTAAAGTACCCCCGTCACGCCAAGTGGCGTAGAGGGAAATATGGTGTTAGTGACTATATTTTACAGACCTTCAGCACATGATTTTTGGGGTAATGTGGTCAGTATTACGCCCGTGCTGCTTTACTTTCCCAGAAAAAAATCTGGTACCCATTTAAGGCTGGGTGAACCCGGAAGCCGTCGGTTGGGATAGAACCCTACCCCTTGTCCGTGGTAGTCCAGTTCACTAACCACTGAGCTATCGCGGCTCCCTAACCTAGCGGGTGCACACATTTTAGTGTAGCTGGAGCCTGCTAGGCTAGTTTTTGTTTTGTTTTTTTTGTTTGGCTGCGTGGAGCGGCTCATCGTTACAAGTGACCTGGGCTTCAAGCGACATCAATTGTTGAGTTCACCTTGTTTATTGTCGCAATGACACGTCACAAAATCTTGTTGGATGCCAAGCAGACGTTTAAGTCTGATCCCAGTGAACGAATTATGCAGATTAGCCTTTTGGTTTCCATTTAATAGATCTCTCTTAAGTGTGTCTTGAGGTGAAGGACGTTTTTAGAGTCATGCAAGTCTTGAGCTTCAAGAGTGGCTTCCCATTTGAGTCACATTTTAAACACCCCATAATTTCATTTCTATTATCTTCTACCCTTTCTTTATCCTTTGTCTTCTTTGTTTTCCTTTTTTGCCTCCACCTGTTGTTTCTCTCTTCTTCCTCTGTCATTAATTTTTTCTTATCACTTTTATGGTGTTTTTTTCCAACTGAACTTGTTCTGTATCTTTCCATTCGTTCTTTCTCTTCTTTTCTTTTTTTCTTTGCGTTCTGTCTTTGTCTATACAATATTTACTATGTTTCTTCGTCTTTTTCCTATTCTGCTTATTTTACCCTTATTTGTCAACTATTTTATTTTTTCTTTCGTCTTTTTTTTTCTACTCGCTTCCTCAATCACTATTTGTTTTCATATGTTCGCCCACTGTCTCCTGTTGCTATTTATAACAATTGTACTGCCCATAATTATGATACCGATCGTAGTAGTAGCCTCCGTCAGTCATAGTTGACTATGGATTTTTCAGCGCCCATATAAATGCTATTTTTTTTTTTTTTTCGCCATGTATTCTCTTTCTCTATGAATCTGTCTGCTTCTTGTTTGAGGTGAACCTTTAGAGTGTGTTTCCAGAGATTGCATTCTGTAGCTTTGAGGGCAACCTGTCGACACCAAAATGACGATTCTGGAGTGCCCTCTCTAGGGCGCGAGCTTGGGCAGAAAAATAAAGAAAAATGTTGTTGTCCATACGACAACATGTTTCTTCTCTCCACGCAGCCGAGCGGCCCAAAGGTCTAGCAGGACAAGAACAGTTTGGTGCCAACTGTGTCGCAGGAGTTGCCAGATTGTACATTTAACATATACACTCATTGCCTTATCCAGCCTATCTTTTCCTGGCTTTGACATTTCCCCAGTGCATGATGTTAAACTATTCTGAATATTCCCTCTTTATGATCCCCTGTCAATAACCCAATCAAAGCCATTTCGATACTTTTGTGGAGCACGAGCTTTGGGTAAGACCTCGCTATTTTTTCTTACTTGTGATCATTTTCTCTACTTTTTTTCCAACGCAGGCCAATTTTTTTGAGGATTTGTATGTCTTTTCTTCGCGTATTCCTGTGATTTCTCTGTCTTCTTTTTTCCTGTGGGCTCCACGACATTACCTATCTTGCTATGCTGGCATCATGTTTTCTTCATGTGTTTCAATACCGACTCTGTTTTCTATTCATAATCCGTTGCTCGATAATCCCTTTGTAGTCCCCTGCACTCTTTTGAAATAATTTTGCGCGTGTTTCCTACATGAAGCCGCGATAGCTCAGTGGTTAGTGAACTGGATTTTTCGGAATTTTTGTGGCAATGTAAAGCGGCACGGGCGTAATACCGACCACATTACCCCAAGAATCATGTGCTGAAGGTCTGTAAAATGTATGGTCACTGACACCATAATCCCTATACGCCACTTGGCGTGACGGGGGCTCTTTATTTTTTAAAATTTCCTACGTTATATAGGCGATGGCTCCCATACTACATCGCACCAACAACCATGACACCTCTCCTTTGTATGTGCATTTCTTTTACGTTCGTTCACCTGATGATAACTATTCGCCGAGTCTCTCGTTCTTTCAAGAACATTTTGCGGCAAGAACACGAGATAGAATTGATCTTTAAAAATCTACACAGCGTTTTCTCACTAAAGAAGCGTAGCAGAAGCTTCCTTGTTCAAGACTAGTAGAAGTAGTACAAGCAATGTGATTCATTGATTAAAACTATGCATCAGGAACAAGGTAATTTAATAACTTAATACAAGTTCACACACCGAGTGCTGTAAAAACACACGTGACCCTAATCAATTTATATTGTCTGTGGCCTCGAAGTTTCTCCAATTATAAATATTTGTTTATTTATTATAATCGTCTTTTGTCTTTGTTTGTTACAATCGTCCTTTGTCTCTTTTTGTTATAATCATCTTTTGTCTCTTTTTGTTATAATCGTCTTTTGTCTGTATTTGTTATAATCGTCTTTTGTCTTTATTTGTTTTAATCGTCTTTTGTCTCTATTTGTTATAATTGTCTTTTGTCTCTTTTTGTTATAATCGTCTTTTATCTATATTTGTTATAATCGTTTTTTGTCTGTATTTGTTATAATCCTCTTGTGTCTTTGTTATAATAGTCGTCTGTCTTTGTTTGTTATAATCGTGTTTTGTGTAACTATATCTGTGACACACTCGATCCATCACTGGCTTGTTGACAGCTTATATTTCACACACTCATGCCATGTCTACATTGCTTGGGGGTCTAAGCTTTCAAGCACTATATCCGTAACTATACTATCCAACTGGTCTTCTAACTAATCTTCCCTCTTCCGTAAACATAAACCAGGCCAACTTTCATGAATACTATCTTTTCCTGTTTATTTCAAATATTTTGAATGCCCCAATATCCTAAATGTAGACATTTATAACCTAATTTTTCCCTTACGTTTTATGGGAGATAATGACTAATTAGCAAAGCATATATTTCGTGTCAGTGCTTATAAGCCCGGAATTATATCTCTTTTAAGCGGATAATATAAATTTATTAGCTACAAAAACGAGCGAGAGAATTGCACGTTATAAAAGTGTGAATCTAAACACCGCTCGATATACCTGCCGAAGTTCAACCCAGAATGCAATTTGTGCACATATCAACACGTAGCCGGTTGTACCGATTGTGTTTGTCCAGCTAGCATGAAGCAAACAACTTATTGAGTGGCCCTCCTACCCTATTCAAGAAATATTGACACATTTTCACCTTATTGATTCACACCTAGGGCAAAATGTAAAACTGCAGTAACAGTCACATTTGTTCGTTTCAGGATAGGAGTAGTATTTTAGTTCCAGTGTATGAAAGATGACAGTGATTGAGTGTGAATGTATTTTTTAATGGGGGCAGAGATAGATAGCTCAGTGGTTAGTGAACTGGACTACAAAGGACATGATGTAGGGTTCTATCCCAACCGACGGCTTCCGGTTCACATACCGACCATAGTAAAGTAAGTAAAGTACCCCTGTCACGCCAAGTGGCGTATAGGGAAATATGGTGTTAGTGACCCTATATTTTACAGACCTTCAGCACATGATTTTTGGGGTAATGTGGTCAGTATTACGCCCGTGCTGCTTTGCTTTCCCATAAAAATAATCCGGTACCCATTTAAGGCTGGGTGAACCCGGAAGCCGTCGGTTGGGATCGAACCCTACCCCTTGTCCGTGGTAGTCCAGTTCACTAACCACTGAGCTATCGCTGCTCCCAATACCGACCATATTACCCCCAAAATCATTTGGTTGGTTGGTACAATATATTCCAGTTGTTCTCTTCTCATTACATGGCCAAAAAATGATGATTGTTTCTTCCTAATATTGGAAATTAGCTCTCTTTTTGCTTTGACCTCTCTCAGAACATCTTCATTACTCTTCTTAGCTGTCCATGGTACTTTCAACATTCTTCTGTAAAACCACATTTCTACAGACTCCAGTGATTTTCTTGTCTGTTGTCCTATTGTCCATGATTCACATCCATATGTTAAGACTGGCTCTGCGTAACATTTAAGAACTCTTTTTCTTGTTTCTATTGTCAACAATGGATTGCATAGTATCTTCCTCATTTTTTGGAAAGCTGCTTTTGCCTGAGCCATTCTGCATCGCACCTCTTTTGTACATCTTCCGTCTGAGGTTAACAAAGTTCCCAAATATTTAAATTAATATACATGTACCTGTTTTAATATTGTTCCACTTGTCTTTATTTTGCACTGAGGTGATGTCTTTTTCTTTGTTGTTACCATTACCTCTGTCTTTTTGCTCTTCAATCTCTTCTTTAGTTATATTATCTGGTCCAGGAGCTTTTCCTGCTTTCATATTGAGCAAGGCGTCTTCCACTTCTTCTCTGAGTATTTCTGGTCCTTCTCCGTTATCCTTAATATTTACTTATGTTCGTTCATCATTATAAAGATCTTTAATGTATTCTGTCCATCGTTCCCTTATGTTTTCTTGATCAATCAACAGTTCTCATTCCTTTGATCTTAAACATCCAGTTTTTTATTGCGTTTTTCTTCCTGTTTATTCCTCAATTTGCTTGTATATAGCTTTAGCATCTCCTTTTTGTTGCATTTCAATCTCTTTGCATCTCTCTTTTAGCCATGCTTCTTTTGCTTCATTGCATTTTACTACAATTTCTTTATTTAATCTCTTATACTCATCTTTATTTTCTTTATTTCTTCTTCTTGTATCCATTAGCTGCAAAATGTCATCTGTCATCCATTTCTTTCTTGAATTTGTTCTCACTGCTGGTATGAACTCTTTTGATGTTTGTTGCATTGATTCTTTTAGCATTTCCCATTGTTCATCAATGCTTTGTATCTTCTCTATTGTATTGTACCGGTTCTGAGTTGTGATTTTATATTTGTCTTGCAGCTTCTTGTCTGATTTTAGTAAATCTAAATTTAACTTGATGTTAACTGAGGCTTGTTTTGTTGTTTTTAATTTTACTCTAAGCTTTCCCACAACTGGTACATGATCACTATTTCAATCTGCCCCTGGTCTAGTTTTCACACACACCAGACTGTTTCTAAATATATTGCTTATCATTATATTATCAATTTGATTACATGCGTTGTCCCCTGGGCTTTTCCATGTCCACAGACGTCTTGGATGTTTCTTAAACCAGGTGTTTCCTATCATCATGTTGTGTGTTCTTGCCCAGTCAATAAGTTTCTCACCTCTTTCATTCCTCTCGTCTAAGCCATAATGACCAACTACTTCCTCAACTCTTTCCTTTCAGACTTTTGCGTTAAAATCGCCTAGAACTGTGGTGTTTTCATGTGGTTTGCATTTATGAAGTGCCTCATTTAACTCGTTGTAAAATTTATCAATTGTTTCTTCTAGACTGTCTGCTGTTGGTGCATAAACTTGTATAAGATTTATGTCTATTGGCTTTCCATTCAATTTCACTAAAAGGACTCTGTCAGATATTGGGTAAAAGCCTTTCACTGTTCTTGCTCTTTCTGCATCCAAGATGATACCCACTCCTCTTTGGTGTTCAGTACCTCCAGAAGAGATTATTTTATGTTTATCAGAATACATCTCTCCTGATCCGGTGTATCTCATTTTGTAAAGTCCCAGTAAGGAATTTTCAGCTAGTGCCCAACATAGGACTAGCTCATAATATAGTACTAGTGCCTAACATAGGACTAGCTCCTAATATAGTACTAGTGCCCAACATAGGACTAGCTCATAATATAGTACTAGTGCCTAACATAGGACTAGTTCATAATATAGTACTAGTGCCTAACATAGGACTAGCTCATAATATAGTACTAGTGCCCAACATAGGACTAGCTCATAATATAGTACTAGTGCCTAACATAGGACTAGCTCATAATATAGTACTAGTGCCTAAAATGATGCTAGTACCCAACTTGATGCCAATTACTGCGCTCTTGTCCACATTGATGCTAGTGCCAAATATGATGTAGTGCTGAACGTGACATTAGTGCCGAATGTGATGTAGTGCTGAACATTGCACTAGTGCCAAATATGATGTAGTGCTGAACATGACACTAGTGCCGAATATGATGTAGTGCTGAACATTGCACTAGTGCCGAATATGATGTAGTGCTGAACATCGCACTAGTGCCGAATATGATGTAGCGCTGAACGTGAGACTAGTGCCGAATCTGTAGCTAGTACTCTACATAATGCTGGTTCGCTGTGTCCAATATGATGATAGTGCCCAATATGAACTCGTGTCCAATATGACGTTATTGTCCAATATGATGCTAGTGCCCAATATGACGTTATTGTCCAATATGATGTTAGTGCTCAATATGATGCTCGTGTCCAATATGACGTTATTGTCCAATATGATGCTAGTGCCCAATATGAACTCGTGTCCAATATGACGTTATTGTCCAATATGATGCTAGTGCCCAATATGACGTTATTGTTCAATATGATGCTAGTGCCCAATATGAAGTTACTGTCCAATATGATGTTAGTGCCCAATATAATGCTCGTGTCCAATATGACACTCGTGCCCAATATGACGTTATTGTCCAATGTGATGTTAGTGCCCAATATGATCCTCGTGCCCAATATGAAGTTACTGTCCAATATGATGTTAGTGCCCAATATGATGTTATTGTCCAATGTGATGTTAGTGCCCAATATGACACTCGTGCCCAATATGAAGTTACTGTCCAATATGATGTTAGTGCCCAATATGATGTTATTGTCCAATATGATGTTAGTGCCCAATATGACACTCGTGCCCAATATGATGTTAGTGCCCAATATGACACTCGTGCCCAATATGAAGTTACTGTCCAATATGATGTTAGTGCCCAATATGATGCTCGTGTCCAATACGGCACTCGTGGCCAATATGAAGTTACTGTAAAATATGATGTTAGTGCCCAATATGATGTTAGTGCCCAATATGATGCTCGTTTCCAATATGACACTCGTGCCCAATATTAAGTTACTGTCCAATATGATGTTAGTGCCCAATATGATGCTCGTGTCCAATATGACGTTATTGTCCAATATGATGTTAGTGCCCAATATGACGCAAGTGTCCGAAATGAGGCTAGGGCCCAATATAACGCTAGTTACAGGTTTGAAATGGCGCTAGTCCCAAATCTTTCATGTCAGTAAGCACGTTTGAAGAAAAAATAAATAAATGCGATACCCCTGTTAAAATTATTTTTTTTTAAATTCTTAATTTCAGTTCTTCCTCGTCAACTTTGAAGCAGCAACATCTTATTTCTGGTGAAGGTTATCCAATATCCAAATAAAAAAGATCACTGACATCTAAGCATGTATTCTTTATGTGTCCCCTTCATGTACTTTGAACAAACAAAACACCACTTTATCTAATTAGTCAACATTTTTCGGGCACATCATGAGAAGAGGAAAGTTGGAATACTTGGTTAACTGGCAAAATAAAATGAAAGAGAGATCGCGGACGACAAAGAAAGAAAATACTGGATAGCTCGGTGTCATGGCATGGAAAACAGTCAACAATAGAACTGATACGATGCACTGTAGATAGAAGATTGTGGAAGGACATGATCGCCTACGCCAACCGGTATGGCACATAATGATGATGATGATCTAAGTAGTTAAATAGAAAGTGAGGCTGTTACGTGGACCATCACAGCCGCTTGCACACATCAGGATCGGAGAACAGCAAGACTGATACGGGCATACTCCACTCCCCAGTGGTGTCCCTGGAAAAAATCTAAACAGTCTGGCCATAGAAGTAAGGATCGGAGAGGGAAGGCAATCAAAGATACTATGCCGAAGATTGATGTGTTGACCTGAAAGTCGCAGATATCGCGACATGTCGTAAACTAGCGCCTCAGCTCATCTTTGCCCATTTAATTTCCTTCAAGGACGGACGATGAAGGTAAGTTGTGGTGGGGTGAACACACAAGAACTCTAATGTATCTACACTGTCTTCAGCGTATCTTTGAATTCATTAATTCTTCAATCATTAATTCTTCAATCATTAATTCATTAAATCAAAAATTGACTTTCATTTAGACCCTCATTTACTCAGTTATTGAACTTTATGAATAAAATGTGTTAGCAGCATGGCAGGAAATAGCATGAAAGATAAAATTGAGATATAAGATCAGAAATGAGGAATAGAGAAAAATGCTAGGAGTAGTTTCCGCCATTGAATACATACACACAAATAGTAGAGAAAATCGTTTGGTCACGTGATATAGTTTGGTATACATGCATACATACATATATACAGATCCTTCGCTCTTCTATTGGCTTCTTCTGCTATTATGTTTTCTCGCGGTTTCTATTCTTACATAAATCCATCTTTCCGTGGTCGACGCCGTGGTCTGGTGTTCTCGTAATGTCTATTGAATGCACGTTATGTTGTGTTATAATTTGTCAGTCTACACTTAACTATACCACGTAACTGACAGATTATAACAAAAGCAAGGGGCCCACCACGAAAAGATGGATTTATACAAGAATAGAAAAACTAGGAAAACTAACAGCAGAAGCCAACAGAAGAGCAAAAGACCACAAACTGTCTCTCCTTAACTCTTAGATGCCTGTAAAATATCCGTGAAAAAAAGGCTACTCAATCTGTTTTTTATTTTTTTGTTTTAATTTGTTATCAAATTTCGCTAGGACTTTCACCTATAAACTGGTATTCGATTGTTCAACTTTATTTGCACTTCTCTTCATTTAAGCCGCACATTTCAACACTATTATAAATGGAGACCACACTATCCACGCCTCGCCGTGCGCCATTTTTAGCTGCAGTAAGTGTCAAGAGCATACTTATAGCCAGTGGCGTGTACATTGTGAATATTATTATCTGGGTGATATCGATTTCAATCAAAATATTCGAGGAGTCCCCATCACTCAAGCTTCGATTAGCCCCTTGTTGCTCCGCGTGGCGTAATGAGTTGTACATGGTTGAAAAGATGCGACGGGGAGAGAGGCCACGGGGGTTATTGATGTTACAAGGGGCTGATGCCGGCATGCGTTTTGTATAATTTTGTGACGACATTGGCGGAGGATGAGTGTTTTAGACTGGAGGTGTCGCTAGTAACGCCGGAGATGTCGCTAGTAACGCCGGAGGTGTCGCTAGTAACGTTGTGACACTTGTATGCGGGGCCTTGATGATGATAGAGGTTATGGAGAAATGTTAAAATATATCCAGTTTCGACCAATCAATCCTGTCTTCCGCTCACTGAGACACACGTACACTCAGTAGTCACAAAATAGGTCTATGATATCAAACAACGTCTGGTTGGAAGCTTTAGTGTGACTCATACCTGACCGTTTTGCTCAGTATCAGTGAACCTGAACTGACCAAGATAATCTGCGCCTTCCCCAAAGCAAAGAGAAATCAAAGAGGGAAGGCAATACGGTACCCAACAAGCTGTGCTGAAGTCGAATGTGTTGGGCTAAAAGGCGCAGATATTGGAAACTGTTGTTAACCACAAATCGTGAACGCATATTCTAACAATTGTGACCACTAAGTCTCATTTTCTTATACCCCACTACGTGTTTGTGTCTGTGTGCTTTTTTCTGCTATTGTACGAAGTCTCCCAAAAATCTTTAACATTTTAAAATTAATCGCTTTTCAATGGATAACATTGTACACTATGTCTATAGATTTATATATGTGTTCTATAATGATATGTTCTCTGTATGATATGTAAAATATATTCTAAACCATTGCATTTCAAGGCCTGTATTCTTCATTGGTGATATATTCTATATATGGTATGTTCTATGTATGGTATGTTCTCTATATCGTATGTTCTATGTATGATAGGTGTAATATCTTCTGTACCATTTCATTTCCAATGCTTAAATTCTTCTTCAGAGATCTACAGTAAATGTCCATGTTTCACAGCCATACATAAATACAGATGTAACTGCTTTTCGTAATAGTCCGATCTTCGTTGTTAGGGAGATGTTTTTGCTTGTCCATATATGGGTGTTGTCATGGCTACCATCGCTTGTCCATATATGGGTGTTGTCATGGCTACCATCGCTTGTCCATATATGGGTGTTGTCATGGCTACCATCGCTTGTGCTATTCTGGTTAGTACATCTGATCTTGATCCATTGTCAGCGATAACAGAGCCCAGATATTTGAATTTCGTGACATCGAGAGACCGCTTACTTATTGATGATGGCTGTGTGTGTGTGTGTTTTAAGTACAGTGATTGTGTGTGAAAGGCTAGTTCATAGCTGAGACGGACCGACATTAGACATCTTGAGCTGAAATAATTATAGACAAATTGTGAACGGAACGAATTGCCAGCGTACATTACAAACCTCAATCTTTATTTAGCTCACTTTTTGCCATATTGTTATTTGTTAGTACGGAACCAGTGGTAATGTCGTCGCTATAGTTCCTGTTTTCTGAAGCAACTTTGTGACAGCTTCCGTATCCAGCCTTTAGAATGTTTTAAAGATTGATTTAATTTCTAAATACAGAGATAGTAACAAAGTATGAAGATATGGAACTCTGTAGCGTACGTTCTTCTTCCACTTTAGTCATAAAAACGAACCTTTTCTGTTGTGTATCCTGATTTACAGCGATGTGTAATAATTTCATTTTTGATCTCAGATTGTGATTTGTATGTGAACTGGTTTGTCTTCGTTCTATGATTTCAAATTAATTGACCACGCTGAGAAGACTGCTTCACTGTGAACCACGTAGACGTTGAGATCATAGCCATCGGCTGACTGCCAGCATCGGCTACTCAGGTCCCATGTGTGCAGTTGTGTCCATATACCAGATACCAAATTTCCAAACAGAAGTGTATCCTGTGTAGTAGATACTATTTATTTGTATGTGTATTGATAGAGCAACAAATACCACTTTGAGAATATTCCATTTTAAAGAAAACACATTTTTCTTGTATAGAAATCTCGTTAATTAAATTCACGTATTTCAAAACATTGGAATAACGTGTTTAAAGTTGCAAGTCTTAGGACATTAGCATACATGTTCGTGTGTGTACAGAGTTTTTTTTTATTTGTCACCTGCATGAAGAATGTTCAACATTTTTCTGTTTATTAAAATGTGTTGACATTTACTTCAGTTTATAAAATAGAACTTTCATCATTTCAAATGTAGGTACGAATATATATATGAATATATATATATATATATATATATATATATATATATATATATATATATATATATATATATATATATATATATATATGTATATAATAATTACATGGAATGAATTAGGAAACATTAATTAGTTCAAATATAGATCTTTTTAAATTTCATTGCTATATTAAAGATCATCATATTTTGAATCTCCATTCATATTCAACCTAATATAATCAAATATACATCTTCAAATTACAAACAAATAATACCACACTAGGGATGCTAATGTTTACTGCTAGATAATTGTATGCGTGATGTACTGACTCCATTAATCATGTGGCTAGTGAATTCAGCTAACGTAGCATTTGCTACATTAGATTTTCCTTCTTTTTTTTTTCAATACACTGTGTAACGAACATTGAAGTAATTCCATTCCCTGTCTGTTTGTACGGCGCTTAATCTTGTTCGCTGTATGGGAGTTATTTGAATTCTTTTTTCTCTCTTAATGGCTAAAGGAATCGGCCTCATTGCCCTCCATTCAATAACTATTTCCCCCCCCCCCCACGTCTCCTTAAATCAAACGAATCAGAATGTGCGTCTGTGTGCTCGATTATTCGACCAATCAGCTTCTAGATTCAAACATGATAAAATAAGTACTAGCACCTAAAACGCCGAAAGAATTCAGCGACACAAAGCTGGCAGTTTTCGTTTAGATCAATGAACCACAGCTGATCAAAACTTCTGCATCTCTCAGACACGAGCTAGTAAACGAACGAACGCTTGATCAGTCGGATCAAGCGAAAAGGGAGGTAATCTGTTTTTAAAATATTGTATACTGAAGGCGGATGTTTTGGATATAACGACGCAGGTTACTGTAACCACAACATATTGTAGCTTACTGTAACCACAACATATTGTAGCTTACTGTAACCACAACATATCACAACATACTGTAACCACAACATATCACAACATACTGTAACCACAACATATAGCAACTTACTGTAACCACAATATATCGCAACTTACTGTAACCACAACATATCACAACATACTGTAACCACAACATATTACAACATACTGTAACCACAACATATCGCAACTTACTGTAACCACAACATATCGCAACTTACTGTAACCACAACATATCACAACATACTGTAACCACAACATATCGCAACTTACTGTAACCACAACATATCACAACCTACTGTAACCACAACATATCACAACATACTGTAACCACAACATATCACAACATACTGTAACCACAACATATCGCAACATACTGTAACCACAACATATCGCAGCTTACTGTAACCACAACATATTGTACCTTACTGTAACCACAACATATCGCAACATACTGTAACCACAACATATCGCAGCTTACTGTAACCACAACATATTGTAGCTTACTGTAACCACAACATATTGCAGCTTACTGTAACCACAACATATCACAACATACTGTAACCACAACATATTGCAGCTTACTGTAACCACAACATATCACAACATACTGTAACCACAACATATCACAGCATACTGTAACCACAACATAGCGCAGGATACTGTAACCACAACATATCACAGCATACTGTAACCACAACATATCGCAGCATACTGTAACCACAACATATCACAGCATACTGTAACCACAACATAGCGCAGCATACTGTAACCACAACATATCACAGCATACTGTAACCACAACATATCAAAGCATACAGTAACCACAACATATCACAGCATACTGTAACCACAACATATCACAACATACTGTAACAACAACATATCACAGCATACTGTAACCACAACATAGCGCAGCATACTGTAACCACAACATATCACAGCATACTGTAACCACAACATATCACAACATACAGTAACCACAACATACAGTAACCACAACATATCACAACATACAGTAACCACAACATATCACAACATACTGTAACCACAACATATCACAACATACAGTAACCACAACATATCACAACATACAGTAACCACAACATATCACAACATACTGAAACCACAACATATCACAACATACAGTAACCACAACATATCACAACATACAGTAACCACAACATATCACAACATACAGTAACCACAACATATCACAACATACAGTAACCACAACATATCACAACATACAGTAACCACAACATATCAAAGCATACAGTAACCACAACATATCACATCATACAGTAACCACAACATATCACAACATACAGTAACCACAACATATCACAACATACTGTAGCCACAACATATCACAACATACAGTAACCACAACATATCACAGTTGGTATCGAGGATATTATCTGGAAAATAAATGATGGCTAAAACTAATGCTACCAACATTATCCAAAATTACTGCGGTGGTCAATTTAAAAATACCATAAACGTCATATATTTCTGTTCAAAGTCAAACGAATTTCGTTCTTTCATGGAACTTTTCATGTATTTGTAGAAGAACGGTTAGTCAACTGTGTGAAAGAGACTGCGATCATTGTATACATCGGCTCCAATGTTTCTCTTCTACTATCTTTCAACTCCCTGTGGAGCATTGATCTGCAGCAGTCGTTTTCCAAACTGTCCGTTTCATGTCTTCCCCATCCTTGTCATCTGTGCTTCCAACGGTTTTCTCCTTCCTCCATATGATGTATGATGTATATGATATGATATGATATGATATGATATGATATGATATGAAATGATCCACAAATGGTTCCAAAAGTCAGGGCACCATCATCATACACGCCACAATCGTGGCCTGACGTCTTTTATTTTAATATTTCTTTGCTTTCTACAGCTGGATGGTTACACCAATCATTATATTTCATACTCGCTAGTATTTATTCACAATCGTTAGATTTATAAGAATTGATTAGCATAAAATATTCTCTTGAACTCAACGAAATGAAAGCTTTTTGTGACAGAATTACCATAATTAAATCAATCAGCGTTTATCTCAGTGGGAGAGTTATTGAGTTATTTGCGGGTCATCATCATTGCACTCCGAACATGTCCATAGGTGTTCAGATCCCCTCTTCAGCAAGTCTCGTGATGTCCAGCGACTGACGGCTCCAGTTCGGTGTTGGTCGTTTAGTCTTCTTTCAGGCCACTAAGTTTCTCGTCTCTGGCTCTGCCCATCTTAACTCCCACCTCTTTCATCCGATGGAGTGACGTAGCCTCATGGTAGTCGACGCCGAAGACCTGTGTCCTTCCCACATCTTGGAGAGCATTGATGATGTCCGCCAGATGCATTGGTTGACCGTCCTCAACAATAACGAAGCTAGACAACCTGTCGAAGAGTTTATGTTTCAAGCTCTGTCTCAATGAGAGCTATTGAGTTCAACCTCAGCTTGCAGAAAACATGATTTTCTACTGCGTTAATATGAACGTTCCATTTAGGTGTTTTTTCATTCTCTATTTTTTTTTAAATTCTGTTTTCCACGTTTACTGTTACCGTTTCATTAAACATATACATACAACTAACAACTAAACGAGCCATAACAAATCTTCTCGTACATTATTCATTACTAAAATTATCAAATCTTCGTGACTCAGTTTCCTGTCCAGCCATATGACAAATGGCAACAAATGGTTCGTTGTCACTACTTGATTTATAGCCAATCCCTGCTTTGATCTTCATTGACTGCGATGCACAGTCATGATTCAGGGAACGTGGTGGGCGACATCCTATCGGGCAAGAATCCTTAATATAACCGCCTGTGTCTTAACTGGTCACAGATATGTTGTTACAAATATATTTTTATTTAACCCTGCAACTTAAACTTGTCTGTTTTAACTTCTTAAACATTCATTTGGTATTTCTGTTAGTTTATAATCGAAGTTACTCAAACAAAATAGAAGTACTCCGTCGAGTCAAGCAGTCCTGTTGCTCCTTTTTCTTATTGAGTGGACCAGTATGAACAAACAGATGCATTCACATATTACACCACGATCTCTTATGTATAGTATTGCATTAACTAGATTTAATGCGGAGGAATGCTTCTTGTTAGGATATGATAGGCTGACGAAGTCCGTTCTTCACCGCGTATTTATTGAAAGCAATATGTTACATTCTTGATAACTCTTGACACATGATTTCTTATAATTCGTCGAACCACTGATTATTGTTATCGATGGCTGAGTGGTTAGTATACTCGGTGGCTGTGTGGTTAGTATACTCGGTGGCTGAGTGGTTAGTATACTCGGTGGCTGAGTGGTTAGTATACTCGGTGGCTGAGTGGTTAGTATACTCGGTGGCTGAGTGGTTAGTATACTCGGTGGCTGAGTGGTTAGTATACTCGGTGGCTGAGTGGTTAGTGTGCTCGGTGGCTGAGTGGTTAGTATGCTCGGTGGCTGAGTGGTTAGTATACTCGGTGGCTGAGTGGTTAGTATACTCGGTGGCTGAGTGGTTAGTATACTCGGTGGCTGAGTGGTTAGTATACTCGGTGGCTGAGTGGTTAGTTTACCCGCTTTTGTTGAGAAGGGCCAGGGTTCAATGCCCAGAAGTGGGGGGGGGGGGGGGGTTTCCTCAGACCGACAGAGCTCCGGGTTTCACCCAGCCTCTTAAAATGGGTACCAGATATTTTTTTCTGGGAAGTAAAGGTGGCCTGGCGTGGTACCGACCACATCACCCAACAATGTACCGTGGTCATATAAAATTACAGTCACTAACATCATATTCCGCATACACCTAGCAAGACATGGTGGGAACCTTTACTTATTCCTTTAAAGAAAAAAGTAAAGTACCTCCGTCACGCCAAGTGGCGTATGGGGAATATGGTGTTAGTGACCATTTATTTTTTTTATAGAATTTCGGCATATTATTTTTGGGGTAATGTGGTCGGTTTTACGCTCGTGCCGATTTACTTTCCCAGAAAAAGTCCGGTATCCATTAAAGGCTGGGTGAACCTGGAAGCCGTCGGTTGGGATAGGGCCCTACCTCTTGTTCTTTGTACTCCAGTTTACTAACCACTGAGCTGTCGCGGCTCCCTTACTTATTCCTTACTTACTTATTATTGTACAGACAGTGAATGGAAAAGACAAAACACAAGATAATGTTCTCTTGTTTATTTACTCAAATTATAGCAAGATGCAATGGGCGACAATCCATATCTAATTAAATCAGAATCGTGTGGCGGCAGCTACAAGAAGGGAGCGGAGAACATCATCAATTGTGTTTTTACTAACTACAGGTCATGTGGCTTCTGTTGGATTGGAAATGATAACTTACCACCACTGTGTGTCTATATGTTTGGAATTGGAGTCATCAATGATGGCCTAACATCATAAAGTGCTACGACGATCATCATTTTCGGGAGGACGTAAACTCCCATGGTATATGGTGGATAGGCGGCAGGAACCATTGAAGGCTATGTCTGAAAAGTGTTCCTTCTTGCAGTTTCCTCATATTCCAAGTCCGGCTTGTTGCAGGAGCTACTGAGTTAAGTGCTCTGTGCACACCGTGAGCTGTGTGTCTCATCCGTTTTGATCCTGCTTCGATATCCCGCTTGTTTACGATGAATGATGATATCGTATGACGGGGAACAGTTGGCTGTGTTCACTTTCTGCGCGGTTTCGCCTTATGTCTTTTGGCGTGTGCTGAGACTGCTACGATGGGGACTACAGTTACCTTTCTTTGTTTGGGAGATGAGTTAGTAATTCGGATGATTCCACTGGCACGGGCGGTTGAGCAATTATGGATTTTATTCGTTTGCTGTGAGACCGAGGCCTTCCATAACCATAACCAATAACAATAACAATAATAATAGCCATATCTAATTGCGTTCTCCTTTTCTGCAACGATCCTCTGTTAATCAAGACAAAGCATGACGTCAGCCCTGCAAACTGGGTCTTAGTAGGAGGGTCTTAAACCTTAAACGCAGCTGTTCAGCTCGTAGACAATAACATGGGCAACATAATGACATATTTCATGACTTGAATATTGTATTTGTTTACATAAGACTTACTAGTGATGATACTTTTTTAAATAGGCGCATGCAGTATTTATGTAGTAACAATTTCTAAACAGTTTATATGCAACATAACACATACGTCATGCACAACTAAAAATTCTCCCAGTCGGTTAACTACCCAGGAAACTTAATGTCACCATCCTTTATATGATGTACTGGCATGAGCCAGCTCTCATGGCGTCAGCCATAACTGATCAGATCTAATATCATGCAGCGTTTTAACCCAATAGATGTTCTACTATAACATTAGGTTCAAGCAAATAAAACTTTACCAGTAGAGCATTTGTATCAATTTCTTTCTCTCCCAGAGTTTTAGATGAGCCTGTGTGACCTAAAGGATATAAATCTAGATGACACAGACATACGACTAATATGTAATTTGTACTGGGAGCAAACAGCAATAATAAGATATAACAAGGAGAACTCTACACCCATGGATATAAAAAGAGGAGTAAGACAAGGATGCATCCTATCACCAAGCTTGTTCAATCTATACAGTGAGCAAATCTTTAAAAACATCTCAGAGATACCAGGCCTAAACATTAATGAAAAGATAATCAATAACCTAAGATATGCTGATGATACTGTTCTACTAGCAGAAAATCCTAAAGACCTACAATTGCTTAATGTGATAAACATAACAAGCAAAAAATATGGACTAGAAATGAATATCAAAAAGACTAAAACTTTGATCATAAACAAAGAAAATTCTCAAGACGTACAATTAAATATCACAGTTGAGGGAATACATCTGGAGACAGTCCAGAGCTACAACTACCTGGGACATACTATAACCAATGATGGAAAATGCAAAACTGAAATAAACAAAAGAATAGGTATGGCAAAAAGTACCATCAAAGCAAGAAACAGAAACCTGCACCATCAAAGCAAGAAACAGAGTAGAATGGCGATCCATGGTAGCCAACCTTCGTTGCGGAGAAGGCACGCGATGATGATGATGATGTGTGATCATATCCCCATGAGCTGTTCTGTTGGTAGCAATGCTAGACCCAAGTTAGACAAATAAAAGATTGCTACTTCCTACTACTCCTCTTCGCTGTCCCTCTAATAATAGACTAACTAGTCTAGCTAGGTCAAGTGGGGATCTAAGAGGGAATGCAACTCGGTGCTAAAAATAATGTGCTGAGGTCGGATGAATTGTGCCGAAAAGGATAAATAAACCGCAACACAACATACCAACACTCACTTAACGTCCTTTTAATTATGGATTACGAAGAGGTATATCCATTCCTGTAGCAGACATCGGATTAATGCTAGAAAGAGATGATGTCCTAATATAATATACTTCTCTAAGTGATCTTGACTTAATCTAAGTCTATACATTTCTATGAGGTGGGGGGGGGGGGGGGGGGGGCGCTCGGTAGCCTAGTTGGGACAAAACCACTCGTTGCAGACGTTCGGACAACCCGTGTTCGATTCCCGCTGGAAGAAGTTTGTGAGTTGTACTCGTGGTTGGAAAAAAAATACCCCCGCGGTCGACCCAGCGATTGGCAGGAATGGGAACCAGGGTAGTACTTTGGGAAGGTGAGGAATGCCGTATCGCATCATGAGTTTCGATGCTTGAAGCGACACTATCCAGAAGTCTCCGAACACTTCAGGAAGGGCGACCGAGCACACATTGGTGAAAACTTGCGTGTTAAGACGCCGATTCAAGTCTTGTCTCTTCCTCTTCTACCTTTCAGCTCCCTGTGGAGCATAGATCTTCAACAAACAATTTCCAAGTCGTTCTGTTTCTTGTCATTCTTTTAAGATCATTCCATGTCTTCCCCATCATACTCATCTCTGCTTCCTTCTGTCTTCTCTAAGAATTCTTTGGTGTTCCTCTTAGTATTTTCCCCTGGGGATTCCAAAAAAGGGTCTGTTGTGTAATTCTCTCAGTTGGCTTCCGCAGTGTGTGTTCTATCGAGCGCCATCGTCTTCACTGTATCTATTTATCCACTGGTATTTGACTGGTACATTTCCATAATTCTATGTTAGTGATTTTGTTCTGCCATTTCCATCCTTTTATTCGGCGTTAGTATCCATTAATGAAAGTTTGTATCTTCATGATTTTCAATTGTGTTGTTCTCCATGTGTTCTCCATAGGACTGACTTAACATTGGAGTTGAAAATTTTTATTTTTGTATTTAACCTAATTTCTTTGGACTTCCATATGTTTCCCAGTGCAGCAAAAACTCCTCTTGCTTTTGATATCCTTATTTTGGTATCATTTTCTGTTCCTCTCTCTTTATCTATATTACTACCCATAATTCAAGTCTTGTACTTCCCCATTATCCTTACATTTCTAGCTAACATCTCTCCACGTCTCATCCATCCCTGCTGTCCAGCTCACAGTGGCGTCCCTTCAAAACGTATTCTCTCAATGTCCGAGGAAAACCTACTCTGTGTCAGTCTTTCTGTTCACCTTGTCATGTGATCTTCCTCTACGTGATTTTTATTTTTGTTACCTTTCCGGTACTATTTATTTGGATCCTTCCCCGCCCTTGAATGCATTGCTTCTAACTACGACGTTTTCCCTTGCCTAATTAACCTATATTTAATTATTTTTGGCACGAGCCCTATTATAATGGATATAAATGATAAATATAAATATAGGAAATTCTATCTTTCTTTTTTTTTTCTTTCCTTCCTTCTTTCTATCTTTCTTTTTTACTTTCCATTTTTTCCTTTCTTTCTTTATTTCCTCTTGTACCCGTTGGGTTGTCGAGGGAGGTATGCAGTTCTAGTTCTCGCCCTTTTGGGACTCTTTTTGAAGATTCTCTTCAATCACTGTCACCTGCTGTTGTTGTAGCGCACGTTGATGATATCTGTACGTCATACTCTGGACCTGCCACATGCTCTTCTGCGAATCATAGAAGGAAGATGTATGTTTACAGCACTCGGAAAAAAATGACAAATAATCAGCAACAGAAAAGAAAAACAAAGAACAATATATGGTCCGAAGCAGGATCGAACTCGTACTCATTGGCACAGCTTCCTGTCACGAGAAGCCAAACGCTAGGGAACACGGCTAATTCAGTAAGCGTTGATTATTTGTCATTTTATTCCGAGTGCTGTGAACCTAATGCCTCTTCCTATGACTCGCTGAATTATCACCTCGGAATTTTCCCTCTATAATAATATTCATTTATTATTATGTGTCTCCACTTACTCTTTTGCCGTCCCCTCTTTCAATATATGTTTTGCCAGGTAAAAGAATCACGTGACATTCTTTATATTGTTTGTGTACGCGGAAACCTTTATTCCTATACAAACAATTGAATGAGAATTGTTTCATACTTATCGATCTTATAAAGAGGTACAGGTGGGTCATGAACGACATCAACTGATGGAGACCTGTATTCAAACATGTTACCTTTAGTCGGCTAAAGATCAAAGAGTATCCCAAACTGAGTTACCTAACTCGACCGTGACATTTTGTCTGTCGCAGTGCTGTCGTTCACACGCTAGCAACGAAGGTTATCGCCGGAAAACGCTGTGATTAACCGTCAGAGCTGCCAAACTTGGCCTTCACCTCAATGCCATGCTGTTTTTTTTTCCAGGCTTAGAAGGGTGACGTGAAAGGAACCCGGGAACACTAGTTCCCTAGCCCTTGTTTCCTTGCACTACCTCCCTGTTTCCTTGACGACCTGCTTCAGGTTTCACTGACAGGACTCTCACTTCGCCCCAGCTTGACAATTACCGCTTTACCTGCCAGCATGGCTACTGTATATTTTCTAAGAAATTAACGTGCCTTCTGTCAGAAGTAATTTATCATAGTTTTTATTTACTTTTTAATTTAAACAAATAAATCTAAGATAAAACCTTTCTTGTGAAACTAGCTGTAACAGGTAGTAATTTTTGACCCCCCAGAAACAGCTACGTGCCTGCCATCCCAACCTTCCCTATCACCATACCCTCCTTTACGAACTCGGTCGTTCCAGACGTTGCCTTTGGTGGATGGTCTTTTCTCAAATTATTCTTCCTCCTCTTCTTCCTCTTCCAACTACTACTCGTCATCATTTACCTCTTTCATTCCATCCTTCTGTTTTTCATTTACTTCTTCCCCTCCCTATTGTTCTTCTTTCGTTTTCCACTTCTTCCTTCTTCCATTTCATCTTCTTATTCTTTTACTCTTTCATCTTCTTTCTTTTTCAACTTTCTTTTATTTCTCCTTCTTTTCCTTCCTCTTCTTTCTTCTTCTTCATCATATTCAATTTGGAGGCGAAGGTACGCCTCCCAGCACCAGAGCTGGAAGTTGTCAGCGACCCACAGCTGATGGTTTGCGCCAGGATCGGTGAACTAAAACCATCCCGGACTTGCTCCACCTCTCCGCGGTGCCTCCAGTAACAAACTAACCTGTCTAGTCTGGCCAAGCGTGCAGGGATTGAAGAGGGAAGACAACCCGGTACTCAAAAATAACATGCTGAAGTCGGATTTGTTGGGTCGAAAGGCGCAAATATAACAGTTATACTGCAAACCACAACACAACGCAGACACTTCTACTACGTCCTTGTAAGGGCGGATGATGAAGAGGAATATTCTAGTCTACTACGATACTCTAGAATACTTTAGTCATCGGGCGAACGCAACCAACCAACCAACCAACCAACCAACCATATTCAATTTCTTCTTCTTTATTCATCTCCTTCTTATCCTTTCTCCTCTTTCTTCTTCATCTTCTTCCTTTTCTTTCTTTCTTTTTTCATTTTTTCTTTCTTTCTTTCTTTATTTTCTTTCTTTCTTTCTTACTTTCTTTCTTCTTCTTCGTCTTCTTCCTCTTCTTTCTTCTTCTTCTTTGTCTTCCTTCATGTCCTTCTTTCATTCATTCAATCAGTCTTTCTTTTTTCTTCTTCTATCTTCCTCATCTTCTTCTTTTTCGTCTTCCACTTTATTCATGTTGTTCTTCTTCCTCTTTTGTTCCTATTCTTTCTTCTTTTTCAACTTTCTCTTCTTTCTTCTTTTTTCTTCTCCTTCCACTTCCTTATAATTTTTCTTTTCTTTCTTCTCTTCCTCTGCTTTCTCCTTCCACTTCCTCTTCTATCTTCTCCCTTTTCTCCCTTTTCTTCTTTTTCTCTCCTCTTCCTCTTCTGTTTCTGCGTCCACTCTACGTTACCTTTCATCATCGTACTTCCTTATATGGATGTTAAGTGGGCGTGAATACGCTGTGTTGTGGCAAGCTGTGATATTTGTGTATTTTAATCCGATACATCCGTCTTTTGTGTAGCATTGTAGAGCACCGGGTTGCCGACCCTCTTCTTCCCAACTCACGTGGTCAGACCTGTTTGCCTGTTACTACGGGCATCGCGTGGATTAAAATAGGGACTGGGTATTGTTAGTTTAAGGCGCTAGATAGCAGCGGAGGCGCTAGATAGCAACATAGGCGCTAGATAGCAGCAGAGGCGCTAGATAACAACAGAGGCGTTAGATAGCAACAAAGGCGCTAGATAGCAACAGGGGTGCTAGATAGCAACAGAGGCGCTAGATAGCAACAGAGACGCTAGATAGCAACACAGCTGAAAGTTGTTAGAGACTCAAAGCTGATACTCCAGGATCAGTGAACCAGAATTATCCAGACCCTTCTCCACCTCTTCGCAGTGCTCCTAGAAATAGCCTAACCGTTATAGAATTGCCAAGTGAGTAGAAATCGAGAGGGAAGGCAACCTGTACTCAAAAGTGTAGTGCTGAAGTCGGATGTGTTGGACCAATGGGGCGCAGATACCACAGTTCTGCTGCAAACCACAACACAACGCGTAAACGTCCACTTAACGTCCGTTTTAAGGATAGATGACGTCCACTTAACGTCCTTTTTAAGGATAGATGACGTCCACTTAACGTCCTTTTTAAGGATAGATGACTCAGTCATCGGATGAACGCAAGCATGCAAGCAAAACAAAATTGAAATTAAAATTAATGTGCACATCTTATTTGTTAACTCAAATTAAGTTTAGTAGTTATCTTTTCATTTTTAGTTGTTTTAAAACTTCATCGTTTGTTTTTTCCTTACAATTCTCCCTATTCTTCTATAATTCCACATTTCAAAGGCTTCAATTTTATGTTCTGTTTTCTTGTCTAATGTCCATGTTTCTGCACCATACATGAATGTTTGAGAAGATATGACATTTTGCTATTCTTAAATTTAGCCCTGGTGTTATTTGTTTTGATGTTTGTATATCTCAAAGATCGGTAAACTAAATATATCCAGACCTTATATTTGTAGTCTATTGTCTATACATCCCATTGTCCAAAAAGGAAATAACGCTATAGGCAAAACGGGCACTCTACAATACAATATTTATCCCAACGCTGTGCTACCAATGCCAGTCCTGGACCCTAGATGCAAGAACAATAAGAAAATAACTACTACCGAGATGGAATGTATTAGACGAATGACAGAAAACAGTCAGAAAGATAAGATCAGAAATGAAGAACGGCGGGGAAAAAAATAGGAATAATCGCTACCATAGAATATATAAAGAAACAACAAATAAAATGATTTGAACACGTGACACGGCAAAAGGATTTAAACACACCACAACGAGCCCTCAATAAACGTTGCGAGAACACCAGACCCAAGGGCATCCGGCAAAAAAGATGGATTGACGGAATATTAGAAACACTACAAAACAGCAGCAGAGACGAATAGAAGAGCAAAAGACGGCATATTGTGTTTGCCCCCAACGCTGAAAGGCAAATGAGGAAGGAAAGAACAAAAAGAAAATTATATAGTTTATTCGACAAATTATCATCATTATATATAGAACAAGTTATCATCATTGTATATAGAACAAATTATCATCATTGTATATAGAACTAAAAGAGGAAGACCCAGAAAGACACCGAGAAGAACATTGATCAGAGAGGCAAGAGCAGCAGGAATCGGCTCCCTCAGTGAGATAGAGCTGCTTGCACAGAACAGACACAAATGGCGAGATTTTATAAAATATCTTTACAAGAATTAAAAACTGCTAGAACAAAAATTCAGATAAGAGAAGGAGCATTTTGGTCTACGCCCGATGGGCCGGCTACGGCTCGAAATGTCAATAGATAGATAGATATATATAGAACAAATTATCATCATTTTATGTAGAACAAATTATCATCATTGTATATAGAACAATTTATCATCATTAGATATAGAACAAATTATCATCATTGTATATATAACAAATTATCATCATTATATATAGAACTAATTATCATCATTGTATATAGAACAAATTATCATCATTGTATATAGAACAAATTATCATCATTAGATATAGAACTAATTATCATCATTGTATATAGAACAAATTATCATCATTAGATATAGAACAAATAATCTTCATTGTATATAGAACAAATTATCATCATTGTGTACTGAACAAATTATCATCATTGTGTAAAGAACAATTTATCATCATTGTTTATAGAAAAAATAATCATCATTGTATATAGAACAAATTATCATCATTGTATATAGAACAAATTATCGTCATTGTATATAGAACAAATTATCATTATTGCATATAAAACAAATTATCATCATTGTATATAGAATAAATTATCATCATTGTATATAGAACAAATTATCGTCGTTGTATATAGAACAAATTATCATCATTGCATATAAAACAAATTATCATCATTGTATATAGAACAAATTATCATCATTGTATATATAACAAATTATCATCATTGTATATAGAACAAATTATCATCATTGTGTATAGAACAAATTATCTTTATTGTATATAGAACAAATTATCATCACTGTGTATAGAACAAATTATTTTTATTGTAAATAGAACAAATTATCATCACTGTATATAGAACAAATTATCTTTATTGTATATAGAACAAATTATCATCATTGTATATAGAACAAATTATCTTTATTGTATATAGAACAAATTATCATCATTGTATATAGAACAAATTATCATCATTGTATATAGAACAAATTATCATCATTATATATAGAACAAATTATCATCATTGTATATAGAACAAATTATCTTTATTGTATATAGAACAAATTATCATCATTGTATATAGAACAAATTATCATCATTGTATATATATATAACAAATTATCATCACTGTATATAGAACAAATTATCATCATTGTATATAGAACAAATTCACGAAGCTCAACCCCTTTCCCTGCACCTCACACAGCGTGTGACTTCTTACAATTCCAATAACTCCCGTCACATTCTAGCGAAAGCACTAACGATGGAATCAACTCAGATGCACGAACTCCATAACACCTGCGAAGACCTACAAAATAAGATCGGATAATTGCACGGATTTTAATTTCCCAAGCGAACAAGAATACAAGACTCTCGAGTTTTATAACCTGGGATTGGATTCAGTTTTCCTTCTCTTGCCTGAATTCCTCACAATACTCTCACGCTCTATCTAGGATTTTATTTTATTTTATTTTATTTTATTTTATTTTGGTGATCTCCGATGTACATTTTTTTCATCCCCTACTTCTCTTTACAAAAAAAATTATGTTGTTATTTCCTTTGACTTAGGAAATTATTTTTTTTAAATAATTCTCTTGCAACATTTTACTTCATCTAATTTTCCTTGCACTATATTTGTTTTTGTTTTGTTTTTATATTTCTATTCTATTGTGCTATTTACTAGCGGCGTTTTTACGCATGTAAAAAGTGCTCCAATATTGTGCAAGAATTCGTCGAATGAGGCGCCTACGAGCTGTAACCAGAAACCAATGGTAGCCCGGTTCATGAGATAAACCCCCCACCACGTATCTGAGCATTCCAACGTTTTCTGCAGTAATCCCGTATTCTGACGTTACCCTCACGATACTCTGCATCACTCGAACTGGGTTTACAGTGCTCGAGACGCACGCAAGTGTGCACGCACATCCCAGGAAAATGGAAAGTAGATAAGAATGAGAAAATGAATGAAGTTGGAAACGGGAGATAGATTATCAAGAGCTCCATTTTTTGTTTGTTTCCATGTTATCCCGTTCCTGATTTGTGGCGTCCACTATTCTGCTTATTCGTTTTTATAATGCAACGTAGATAGGTTGCGTCTGTGGTGGGGTGTGAGGGTGTTCTTGATTTCCTGGGTTCTGTTGGATTAATTGGAGCTTGCCACTTTCAAAGGTACTGAACATTATTATTGATCTTTTAATTTCTTAGATGTTACGTAGAGCCAGTCTTAACATATGGATGCGAATCATGGACAATAGGACAACAGACAAGATAATCACTGGAGTCTGTAGAAATGTGGTTGTACAGAAGAATGTTGAGAGTACCATGGACACCTAAGAAGAGTAATGAAGATGTTCTGAGAGAGGTCAAAGCAAAAAGAGAGCTAATTTCCAATATTGGGAAAAAACAATCATCATTTTTTTGCCATGTAATGAGAAGAGAACAACTGGAATATATTGTAACAACTGGAAAAAGTGAGGGACGAAGAGATGGAGGGAAGCAAAGAGAAAAAATAACAGACAGCTTAAGAGAATGGCTTGGCAGAAGGTCAACAACAGAAATGATAAATAGCTGCCGAGATCGAAAGTTGTTGAGAGACATGATCACCTACGCCAGCAGGCCCGGTACTTGATGATGATGATGAGTTTCCTTGATTATGCTCTCTTGCTTGCTTTCGCCCGATGACTAAAGGAGTACACCTCTTCATCATCCGTCCTTTAAAGGACGTTAAGTGTTCGTGTCTGCGTTGTGTTGTGGTTTGCAGTATAACTGTGGTATTTCCGCCTTTTGGATCAAAACATCCGACTTCCGCGCGACATTTTTTAGTTACGGGTTCTTCCCTCTTCGATCCCTATTCGCTTAAAAGTTGTGTAGAAACATGATCACCTACACCAGCAGGCATGGTACTCGATGATGATGATTGTTAAAAATGGATTGCACTGTAACTTCCTCATTCTTTTGGAAAGCTTCTTTTACTTGTGTCATTCTGCATCTCACCTCTGTTGTAAATCTACCATCTGAGGTTAACATTGTTCCCAGATATTTACATTCATTTACCTGTTTTAAAATTGTTCCTCTTAAAACGCTATTTTAAACATTGTAATAAAATGTAAGATTGAAATTGTAATTGATAACACCAAAAAGTGTTAAAATAGTCTCTCTTTGAAATAGTTCTTCAATCAAGCACTAATATACTAAAACATCATTGATACAAAGCATTCATTTTGCTATAACATTCACGTTTCGTGTACGATGTTACAAATGTTAATCACTCTATTAAAACGAAAAATGTCAATTGTGGTGATAAAGCGGATGTAGTAAAACAGGGAATCGAGATCTATAACAGCGGCACCATTTCTAGGACTATGTCCCAAGTACCACTTTAGGATGACAACAAGCAACTGCATGTATAATACACGTAGATATATAGGGTGTTTATAAAGTCTCACTACACTTGGTATCTAGGTCAATTTGAAAAAAATGTTTATGACGTCATCACAATATGTGCTCAATGGTAAGTTCACTTGTTGCGACAGTTTTCTTAATGACTTGTCTGGACTTTTAAGGATTCTGTCTTGGATATCTAAACATATTTCATCATTCACAGCAGGCCTACCAGATCGTGGAGCATCTTCCACATTTCCAGTAGCAATAAACTTATTCAACAAATTTCATTGACAGTGGGAGCACATATTGTGATGACGTCATAAACATTTTTTTTTCAAATTGACCTAGATACCAAGTGTAGTGAGACTTTATAAACACCCTGTAGTATAGTAGTATAGTATAGTATATATAGATACATAGATTATAGTTCTAGATCGTCTACATCAAAGGACGGCCATCACAGTGGAGATTGTTCACACTAGAATAACCGTCACATCTCGCTTTTATAAATGGTTCAGTGCTAGGTTTCACATATCCACATTTATGGGTGATGTAGTTAGCACAACTCCAGGCCGCCTTACTTTATTATATTTTGGTTACAATTTAAGGAGACAGGATATACCTCGAGGCCGTGTCAGTTTGAAGATACACACAAAATTTGTCATATTTGAGGAATTGAACCTATGCCCGGGGTCGAAGATGCTCGCTCGTCAGCACAAGAGCTCAAATCTGTCAGTGAAACATAACCGATAGCCTGCTCCAGGATCGCTGAGACAAAACTATTCAAACTCTACTGCACCTCATCGCGGTTCTTATAGTTATTGTTGTTATTATTGTTATTATTGTTATTATTGTTATTATTGTTATTATTGTTATTATTGTTATTATTGTTATTATTGTTATTATTGTTGTTATTGTTGTTATTATTGTTATTATTGTGATTATTGTTATTATTGTTATTATTGTTATTATTGTTATTGTTGTTATTGTTATTGTTATTGTTGTTGTTATTGGTGTTATTGCTATTGTTGATGTTGATGTTGATGTAGTGCCACGAGCTGATGCGAGCAGTACGCCATTTGACTCATTGATGTGGCGGGTCGCAAAGGCTTTATTGACATTACCGGCTCTTGCTGAAAAGGTTGGGGCTCCTCTATCCCAGTCTATTGCATGAAAATTATTAGTCCAGCCCAAGAGGTAAATACTAGGTCATTTCTATAAGTTTAAGTCACCACTACAAGGAACACGGTGATCGTAGCTTCTGTTAGCCAGCCTGCTTTAACGCAGACTGTTACCGGGGGAGACCACGAGGAGGTAGAACTGCTAGGTCTTGGTCAGCTGCTGGTGCGCCGATCCTGCTATAGCCACCACACATCGCAGGCGGATCATGCAGTCAAGCCTAGCTAAGTGAGTAGGGATTGAGATGGAAGGTAACCCTGCACTAAAAAAATGCCGTGCTAAAGTTCGATGTGTCGGGCCGAAAGACCAAACGCATGGAGATGAAATAGGATCTGGCCTCTAGTTCACACGCGTGTAGCATCTGTTGTTGATAACTTTCATTTCTGCTCGCATTTCTCTAGCATCTATTGTTGATAACTTTCATTTCTGCTCGCATTTCTCTAGCATACATCTTTGTAGATCTACTGCAAACTACAACACATCTAGGCTTTAGATTTTAGTAACCGAAAGGCTTCATTGGGGTACTCCCATATCCGTCTCAACTCCCTTTCCAACAACATCCATCTCGGTCGTTCATACTTTTTCATTGGACGCGTTGTATTCTGTGAAAATGGCGGGCTTTTACGTTTACAACTCAAGTACGCTCAATTAACGTCCTTGTAAGAGAGAATAACGAAGAGGTCTATTCGCTCCTTTAGTTGCCGTCGGGTGAACGGGAGAAAGAAAGAGAGAACCCCGGCCCACGTTGACGACCACTTCCACTAATAACATCATTATTTTCAATATAACAATACATTCCTTGTCCTAAACCGTTATGTCCTTCCATCCCTATTCAGTCCTTTCCCTGTATTCCTCGGCCTAAAGTTGTCTCTGCTGTAACCATACTTTTCCCCCCGACGTATTGGATTTTTTTAAAGACCCAAAACCCATTTCTAAAATACAGTTTTTAAAAATCGTATACGCCGTCAATATCCCCAAATCCCATATTTGAACTTGGCCTCAATCCACACCACCTCTGGCAAACCCTGAACACGCGTGTAGTTTATTTCAAACATTTGCTCTCACTCTCTTCCTTTTTCAAAATCCACTCAACAAACAACTACAGCGCCCCCCAAATTAAAACTCAGCAAACAGTCGCGATGTAGCGTCGATATTTGAACTCTGATAAACATTGCCCTTAGTAGCGCCCCCAAATTAAATTTCAGGCCAAACGGCCCACACAATTGCCGTGCCAGTATTTAATTGATCATTATCATCTTCCTCATCATCATGTGATCTGTATAATTTGTAAACTGTTTGTAGAAATGACCTCATTGCACTTTGGCAATCCATAGTGTTGTCCACATCATTTCTGCAAGTGATTGAAGCGATCACAATCGTTAAGCACAAGTGGTATCTATCCTCTATATTATTTATTCTTACACGTGCCACACCTCAGTCTTAACTGAACACTAACTTAACTGTGAACGTGTTTAGGAATTGTTCCACATTGTAAGAACTACTGTAGATCTTAACTGTGAACGTGTTTAGGAATTGTTCCATTTTGTAAGAACTACTGTAGATCTTAACAGTGAGTGTCTCTAGAAACGGTACATTTTGTAAGAACTACTGTAGATCTTAACAGTGAGTGTCTCTAGAAACGGTACATTTTGTAAGAACTACTGTAGATCTTAACAGTGAGTGTCTCTAGAAACGGTACATTTTGTAAGAACTACTGTAGATCTTAACAGTGTGTGTCTCTAGAAACGGTACATTTTGTAAGAACTACTGTAGATCTTAACAGTGAGTGTCTCTAGAAACGGTACATTTTGTAAGAACTACTGTAGATCTTAACAGTGAGTGTCTCTAGAAACGGTACATTTTGTAAGAACTACTGTAGATCTTAACCTTGAGCGTGTTTAGGAATTGTTCCACTCTGTACCATCACTACCGTAACACTGGCATTTCAGTCTGGCCCTTCAAGAAACGGGAGCTAGGCACTGTTCAAGCAGGGCGGCACATCTTAGAGAATGTATAAGGATCGTGTGTATTAGATAATTACACAAATGTAAGAGAGTTAGGGATCACGCCCATCAAAGAATACATAAAGAAACAATACATACAATAATGTTGTCACGTGACATTATATAAATATCAAAACAAAGCGTATACTGCAGCAACCACACGACACGAAAACGAGAAGCGGAAACAGGGATAAACGAAATACTAAACGTTCTGGCAAACATGGCAGCAGAAATGCTAAAGAAAAGAGAAAATGATTTCACTTACACGAAGCTGAAAAGTAAAAATGTAGGTAGGGGGACCAAATATCAACATATGTATTCTTTATAGTCTTTTCAGAGAGATTAGGCGCCCATTACTCGTCCTGTGTGCAGTGGTGTAGACTTTTTTTTTTATTTGCAAACAGCAGATGTTTAAGTGGTTTATTTCTGTTATTTTTTAAATGTAAAGATATTTTACGAGAGTGACGAGAATAATGAGGCAGGACTCGAGGCGGATCGAGGTTTAGATGCAGTGACAGCAAGTAACTTTCTATCAGCATCAAGCAGGACTCGAGGTGGATCAAGAGTTAGATGCAGTGACAGCAAGTAACTTTCTAACAGCATCAAGTAGGACTCGAGGCGGATCAAGGGTTAGATGCAGTGACAGCAAATAACTTTATATCAGCATCAAGCAGGACTCGAGGCGGATCGAGGGTTAGATGCAGTGACAGCAAATAACTTTATATCAGCATCAAGCAGGACTCGAGGCGGATCGAGGGTTAGATGCAGTGACAGCAAATAACTTTCTATCAGCATCAAGCAACGTTGGTTCAGGTTGGAGGAATTGAGAGAGCTAGAACTTTGTATCTTCCTCGACTTCAGAAACAGCATAAGAGGGAGCAAAGAAAAAGAAGTAGTTATCAGAATGCGTATTATAGATATTGGTGCATTCTTCTTCATTTCAATTCTGAAACCTGGACAACATACTCAAATAATGCACATCAATTGGCAGGACAAAATAACCAACTTAACTGTCCTGTAACGTGCTAAAACTATAACAATCATGTCGATGCTCAGATGTGGAAGATTAAGATGGCAGTAACACGTCCAGCGAATGGAAGAAAAACGCCCCCCAAAAACTATATTGTGAACTAACACACGGAAAAAGACAAATCGGCAGACCTAAACTACGATATAGAGATATCTGTAAATCATCTCTGAATGACTTCTCTATCTGTGAAAATGACTGGGAACAATTGACAAGGGATCGCACATCATGAAGAGCATGTATAAGGAATGGTATACAGTATAAGGAATGGTATACAATCATTTGGGACCGTGCAAAGGCAAAGCTTAGAAGAGAAAAGACTCATGAAAAAGGATGGAAAACCCTGTGGATCAATGGGCCTCACTTGTTCATTCTGTGGCCGTGTGTGTTTGTCAAACATTGGTAGAATTAGCCACGATAGAAACTGTTCGACAAAACAAAACCTCAACAACAACAAAAACACACAATAGCCTGCACTAGACCGTCTGACAAGACAAAAGGGGTCATATTATATATATATAGATTTAGATATAGATTTAGATATAGATTTAGATATAGATTTAGATATAGATTTAAATTGTACGTTTCTGTACCTGAAAGTAAAACTTCTCATTGGCAGCCTGTCCAATTTAGGCACTAACGCTTTTATGTAAAATCCGAATGCGCAATATAATAATGATAAACACTTTACACTTTGAAATTGGTTCGCAAACAAGGCAATTAAAACATCGGCAGCAACCCGCTGAGAGCGGAATTAGTTGTCAGAACCACTGATATGCACTTTGCATTATGTTTATTTTAAAGCGTATAGAACATTTCAATTTTGTGCAAGTTCTAGCTCCATGTTTATGTAGAATGTACCATCATTAGAGACTCACTTAGAGCGGTACATTGAGCTCAAGGGTGCAATTGAGAATTCTGATATTATAGACATGAAAAAGACATTGCTTGAAGTGGCAGGGCTTGGTTGTAAGAAGTGGGGAGAGAAATACCTTGAAGTGTGCAGCCCTGAAACGAAGAGCAGATACTGGGGAAGTTTCTTTACAGCAAGTGTATATTCACATTTGTTATTGAATACAGGCTAAAGTAAATTTGTTGTCATGTCTTTACTTGTCTGTTGGGTTAAATTAAAAAGTATGCGTTATGCAACATATAATGTCGCAGAATAGGGAATTGTTTAAGATATGGGGCGGCCAGTGCTCATACTTGCTGTTGTAACCTTCCGTAACTCAGTCAGCCAGATACCCGTTCATCGCTTTAGTAATTATTTATAACTGTGTGCCATAGTGTTCATTGTGTGACATCTCTACATGGAAGGTTGGCTACCATGGAGCGCGATTGTTGCTCTGTCTCCTGTCTTGATAGTGCGCTTTTTCATATGTTTACTTGTCCATCTTTAGATGTTATCAGTCCACTTTAGTCTTTGTCTGCCTCGTTTACTTTATACTTTCCCCTCCAAGATGATTTTTAGTAGGGTATTGTGTCTCTTCACATGTCCACAACGTTTCACTTGTCTTTTTTCGAATTGTGTTCAGTTGTTCTTTTTTCATTCTCAAGTTGCCATAGAGCAGAAACAAATTGTTATGTAGCTTCTGACATATTCGTTTGCTCTCTCTCATTCCCTATATTTGTTGTTGATACTCATGCCAAGGCGATAATTGATCATCTACTTATGGAATCTAATGTCATAATTGATCATCTACCTATGGCATCTAATGTCATAATTGATCATCTACTTATGGCATCTAATGTCATAATTGATCATCTACTTATGGCATCTAATGTCATAATTGATCATCTACTTATGGCATCTAATGTCATAATTGATCATCTACTTATTGCATCTAATGTCATAATTGATCATCTACTTATTGCATCTAATGTCATAATTGATCATCTACTTATTGCATCTAATGTCATAATTGATCATCTACTTATGGCATCTAATGTCATAATTGATCATCTATTTATGGCATCTAATGTCATAATTGATCATCTATTTATGGCATCTAATGTCATAATTGATCATCTACTTATTGCATCTAATGTCATAATTGATCATCTCCCTATGGCATCTAATGTCATAATTGATCATCTACTTATGGCATCTAATGTCATAATTGATCATCTACTTATGGCATCTAATATCATAATTGATCATCTACTTATGGCATCTAATGTCATAATTGATCATCTACTTATTGCATCTAATGTCATAATTGATCATCTACTTATGGCATCTAATGTCATAATTGATCATCTACTTATTGCATATAATGTCATAATTGTTCATCTATTTATGGCATCTAATGTCATAATTGATCATCTACTTATGGCATCTAATGTCATAATTGATCATCTACTTATGGTATCTAATGTCATAATTGATCATCTACTTATGGCATCTAATGTCAAAATTGATCATCTGCTTATGGCATCTAATGTCATAATTGATCATCTACTTTTTGCATCTAATGTCATAATTGATCTATATATATTGGTCTACTTATGGCATCTAATGTGATACATACGTTGGTCTATTTATGGCTTATAATGTAGTATACATGTATATATATATATATAGACCTACTTATAGGATCTAATGTAAAATATATATTGGTCTACTTCTGGCATCAAATGTAATATATGTTGGTCTACCTATTGCATTTAATGAGATATATATTGGTCTACTGATAATAACTAATGTTATATATATATATATATATATATATATATATATATATGGAGCCGCGAAAGCTCAGTGGTTAGTGAACTGGACTACAAAGGACAAGGGGTAGGGTTCGATCCCAACCGACGGCTTCCGGGTTCACCCAGCCTTAAATGGGTACCGGATTATTTCTGGAAAAGTAAAGCGGCAAGGGCGTAATACTGACAACATTACCCCAAAAATCATGTGCTGAAGGTCTGTAAAATATATGGTCACTAACACCATATTTCCTATACGCCACTGGGCGTGACGGGGGATCTTTACTTTTTTTTACTACATGGAGATTTACTTTCCTTACTTGCCCTTCCTGTATGTTTATTTTAGGTGCTAGTGCAGCAGGCTGAATAGATCTTGCTTTTATAGGAGCATATCAACATATATAATTCCTATATTCTATGAGCCGTCATAGCTCAGTGGTTAGTGAACTGGACTACAAAGGATAAGGGACTCCCAGGATCACCTAGTCCTAAATGGGTACCGGATTTTTTTTTCCAGTAAAATTAAGCAGCACAGGCTTAATACTGACCTTATTACCGCAAAAATTATGTGCTGATGGACTGTAAAAATGTATGGTTACTAACACCATATTCTGTATAGGCCACTTGGCGTGACGGGGGCACTTTACTTACTTGTATATAGCGTTTTATTACTTGGCAAGCGTGACCTGGATAACGATTTTGCCGTACAGAAGGGGAACAAAATACGATTGATCGTAGTAGAAGCTGTTGATTTCACACACGCAAAAAAACTGACCTACATAACTATCACGTGATACATAACAACACCGTCACTGCAGCAATTACACACACACATATGTTCGTGTATGTTCACATATTTTCTGCTTTTGGTTCCATATTTTGTGTTCAGGTTCATCTCCTAGCCTTTAGAGGTAAAGTCGCCTCATGGCAGCAGAGCTGGGAGCTGTTAGCGACTCATATGTGATGGGTTGCGCCAGGATCGTGAACCAGAATCATCCAGACCTTACTCCACCTCTTCGCAGTGCCTCCAGAAAAAGACTAAACAGACTAAGACTAACAAACTAAAACGAAACAAGTAATGGTCGAAGAGGGAAGAGAACACGGTATTCCAAAATATAATGATAAAGTCGGATGTGTTAGGCCGAAAGGCGCAAATATCATAGTTCTACCGCAAAATACGACGCAACATTATGGTTATGGAAGAACCCGGTATCACTGCAAACGAATTAAAATCCATAATTGCTCAACCGCCCGTGCCAGTGCAATCATCCGAATTACTGTGATATCTCCCAAACAAAGAAAGGTAGCTGTAGTCCCCATCATAGCAGTCTCAGCACATGCCAAAAGACATAAGGCGCAACCGCACAGAAAGTGAACACAGCCATTTGTTCTCCATCATACGATATCATCATTCATCGTAAACAATTGGAATATCGAAACACGATCATAATAGATAAAACGCACAGCTCACAGTGTGCACAGAGCACTTAACTCAATAGCTCCTGCAACAAGCCGGACTTGGAATATGAGGAAATTGCAATAAGGAACACTTTTCATGCATAGCCTTTAATGGTTCCTGCCGCCTATCCACCATATTGACCGGAAGTTCATGTCCTCCTGAAAATTATGATCGTCAATTTTGTGTATGTATAGCGCTTGATGATGCTAGGACATCACCCTGACTCCAAATTCGAACATATGAAACACAGTTAGCCATCGTACTATCCCCGTCGCACATCAAACAACAGACTGTAAGATCTCCTTGCAATGTGAATTTGTGAAATTATGAATTCCTCCTGACTAACATGAACCTCCGGGAGTGACCCCGGTGCTGCGAAGTCATGTACGAAACTCCTTTCCGCCTTTCACTATTTGCGTACGGCCGTTTTAGGGATATACAATCAGTCATTGTGATGACGTAGCACACACAACATTGGCTGCGCCGATAAAATCCCAATTACTCTAATAAATGCAGCCAACAACACAGGAAAAGATGATGCACAATCTCTAAAGTGTACCAGTACTAATAGATAAACCCAAAACAGGAGAAAGGTTGTACCAATAAATATTAATCTGAAGGTGGGCCATAATTAAAGTGAGTGGTAAACTACAGATGAGACTAGGTTGCTGAGTATGTAAGTGAAAAAACATTGGTAGAAAAACATGCACAGAAATCCTTCAGCATGTTCATGAATTTATGTCTCACTCTCACAACATAACTGACAGTTAACTCTTTCTGTACGTTTCATCACACTGTGCGCCAACCACTGGCACGGGCGGTTGAGCAATTATGGATTTTAATTCGTTTGCAGTGATACCGGGGCCTTCCATAACCATAACCATAACCATAACCACATCACCTGTGCTAGGATCATAGAAAAATAGGGTCACAAACACCATATTCCCCATACGTCTAGCAAGACGTGAAGGGAACCTTTACTTTTTTTTTTTTATATGTCTTCCTGTGTTTCCTTCAATGATTGTTGAATCACCGCTAAAGCAGATACTACGGAGATTGTAGTAAGATAAAGCGCCCCGTCCCACCAAGTGGCGTATAGGGAATATGGTTTTAGTGACCATGATTTTTACAGACCTTCGGCACATGATTATTAGGATAATGTGGTCGGTATTACGTCCGTGCTGCTTTAATTTCCCAGAAAATATCCTGTACACGTTTAAGGCTGGGTGAACCTGGAGGCCGTCGACCAGGATCGAACCCGACCACTTGTTCCTTGCAGTCCAGTTTACTAACCACTGAGCTATCGCGGCTCCCCTACGGAGATCGTGCTCTATAAAATTTGTTTTCATGAATTATTCAATCAATCTTTGACCACCGTACATTTAAGCAACATGTACCGCCACTTCGTACATCATCATCAGCTGCTGGATATCGTGGAGGTTAGTATGGAATGAGATAGATTTTGTTACCAAACCCGCTCCGTACAAATAGGCCGGTAGCACAACTGCTTTTTTCAGAATCAAAAATGGAATTTTGAGTCAGTCGCTCTGAACTACTACACTGGACTCATTTAAAAAAATGGTTGTGTGGGATGAGGTAGACAACGCACTTCAATAATGTTTATATTCATGATATGTCATTACTTTCCTGTCCATTAAAACAAAACGCTTCAAATATTGACAACTGTGACACTTTCAGTTGTAAGCAAAATAGTTTAAATAGTAAATTAATAGTTTTAATACACTGGGGCATGTTATCGGATAAAATTGAACGCTCTATTAAAGATTATGTACAGGTTCATTCATCATCATCATTGAGTGCCGTCTCCGCATCGAAGTTGGCTACCATGGAGCGCCATTCCACTCTATGTCTTGCTTTGATGGTGCAGATTGTCATAGGCTGACTTGTCCATCTTTTGATGTTACTTGTCCATGAACCTGAAAACAGGTTCATTAATTAATTAATTTTTTTATTCATTCATTCATTCATATATTCATGCATTCATACATTCATATATTCATTTATTCGTTCATTCATTCATTTATTTATTCATTAATTTGTTCATTTGTTCACTCATTCATTCATGTATTTATTTTTTCATTTATTCGTTCATTTATTTTCCTCTCATATGCCGAAAACAGCATATTGGAAGGAAGTCATAGCTCTCCGCTGTTGACGATGCCAGCTGGCCAGCTAGTTCTTGGTTGTTTCGTAGCCCCACGGTTGGCTCAACCATAGTAAGTTCTAAAGTAATTGTTCTGCGTAGTGATTCTATGGGTCTGCCTTGTTTAATTTTACCAGATGGTTTCCACATGAATGCCTGATGGGGGGGGGGGGGGGGGTCTTTTTTCATTCATACTCAGCACATGACCGATGTATGTCCAATGCCTTCTTTCTATAAAGCTCGATATGTATTCTTGTTTTGATTCGCCTCTTATCTGTTTATTTGAAATGTATTCTTTCCAGCTTACGTTTTAGCTCCTACGATTCCTACGAAATTTGTTTTTAATGGCATTTATTTTCCTATCTATATTATTGGTTAACTTCCATCTTTCATATCCATATGTTAGCACTGGTATCACACACGAATTACAAGTTCATCATCATCATGTGCTATACCAGTTGGCGTAGGCGATCATGTCCTTCCACAATCTTCTAGCTACAGTGCATCGTATCAGTTCTGTTGTTGACTGCTTTCCATGCAATGACACCAAGTCATCTAGTATTTTCTCTCTTTGTCGTCCGCGATATCTCTTTCCTTTTATTTTGCCAGTTGTAACCAAGTATTCCAACTTTCCTCTTCTCATGATGTGCCCGAAAAATGTTGATTGCTTCTTTCTAATGTTTTTCAGGAGCTGCCTTTTTGTGTTGGCCTCTTTGAGAACTTCCTCTTTGGTCTTTTTAGCTGTCCATGGAACTTTCAACATTCTTCTGAGAAATCCCATCTCTGTGGCCTCTAATCTTCTTTTCATTTGTTTGTCTACGAATTACAAGTTATGTGTCTGAAATGAGTAAGAGAGCACTGAAATATCAACGAAAGATCGCTGAGCTAAGATAAGACAAAAGTAAAGCTTCCATCTACGCCGTACTAGCTGGCAGGCGGAAGGAATATGCTATTAGTGATCATATCTTTCATGACTACGGAACATCATTGTGTGATGTTGTCGGTAGGCTGCCTTTACTTCTAAGATAATACTCTGGTATAAATTTTTAGAGGCTGGGTGAACCACGGAGTCTTGTCAGCCGAAAAAAATCCGTCACTTCATATTCTTTGGCGAACACCAGTAAAACGTCATGTTCTGAGCAACCACCGGTATAGCTTCATATTCTGAGGAACCACCGGTATAGCTTCATATTGTGAGGAACCACCGGTGCAGCTTAATATTCTGAGGAACCACTGGTACAACTTCATATTCTGAAGAACCACCGGTACAGCTTAATATTGAGGGAGCACTGGTACAGCTTGATATTCTATGGGAGCACAGGTACAACTTCATATTCTGAGCAACCACCGGTACAACTTGATATTCTGAGGAACCACCGGTACAGCTTGATATTCTGAGGGACCACCGGTACAGCTTGATACTCTGAGGAACCACTGGTACAGCTTGGTATTCTGAGGAACCACTGGTACAGCTTGATATTCTATGGGAGCACAGGTACAACTTCATATACTGAGCACCCACCGTTAGAACTTGATATTCTGAGGGAGCACTGATACAACTTCATATTCTAAGTAACCACCGGTACAGCTTCATATTCTGAGGAACCACTGGTACAACTTCATATTCTGAGCAACCACCGGTACAGCTTCATATTCTGAGGAACCACTGGTACAACTTCATATTCTGAGCAACCACCGGTACAGCTTGATATTCTGAGGAACCACTGGTACAACTTCATATTCTGAGTAACCACCGGTACAGCTTCATATTCTGAGGAACCACCGGTACAGCTTCATATTCTGAGGAACCACTGGTACAACTTCTTATTCCAGCTTCCGACCAATTTTTCGAGAGGTTAACAACCAACGCGCTCACATCTTAACCGCAACAGACTCTTCAGATTTCGTTTTCACCGTATCAGCTACCTTGGAATCGGCACTGACATAAAATGATAGCTGCGTGGTACTTGCATCAAGTATCCTGGCATCTGCAAAAGTAATGGGTAATTTAATGTTCTTTTTGTTTGCTTTCGGACTACCCTTCATATTTCGCCATCAAAAAGTCTTTAAATTGGCATTGTTACCTTGTTCATTGGTCTACAGCTAGCTGTGAAATCTGCACCTATCGACCCAAGACATCCAATTTCAGCACATTTTTTGGGAACCGAATTGTCTTACTATATCGATCCTATTTAATTTATCATATTGGTTTGACTTTTACCATGCCCACCAGGAGAAGGTGAGCAGCGATAGCTCAGTGGTTAGTGAACTGGACTACAAAGGACAAGATGTAGGGTTCGATCCCAACCAACGGCTTCCAGGTTTACCCAACCTTTAATGGGTACCAGAGTTTTTTTTCTGGGAAAGTAAAGCGGCACGGGCGTAATACCGACCACATTACCCCAAAAATCATGTGCCGCAGGTCTGTAAAATTTATGGTCACTAACACCCTATACGCCAGTTCGCGTGACGGGGTACTTTACTGTACTTACCATGGGAAGGTGGATTAGAATATTGATCAGCTTTAGTTCACTGATCCTGGCACAATTAGTCATTTATCGGCCGCTGATCGTTTTCAGAGCAGGTGTATAGTTGGACGTCATCAATCAATCACTCATGAATCAATCTCCCCCGTTATTGTAACATAGACCACGGTCAAGATCTCTCCATTCATGTCTTTTCCTGAATATTTGTTTTACTTTTCTGCAGTCTAGGCCAATGTTCTTTACGGTTTTCATTACTTCTCATCTCCATGTATAGGGGGACTGGTTGGTCTCGAGGCAAGACGTCGACCTCGAGACAGAGAGGTTGTGGGTTCAAATCCCGGCTGCACCAGTAAGGATTTTTATTTATGATTTCTCTCTGCGGCAACCACCCATGGTCTTTGCAGCGAGGCCCGACTTGAAACGTCAATTACTCATCGACGGGAAAAAAAATATGAGTACCTCCGAAGACGGAGTTATCTGCCTGTGCGGCGAGGGACCCCTGTGCACACGGCAGCCAGGAAAAAACGAATTAACACGAAAAATTTAGTTCAGAGTCTCTATCTAGGGACTTCGTCAGAGGTAAAAGTTGGTGAACGAAAAAAAAATATATATCCATGTATTTATGGGCCTTCCTGGTTGTTTTCTCTTATTGGTTTCCATGACAGTGCCTGTCTTGTTAGATTTCTTGAGGTTTTAAAAAAATGTTTTTGGAACCACAGAATGCTGTTTTTCTAAAAAAATCTATCTTTACGACATTTTCACAATTTTTTGGGGGTGGGGGTTATGGAGCGGGTTTACAACATCTATATATTTTATTTTTATTTATAGTACCAGAATGCATCATTTACTTTATTTATATGTATTTCCTACTCTGTACCTTCTGGTTTCCTTTTAGTAAGCTTTTTTTTCCATTTTGCTTGCCAGAAAGTTGCTATCGCCCCATGATTTCTAAGTTTGCTGTAAAACCTATGCCATCATTTGTATTTGTATTTAAAATTGCCACTCTTATTCTTATCACGAGTTTTCTTGGCAACGCCTCGTTATTTATGTCAATCCTTACAAATGTGTTATTACCATCCAATAGTCGTAATGAGCTACCCAGGGCTGGACTACGCTCAACAGAAAAAGCCCAAGTCCTCGACTGTCTATTAAAATTGATCTCCCGTTGGGTGCTTTGTATAATCGGTAGTTCGCTGGTGAGAATCTTGAACGTGCAGAGTTCCCTATTATGGGCCCTTGTTTGGCGAGGTTCACAAAGGGAGACAAAAGCGTTTTGGAGAGTTTCTTTTGTTAGAAGCGATTAGGAAGGATTTATTTGACCAGTCGGTGACTCCTGGCGACATGTGCTTGACAAAGTTGCACACAGGTAGCCCTGACCTCGAGGCTTTGTCAAGTGAATTAATCCCTCTTGTGATTCTGTCCAACCAGAACAGTTTATTTCAGATAATTTTGCTTTTGTTACGGTACCGTTTGTTTTCTTGTAGCACTTCCGCTTTCTTTCTTGCTTTCTTGTTTTCTTTCTTTCTTGCTTGCTTGCTTTCTTTCTTTCTTGCTTGCTTTCTTTCTTTTTTGCTTGCTTTCTTTCTTTCTTGCTTTCTTTCTTTCTTTCTTGCTTGCTTTCTTTCTTTCTTGCTTGCTTTCTTGCTTTCTTTCTTTCTTTCTTTCTTCTTTCTTTCTTTCTTTCTTGCTTGCTTTTTCTTTCTTTCTTGCTTGCTTTCTTGCTTTCTTTCTTTCTTTCTTTCTTCTTGCTTTCTTTCTTTATTGCTTGCTTTCTTTCTTTCTTTCTTTCTTTCTTGCTTTCTTTCTTTCTTTCTTTCTTTCTTTCTTGCTTTCTTTCTTTCTTTCTTGCTTTCTTGCTTTCTTTCTTTCTTTCTTTCTTGCTTGCTTTCTTTCTTTCTTGCTTGCTTTCTTTCTTTCTTTCTTTCTTTCTTGCTTTCTTTCTTTCTTTCTTTCTTTCTTTCTTTCTTGCTTGCTTTCTTTCTTTCTTTCTTGCTTTCTTGCTTTCTTTCTTTCTTTCTTCTTGCTTGCTTTCTTTCTTTCTTGCTTGCTTTCTTTCTTTCTTTCTTTCTTTCTTTCTTTCTTGCTTTCTTTCTTTCTTGCTTGCTTTCTTTCTTTCCTTGCTTTCTTTCTTTCTTTCTTTCTTTCTTGATTTCTTTCTTTCTTGCTTGCTTTCTTTCTTTCTTGCTTGCTTTCTTTCTTTCTTGCTTGCTTTCTTTCTTTCTTGCTTGCTTTCTTTCTTTCTTGCTTTCTTGCTTTCTTTCTTTCTTGCTTGCTTTCTTTCTTTCTTGCTTGCTTTCTTTCTTTCTTGCTTGCTTTCTTTCTTTCTTGCTTGCTTTCTTTTTTTATTTATTTATTTCTTTCTTTCATTCTTGCTTTCTTGCTTTCTTTCTTTCTTTTTTTCTTTTCTCCGTCTTGGAGTTTCGTTTGGCTCTTTCTTCGTGTCTAGCTCCTGCAATCCTAATTCAACCCCAGTCTACAGCCTTTTAGTTTCTTTCTCACACGATTTTACATTCCCTCTCACACGATTTTACATTCTCTCTCAAATGATTTTACATTCTCACTCACACGTTTTTACATTCTCTCTCACACGTTTTATATTCTCTCACACGTTTTTACATTCTCTCACACACTTTTTTTCACACGTATTTATATTCTCACACACACACTCTCTGTCATCCAATAATCACACTCTCTCCTTCCTCTTGCACAAGCCAGGCGTCCCTATCCAGTCGTTACGTTAGCTCATTTGCTTTATGAACGACATCATCACACACGTGATGAGAAGTGTGAGAGATAATATAAAAACGTGTGAGAGAATATAACAAGTGTGAGAAATAATATAAAAACGTGTGAGAGAATATAACAAGTGTGAGAAATAATATAAAAACGTGTGAGAGAATATAACAAGTATGAGAGATAATGTAAAAACGTGTGAGAGAATATAACAAGTGTGAGATAGAATGTAAAAACGTGTGAGAGAATATATCAAGTGTGAGACATAATGTAAAAACGTGTGAGAGAATATAACAAGTGTGAGAGATCATGTAAAAACGTGTGAGAGAATATAACAAGTGTGAGAGATCATGTAAAAACGTGTGAGAGAATATAACAAGTGTGACAGAGAATGTAAAAACGTGTGAGTGAGTATGTAAAAACGTGTGAGAGAATATATCAAGTGTGAGACATAATGTAAAAACGTGTGAGAGAATATAACAAGTGTGAGAGATCATGTAAAAACGTGTGAGAGAATATAACAAGTGTGACAGAGAATGTAAAAACGTGTGAGTGAGTATGTAAAAACGTGTGAGAGAGAATGTAAAAACATGTGAGAGAATATAAAAACATGTGAGAGAATATAAAAACATGTGAGAGAATGTAAAAACATGTGAGAGAATATAAAAACATGTGAGAGAATGTAAAAACGTGGGAGAGAATGTAAAAACGTGGGAGAGAATGTAAAAACATGTGAGAGAATGTAAAAACGTGTGAGAGGGAATGGAGACTCCAACAACGTTCTCTTGAACTCCTAGGCTAACAATTCCAGAAAAAAATAACAACAATAATTGTTGTGTTATGTCATTGAAGCTTCTTTGTGTAACACGCAACTGAATTACCCCATCCTTATCTCTCATCACGACGCACGGGCCATCAATGAATTTATTATTATCGCCCGCATCATCGTCACTAGTTGTAAACCATTCCATTCTCGGGTTTGCATTCCCATTGTACAACCTTCTATGGCGAGTGTAACAAGGGTAAATTCTCTTCTCTCAAGGACGTTTAATTTCATCTCAAAGTGACGTTTTAGGTCTAATTTGAATACGTTGACACCGTTTATGGTTTACATTCAGAATAATGTGCTGGGTTTAGCACATTGCACTTCAGTTTTAAAAATGGATACTTTACGCCGCTGCGACTAGTTGTTTGTCTGGCGCCACTTTCATTTTCTGTCGTTAAATTGTTTATCCGTTCGTTTTTGTTGTCCTTGTTTTCCGAGGAACGCCACATGTAGTCAAACTGCAAATTACCCTCGATATATGTAATAAAATATGGCGGCCAGGCGTGATTTCTCTTCTTCTTCTTTCCTTCCTCATCTGCCTTCCAGCGTCGAGGGGAGATATAATTTCCGGTCTTTTGCTATTCTGTTCGCCTCTGCTGCTGTTTGGTTTCCTAGTGCTTCTAATATTCCATCCATCCATCTTTTTCGTGGTCGACAATTGGGTCTGGTATTCTCAAAACGTTTGTTGAAGGTTCGCTGTGTAGTGTTTTGTTCTTTCTGCCTTGTCACGTGGCCAAACCATTTTATCTGTTGTTTCCTTATATATTCTATGGCGGGGGCTATTCCTAGCTTTTTTCTCAGTTCTTCATTTCTGATCTTATCTCTCAGACTGTTTCCTGTCATTCGTCTAACACATTTCATCTCTGTAGAGGTTATTTTCTTATTGTTCTTGCATCTAGGGTCCAGGTCTGGCAATGGTAGCACAACGTTGGGATGAAGATTGTATTGTATAGTACTCGTTTTGCCTCCAGAGTTATTTCCTTGTTGGATAATAGTGGTGATAACTGTCCAATGATTTGGCATCTTGATTCTAACTCTGCTGTTTGGGAATTATCGTTTGTCATGAGACTTCCTAGGTAATTGAATTCCTCTACTTGTTTTAGTTGTCTGCCTTCTATAGTTATGTTGATGTCCTGTTTATTTTTGGCGACATTCATGACTTCTGTTTTGTTTATTTTGATTTTCATGTTGTATTTTGCGCCTGAGATGTTGAGTTTGTTTAAGTGTTCTTGTAGGTCTTCTATTCTTTCATGTATTAGTGCCTGATCGTCTGCAAATAAATGCTCATTGATCTCCTCTGTCTCTGATAACAATTACGTCATACATAAAATGCGCCTTTGCTCGTTGATTGAAGTGTGGATGCATACCTGACATGTTTACTAGGCATATCGTACTAATGTCACATGATCGTCTTTCAGGTAATGATGAACAATAAGTCATCATGCCTCGCGCCCAAAGTTCGTTTAATCGCCGTTATTGTGACAGTGCGAGCATTTCCGGTCTATAGATAGTTATATACAGGCCCATGTTTTGATACGGGAAAACAAGTAGTGTAAGGGAGATCGAGGCGCTGGACAAGAAATATTTGTCAGCTACACATAGCTGATGGCTTGCGTCAGGATCGGTGAACCAGAATTATCCAGTTCTTACTCCACCTCATCGCGGTGCCCCTACAAACAGACTAAACAGTCTAGTCTATCCAGGAGCGCATGGATCGAGAGAAACACAGAAATATAACTAAATCTTTGTCTAGCATATTATCGCCATGTAGATATATTTCTGTGTATATCCCTTGATATATGTATATGTTGTTGTTCCAGCTATAGACCTTTTTGTCCGAAATGTCGTTCCACTTTTGTTTTTTTTCTTGCCTACGTGCTATTACCATACCACTTTTTTTCCTTTAAAATTTATTATTATCAGCTTTACAGAAGTTTCGCATTTCTAAGCATCTTGGTGCATCTTTATGCCTTTACACTTTGAAATTAGATTCCTCACACCGGCTAGAAATTACTCGTATCAATATATTTTCTCGGGAATCCTCAGAAACAACCTTTCTCAGTAGACTGGCAAAGGAGATGAGGATCGTCACGGTCCCCTCTGTGAGGACAAACATAACATTCCAAACAATTCACGTACAGTTCGTTAGAATTTGGATGCTGAAACATCCCCAGGCGGTTAAATCAATAACATTACAGACCCCAACATCATTCGGATTCAACAGCTGACTGATCGGAGTCAACCCGTAGCGTATATCATCATTATCTGAGACGGTCCTAACGTTAATATAAAGGGACATGCGGAATTGTGCTGTCAATTTGTGTTTGAATCGCAATAATAAAAAATTATTTATACAAGTAAAGTTAAGAGCCCCGTCCTGCCAAGTGGCGTATAGGGAATATGGTGTTAGTGACCCGTCCCACCAAGTGGCGTATAGGGAATATGGTGTTAGTGACCCGTCCCACCAAGTGGCGTATAGGGAATATGGTGTTAGTGACCCGTCCCACCAAGTGGCGTATAGGGAATATGGTGTTAGTGACCCGTCCCACCAAGTGGCGTATAGGGAATATGGTGTTAGTGACCATGATTTTTATAGAACTTCGGCATATTATTTTTAGGGTAATGTGGTCGGTATTACGCCCGTGCCGCTTTACTTTCCCAGAAAAAATCAGGTACCCATTTAAGGCTGGGTGAACACGGAAACCATCGATTAGGATCGAACCGGAACTCTTGTTCTTTGTAGTCCTGTTCACTAACCACTGAGCTATCGCGGCTTCCAAAATTATATATAGAGTTTAAATATTACGTGGATGCTTGATTTTCTTCTCAAGTGCATGACCAGACAACTAAATGATAGAAATGATGAAATCAATCACACTTTATGTGATGTTTCAAGGCAGTATACTGAAGAATTGTAGGATTTGTATGAGACGCAGTTAAAAGCTACAAATAAATAAGTTCCAACCAAACAAATACATAGTAGCACACAATAAAGGACACTGATCTGCAAACAAAGCGGGTAATGAAAGAGTCTTGCAAGAGCATTGTTGTGTGAAGCAAAAACGCGCACAGTAAATTTACTGCATAAACATTGTATTCACAGTTGAAACAATTCACTCTTCTTTCTCTGAAGAGTGGTCACTAATATTCTGACTTAAAAAAAAAAAGCAATGACACATGCAAATGCCGCTGTTAAGCATTGATACGAAGGGCAAGGGTCAATACAAACCAACCAACTTGTTGGAGGCCATTGCGCCCAGTAATCAACTTCTATAGTATCCTTTGTGAATATGGGGAAGGAGGGAGTTGGGTTGTCCAGAGGTATGACGTCAGCCTTAGGACATGAATGAGTCGGGATGAAAGCCCACCAGAAGAGGCGGTGATGTTTCAAAACCAGGACAAATTAATCCGCGGTTTCTTTGTCACATTCCTCTCTCCTCATTTCTTGGATAGTGAGATCGAATTCTAGCCCTCTTGGATAACGACAGCAAACAGGATGGCCCGTGTGCATTCGCGCACGTTAAAGAATCATTAACAGTCAAAATCAGAAAGAGTAGGCCGTAAATATGGCCCGCTGTCGGGGCAAAACTATCAGCAGAAGCCTGCCCAAAGTGTGAATCCCAGGCTATACCTCGGAGTTCGTGCACTTAGATTAATATTCTCCTCACATTTTCTCAAGATTCTTGAGGGAGATAATCGGAGCATCTATGGATTCATCCTGTGTGCAGTGATGGTGATTCTAACAACAGCAACATTTAGAATTGTTCTTGAGTGAGTTATTCCACAATGTTCTCTCTCATAGATCTTTTTTTTTTCTCCTTACTTTCCTCACGTGACAGTTCTGATTACTTTATTTCGTCTACACGCGTTGACCACAACAAAGATAGTATTGTATTTTATTTTTGTGTTGTTATTTTTTGTTCCAGCTGAAGGCCTACTTGGCCGAAACGTTGACTTTTGTTTTGTTAATTACCACGTAAAGCTATTACCATACCACTTTTTTCCCCCTTTTTTTTAATTTTCATAGTACTTGCAGACCACAGATCCCTGATGGCACCAATATAGAGTACCAGAGCGGAATTTCCTACTTGAAATTAGACCATTCTAGAAGTAACCCAAGGACCCGTAGCTCAACTCTAGAGCTGTAAGAAAGATTACAATAATTCAACCATTCAGTGTTTTAAGTAGAAGATAAACAACCAAAACCCAAGACCAGTGTACCTCTCCACGAAAGCCCAACACTGAACTCTCACAGCTAATCGAAACAAATGTAACATTTCTCCAAAGACTTTTCTCCCATTGTTAAATGTCGATAAATGTTACATTTGTTCTGATTAGCTGTGAGAGTGAAAGGCCCGATTTCACTCAAAGCTGGACTCAAAAGAAAAGTTTTTGATTATCTAATATCTGGTGCCATAATTCATAATCGGAATGCCTCTAAAGTTGTTACAAAAAGGTAGAGCTGTGAGTGGGGAAGGAGAGATTAATATAAAATCAAGATTTGATCAGACACATACAAATCACATTCTTCGCTACACCCTCACATTAGAACTACAAATCTTGTTTTGTTGTTTCGGGCCATCTAAATCGATTCATGATATGCCAAACCAGAGGATATCCATTCCTTGGTGAATATATCTCTATATGTAAATTATATTTAAGACTCAGAACAAACTAATGTTTAAATTATAAATGGTAGAAGCCTCCGTCAGTCATAGTTGACTATGGATTTTGTAGAGCCCATAGGAAATGTTATTTTTTAAAATTTTCTTTTGACGTATATTCTCATTTACTACGAATCTGTCTCTTCTTGCTTTAGTTGGAGCTTTAGAGTGTGTTTCTAAAGATTGTGGTCTGCAGTTATCTCTTCCCAGGCTGCAGGGTTTATGTTAATAGTCTTCATCTCACTCTTGCATACGTCTATAAATCGTAGTTTTAAGCGCCCTCTAGTTCTTTTCCCATCTGGCAGTTCTCCATAGAGTTTATCTTTTGGTATGCGGCCATCTTTCATACTGTGTTAGTGGTCAAACCAGCGTAACCTACGTTATTTGAGCAGCGTGTACATGTTCAGGAGACCTGTACAGTTAAATTATGAATAGATCTCTATATTTAAACTATTCATAAACTCTGAACAAACCAGTCAGTTTTAATTTTTTGTGTGGTTTGTGCCTGTTTTGGTGAAGGGTCTTACTTTTCATCCTCAGACTGTCTTTAAGGTTATACTGGAACACATTCAGACCTTTTCGCTATGGTCTGATCGTTGTGAGATTTTTATTTTGTGAGGCGGCTATAGTAGGTTGCCCACGTGAGATTTTGCCCCCTGACTGTGAATATAAATGTTTAAATCCTGAACGTGGGAACTGGTTGGTCTCGGGGCAAGACGCCAGCCTCGAGACAGTGAGGTTGTGGGTTCAAATCTCGGCTGCACCGATTGGGATTTTTATTTATGATTTCTCTCCGCGGCAACAACCCCTGGTCTCAGCAGCGAGGCCCGCCTTCAAACGTCAATTGCTCATTGACGGAAAAAATGTGAGTACCTCCGAAGACGGAGTTATCTGCCTGAGCGGCGAGGGACTCCTGTACACACGGCTGCCAGGGAAAAAACGGATCTGTTCTTAAAAGGTACGTTAAGTGAGCGTAGATCCGTTGTGTTTGTTGTAGAACTTTGATATTTGCGCCTTTCAGCCCAATTCGACTTCAGCATGCCAATCTTGAGTACCGACTTGCTTTCCCTCTTCGATCCCTACTCGCATGGCCAGATTAGAGACAAGAAATAATCAATGAATATTGTCATGATTAGAGACAAGAAATAATCAATGAATATTGTCATGGAGGTCAACTTCTGAGGTCATAGGTCAGCGAATCATTTCAAGGGAAAGAGGTATGTTCACAACACTCGAAGAAAAAATCACAAATAATCAACAACAGAAAGAGAAAAAAAAAGAACAATAAATGGTCATAATCAGGATAGTACCCATACTTCTTATCGGTGTGCTCTAACGTTTGGTTCACGTGGCAAGGCGCTGTTTGGAGAGTGCGTGTCGATCCTGGTTCGGACCATTTATTTTATTTTATTTTCTGTTTTTGATTATTTTTGGTGATGTTTTTTGTAATGTTGTAAACATATCTCCTCCCCTGAAATTATTCGCTGGCGAAATTAGACTGGTGGTCTAGAGGCACCACGGAAATGCGGAGTAAGGTCTTGGTTCACCTGTCCTGGCGTAAGAAGCTATGAGTTGCTGGCAGCTTCCACCTATGTTGTTGTCAGGTCCAGTGCCCTTTCATAATTTGTTTGAATCCTGAACATTCCCGTCTCAGTCCGCTGCAGTTCTCAGGGTTCACATCTGCAAAAGTGCCAGCCCTTGCTGCAAACAGAACTTCTGACCTGTCTGTAACGGTTGTTTTCTGAACCTGCTGGTTAAATGGAAGGCCTCTTCGGAACCAGAAATATCATAAAATCTTCTAAGTCTGTTAATCTCTGACTGCCGCAATACAACACTTATGGTAACTAATTATAGACCGACAACTCTTAAACTAACAACGAGAGCTACTACAATTTTCTGTATATTGTAGAAGAACACGGCAACGAAAATCATATAAATTATAAACAGAACACGCAACACACAGACATAGGCATACCCCACAAACTTGCACATGCAACATAAGCACCCGATTATAAACACACCGCCGAAGTTAATAATAGACTCCGGCTTACAAAACAGCCCTCCACAAAAGCTCAACACTTGATTGCAATAAATCCTTGTCAGGAAACATCCGGAAAATGAGGGGAAATATTCTGAAGTATTCCTCATGAGGAGTTTAATTACGTTGGAGATAAGAATGACAACAGTCATTGAGCATGGATGACGTGGCGCTGAAATGGGGAAAGATAAGAAATAAAAGTAACTTGACAATGTCCACAGAACAAAATGAAGAAAATTAAATATTTTTATTCTCCATGTTTACTTAATGACTGCTCTTCACCATTGTCCACTCTTTGTGGACGTTAAGTAGGCGCAGATGCTTAGTGTCGTAGTTTACATCAAGCAGCGATGTCTGGGCGTCTTTCGGTCCAACACATTCAACCTCACGCCACTTTTAGGTATGGGATTACCGTTACCTCATCGATCCTTACTCGTTTGAATAGATGGTTAGTCTATTACTAGTCTCTAACGGGGGGTGGTTAGGGTGGAGGGAAGTAGGGGATCGTGATCAGCTTTGATTTACCGACCACGATGCAGACTCTATAAGTCACTAATCGCTTTTAGCTTCGTTGCTAATGAACATTTTTAGTACAATTAAATAAGACGACAAGTGATATGTAGACTTAAGAGATTTGTCTTTGTTTTCTTGGGAACTCCGATGGATTTATGTTCATTAATTAGTAGCTAAAGGTCTCATACCAAGTCCAATCGCCGCGTGGTGTGCGTATTCAGTGAGAGAAAAGATGATCTTAACATCGTAAAGAAAATATAGCGAGTCACATGGAAAGTCGTGATCATCCACGCTTCCTTCCCTTGCTCCAGTCGTCCTGATATATCACTGAAACAAGCGTTTAAGCATAGACAAGAAAGTGAGACTATCGTTTCGCTTTTCTTTTCTTTTCTTTTCTTTCTTTCTTTCTTTCTTTCTTTCTTTCTTTCTTTCTTTCTTTCTTTCTTTCTTTCTGATTTTCTCTCTCTCTGTCTCCCTCCCTCCGTCTCTTTCTCTATTTTTTCTCTATTCCTTCCTTCCTTCCTTCCTTCCTTCCTTCCTTCCTTCCTTCCTTCCTTCCTTCCTTCCTTCCTTCCTTCCTTCCTTCCTTCCTTCCTTCCTTCCTCCCTCCCTCCCTCCCTTCCCTCCCTCTCTCCCTCCCTTCCTTCCTTCCTTCCTTCCTTCCCTCCCTCCCTCCCTCCCTCCCTCCCACCGTCTCTTTCTATATTTCTTTTTGTTTCCTCTTTCTTCTTTCATTTCTTCCTTCGTTCCTCTCTCTCCCTGCGTTTTTTTTCTATTTCTCTCCCTCCTCTTTCTCCCCCCCCCTTTTTCCCCGATATGCAATTCAAGACAAAGAAATGCACACAAATGCGAATCTGCAGAAAGCTGATTGTAAACTAGATATGACAAAATATTTTTTAATGGTATGGTTAAAGCGTTACGTAATATATGAACGACAACAATCTGAACGACTTTTCGGCTCAATACTCCTTCAGCAGGACCAAACAAACATTACAAACATTCTGATCAGAACCCCATCTGGCAAAGAACAATGACATCATCATCAAGCACCGATAGGCGAAAAACAACAGCGTTTCAAATTATTTAATTTTTTATTTTTATTTTACCCACATCAGGAAACATGACAATCAAACCGCCTCCTACCCGGTGAGTAAACGACCGGTTTAACTGTCTCGACCATCGTTCATAAAACAGGTGGTGAAAAGGTGTGGAGGAGGGCATTGCGAAAGCTGTCAAAAAAGAATGGCAAAAGAAACGTGGACTCGACTGTTCAGTCATTTGGAATTTGTTATAAGTATCGGGGGAAAAGGGTATACTTGCTTGCTTGCGTTCGCCCGATGACTAAAGGAGTGTACCTCTTCATCATCCGCCCTTAAAAGGACGATAAGTGGACATGTCTGCGCTGTGTTGTGGTTTGCAGTATAACTGTGATATTTGCGCCTTTCGGCCCAACACATCCGACTTCAGCATGTTATTTTTGAGTACCGGGTTGTCTTTCCTCTTCGATCCCTACTCGCTTGGCCAGACTAGACAGGTTAGTCTGTTAGTAGAGGCACCACGGAGAGGTGGAGCAGGGTCTGGATGGTTCTGGTTCACCGATCCTGGCGCAAGCCATCAACTGTGGGTCGCTGACAACTTCCAGCTCTGGTGCTGTGAGGCGCGCTTTCACCTCCAAAAGGGTATTACAAATATATAAGCGAATATGATAGTGGAAATTATGCGGTAAGACATATTGTTGAATATCTTTATATGATGTATTTTCGTATGTACTTATCAGTAGCTCTTGTTTCTTCGTGCCTGGTATCTTATTATGTTTGCATGTATTGATTATATGAACTGGTATAATGGAGCCGCGATAGCTCAATGGTTAGTGAACTGGACTACCACGGACAAGGGGTAGGGTTCGATCCCAACCGACGGCTTCCGGGTTCACCCAGCCTTAAATGGGTACCTGATTTTTTTTTCTGGGAAAGTAAAGCAGCACGGGCGTAATACTGACCACATTACCCCAAAAATCATGTGCTGAAGGTCTGTAAAATATAGGGTCACTAACACCATATTTCCCTATACGCCACTTGGCGTGACGGGGGTACTTTACTTTACTTTTTATATCTTATTATATTTACATATGTTGAGATATAAACTGAAACTCTTTTTAAGTTTGCAAGTGATATATATATATAACCTGGTATCTCTTGTTATGTTTGCAAGTGTTGATATATAACATGGTATCTCTTATTATGTTTACAAGTTGTTGTTTTTTTTTAATGAACTGAATTTTGCGTGTTAACCCGTTTTTCTCTGGCAGTCGTGTGCTCTGGAGTCCCTCGCCGCACAGGCAGATAACTCCGTCTTCGGAAGTACTCATATTTTTTTCCGTCCATGAGTAATTGACGTTTGAAGCCGGGCCTCACTGCTGAGACCAGAGGTGGTTGCCGCAAAGAGAAATCATAAATAAAGATCCCAACTGGTGCAGCCGGGATTTGAACCCACAACTCTCTGTCAAAGAATAAGCGTCTCGATACGAGACCAACCAGTCCCCTTTACAAGTGTTGATATATAACAATGGTATCTTCTATTATGTTTGCATGTGTTGGTGTATAACAATGGTATCTTCTATTATGTTTGCATGTGTTGGTGTATAACAATGGTATCTTCTATTATGTTTGCATGTGTTGGTGTATAACAATGGTATCTTCTATTATGTTTGCATGTGTTGGTGTATAACTTGGTATGTCTTTAAATGTTTCCATGTATTGATGTGAGAATTTGAAAATAGCTGTCTGTTTTTTTTTCCTTTTTATTCCTTATATCTTGTCCAAGAATCCAACCCAAATCCCCATATACTTTGAGACGTTAGATTTTATTTCAATTCGTTTTTTTCAGTGAAACATAGTAGATAATTTGCTGAATAAAATCTACATTACTTCAGGATACCAAAAGTTGGTCTGTATCTGAGAAAAGATATTTCAAGGAAATGAAATTGATTTTTTAAATCGCATTCCCTGTCCCTTCTTCCATTCTCAAATCCCTAATTATTCATCTCGTGATTTATGTGCATAATCATCATCATTGCTTCATCGCTGATGCGTCATCTATTACGTCATCACTTCGTTTCTAGGACCTGCACTGGAATTAATTTGTGTTATCTTCATCATGTGCCATACCGGTCGGCGTAAGCGATCATCTCCTTCCACAGTTCTCTGTCTGTCCACAGTGTATATTATCGATTCTGTTGTTGACCTGTTTTCCACGCTATGACACCAAGCTATCTATATAGTACCGTATCTCATTGTCGTCCGTGGTCTCTCTTTTCCTGTATTTTGTCAGTTCTAACCAAGTATTCCAATATTCCTTTTCTCATTTTGTGCTGGAAAAATTGTTTGTTTCTTTCTGATGTTTCTTGGGAGCTCCATTTTTGTTTAGGACTCTGAGAATTTCCTCGTTGATCTTTTTAGTTGTCCCGAGAACTCTTAACATTCTTCTGAGAAATCCCATCTCTGTGGCCTCTAATTGTCTTTGCAGTTGTTTGTCTATTGTCCATGATTCGCTTCCATAGATCAGAATTTTCTCTATTTAGCACCGATGAACTCTCTTTTTCATTTACATTGATAATATATTAATTGAGTGATTAATGAATAAACGCCGCTTATCCATGCGGTCGCAACGTGTTATGCAGGCTAGGACTTTTGTTTCAATCCAGTTCATGTAATTAACTGATGCTCGCGCATTGATTGGGACAGCTACTTTTAAGATTTTCCTCCCCCTGAATCTACTCGAAATGAAGTGACCAACTGTCAATAATTTATTAAAAGATAGTCATATAGCAATTAGGACATGAACTGTTAGGGTGTTCGTTGTAATATTCCTCATCTTCATGAGGAGGAGTGATATGTTCCCTCTCTTGCTGCCTTTTCTCTGGCATCCATTTAAAGAGACTTGGTCGACCCCCATAGCCTTCTGAAGTCTCAAGGGATTGGAACTGAATTTTCCGTGTTAATTCGTTTTTCCCAGACAGCTGTGTGCACAGGGTTCAGGGACTCCCTCGCCGCTCAGGCACATAACTCCGTCTTCTGAGGTAATCATATACATGTATTTTTGTTTTCCCGTCGATGAATAATTGACGTCACAAGTCGGGCCTTGCTGCTGAGGCCAGGAGTGCTTGCCACCTAGAATAATCCCAACTGGTGCACTCGAGACTTGAATTCGCAACCTTTCTGTCTCGTGACTAGAGTCTTTTTTCGAGACCACCCCACCCCTCCCTCCCCCCTTTTCCACCGATGTGATTTTAATTCAGAACATTATTTTTTTGTTTACCTCTACTCCATTTGATCCCTAATATTGATTGCCTTTGATTTGCTGAAAATATGAGCACTAACATATTCTTCATTAACGTGAAGGTAATGACACAGAAAAAATGGAAAAAAAATACAAGGCAAAAGAGACAGAGGCATACCAAGACTAACGTGGACGAATGACATCAGAAGATGGACAAATCAGTCTATGACAACCTGCACCATCAGAGCAAGAGACAGAGCGGAATGGCGCTCCATGGTATTCAACCTTCGATGTGGAGACGGCACTCAATGATGATGATTTGAAAGTGCAGTTTGCTGTTAGCTTGTAAAGAGCCAGAATTCATTTTGCTGTTAGCTTGAAAAGAGCCATAATTCAGTTTGCTGTTAGCTTGTAAAAAGCCATAATTCAGTTTGCTGTTAGCTTGTAAAGAGCCATAATTCAGTTTGTTGTTAGCTTATAAAGAGCCGTAATTAAGTTTGTTGTTAGCTTGTAAAGAGCCATAATTCAGTTTGTTGTTAGCTTGTAAAGAGCCATAATTCAGTTTATTAGCTTGTCTTCTTCTTCTTTTACCTTTTAGCTCCTGGTGGAGCATAGGTCTTCAACAAACACTTTCCAAGTCGTTCTGTTTTTTGCCATTTTTTTAAGATCATTCCATGTCTTCCCCATCATCTTCATCTCTGCTTCTATCTGTCTTCTCCAAGAATTCCTTGGTCTTCCTCTTTGTCTTTTCCCCTGGGGATTCCAAAAAGGGCCTGTTGTGTAATACTCTCAGTTGGCTTCCGTAGTGTGTGTCCTATCCATCGCCATCGTCTTCGCTGTATTTCTTTATCCACTGGTATTTGACCGGTACATTTCCATAATTCCACGTTAGTGACTTTGTCCTGCCATTTCCATCCCTTTATTCTGCGCAAGAATCCATTAATGAAAGTCTGTACTTTCGTGATTGTCAATTTTGTCATTCTCCATGTTTCACAGCCATATAATAGGACCGACTTAACATTTGAGTTGAAAATTTTTATTTTTGTATTTAGCCTAATTTCTTTGGATTTCCATATGTTTCCCAGTGCAATGAAAGCTCCTCTTGCTTTTGATATCCTTATTTTGGTATCATTTTCTGTTCCTCCCTCTTTATCTATATTACTGCCCAGATATATATAAGATTGTACGTCTAGTAGAGGTATTTCTCCTAGTTTTATATGGTTATTGCCAACTGCATTAATTCTCATAATATTGGTCTTATCTCTATTAATCTTTAGTCCTAGCTGTTGTGATCTCTCATCTAATATACTCATTTTATCCTGCATCTGATGATGGCTGTGTGATAGGAGAGCTATGTCATCAGCAAAGTCTAAATCATCAAGTTGTTTGGTCAGTGACCACTGGATCCCATTTCTGTTGTTTTGAGTTATTTTCATAATCCAATCTATGGCCAGTAGAAAGAGAAATGGAGACAGGAGGCATCCTTGCCTTACTCCTGTTCTTATTTCAAATGCTTCTGTAAGCTGTCCTTCATGCACCACACTACATTTTGTTCCTTCATACATTGTTTTTATCAGGTTAATAAACTTTATGGGGATTCCGTAATGACTCAGCAACTTCCAAAGCATTCTTCTGTCTAAACTATCAAATGCCTTTTCGTAATCTATGAATCCAATATATAGTGGGGATTTTAGTTCTAAACTTTGTTCAACTATTATACGTAGGGTAGTTATTTGATCAGCACATGATCTGTTCTTCCTAAAACCTGCTTGTTCATCTCTCAAGTGTTTCTCTATAGCCTCTTTTAGTCTCTCCAGATTGATTCTGCCTAATATTTTTCCTGGCACTGATAGTAGCATAATTCCCCTATAATTTGTGCACTCCTGTAAACTTCCTTTCTTTGGTAGTTTGATCATATAACCTTCTCTCCAGTCTTTAGGTATTTCTTCCCTCTCCCAAATTTTATACAATAGATCCTGTAACATCTTGGTAGAGGTGTTAATATCTGCTTTGATGGCTTCCGAAGGAATTTCATCTGGTCCTGTGGCTTTACCATCTTTTAATAATTTGATGGCTTTCATTATTTCTTCTTTGCTTGGTTTTCCGCAGTTAACGTGTAACTCTTCTTCTGCTGGTAGTATATCTGGAGGATTATTTGAGCCGGGTCTGTTCAAAAGTTCTTCAAAGTGTTCTTTCCATCTCTCCATTTGTTCCCTTATATTACTAAGCAGATTTCCTTTCTTGTCTTTGATAAAGGCGTTGATCTGTTTGTATTTTCCACCTAATTTCTTTGTGCTGTTGTACAGTTCTTTCATATTCCCTTTATTTGCTGCTTCTTCTGCCTCTTTAGCTAGTTCATCTATATATTTCCTCTTATCCCTTTTAATGCATCTTCTCACTTCTTTGTTCACCTCTGTGTAAGCTTCCTGTGTCTTGGCTTTATTACTTCTTGTTTTGCTTTTATTTATGTCTGCTTTCTTGTTCTTTCTTTCTTTAATTTTATCCAGGGTCTCTGCTGTCATCCATGCCTTATTCTGGCGTTCTCTTTTCCCCAGTGTTTCTTCGCATGTCTCTTTCCATATATTTTTTACCTGTTTCCAATGATCTTCTATATTTATTGTATTTTCTAGTTGTTGGAGGACTTGGTATTTGTTTGATATTGTGACTGCGAATTTATCTTTAATTCCTTGTTCTTTAAGAAACCCTACATTGAAATACTTTCTACCCTTATTCGTTGTATTATACCTTTTTAATTTAATTTTAAGTTTGGCTAACAGAAGATGATGATCAGAAGCTATATCTGCCCCTCTATATACTTTTACATCCTGTAAGGATGACTTAAACTTATTATTAATACATATGTGATCAATTTGATTTTCCGTTCTATGATCTGGTGACACCCATGTAGCTTTGTGTATTCTTTTATGTTGGAATATTGTTCCTCCTAGGCTCATTTGATTAAGGGCGCAGAAATTCACAAATATCTCTCCATTCTCGTTTATATCTCCAAGTCCATGTTTTCCCATAATCTCTTCGAAGCCTCTGTTGTCTGATCCTACCTTAGCATTTAGGTCTCCCATCAAGATTATAATATCCTTGGCTCGTCTTGCATCCATCTGCCATTGTAGCTGTTTATAAAAATCATCTTTAACTGAGTCATCTTTATCGTTGGTTGGTGCATAGCATTGTATAATGTGTAATTTTATTTTGTTTTTGGTTGTTCTAAATGTTGCTCTCACCAGTCTTGGTCCCACTGCCTCCCATTCTATTAGTGTCTTCTGTGCATTTTTTGATAGCATTATAGCTACCCCTTCGCTATGTTGTGCTCCTGGTTCCTGGTGTCCTGATGATAAAATCATATGCCCTGTATTCAATTTTATTCTCTTTATTAGCTTGTAAAGAACCATAATTCAGATTGCTGTTAGCTTATAAAGAGCCATAATTCAGTTTGTTCTTAGCTTGTAAAGAGCCATAATTCAGTTTGTTAGCTTGTAAAGAGCCATCATAATTCAGATTGCTGTTAGCTTATAAATAGCCATAATTCAGTTTGCTGTTAGCTTATAAAGAGCCATAATTCAGATTCATCATCATTGAGTGCCGTCTCCGCAACGAAGGTTGGCTACCATGGAGCGCCATTTTGCTCTATCTCTTGCTTTGATGGTGCAGGTTGTCATCGGTTGGTTTGTCCATCTTTTGATGTTATTCGTCCATGTTAATCTTGGTCTGCCTCTGCCTCTTTTACCTTGTATTTTCCCCTCCAGGATCACTTTCAGTAGGCTGTTGTGTCTTTTAACATGGCCTAAGAATCGTATTTGTCTTGTTCTAATTGTGTTCAGAAGTTCTCTTTTCATTTTTAGTTGTTTTAAGACTTTGTCATTTGTTTTCTTTTCCTTCCATCCAATTCTACCTATTCTTCTATATATCCACATTTCAAAGGCTTCAATTCTCTGTTCTGTTTTCTTATCTAATGTCCATGTTTCAGCACCATATAGGAATATTGAGAAGATGTAACATTTTGCTATTCTTAGTTTTAGCTCTGGTGTTATTTGTTTTGATGTTAGTATGTCCTTCATGACATTAAAATTACTTTTTGCCATTCCTATTCTTTTGTTTATTTCAGTTGTACATTTTCCATCACTGGTTATAGTATGTCCAAGGTAGTTATAGTTCTGAACTGTCTCAAGGTCTATTCCTTCAATTTTGATATCCACTTGTGGGTTTTGAGTATTTTCTTTGTTTATGATCATAGTTTTAGTCTTTTTGATATTCATATCTAGTCCATATTTTTTGCTTGTCGTGTTTATTTAATTAAGTAATTGTTGTAGGTCTTTAGGATTTTCTGCTAGTAGTACAGTATCGTCAGCATATCTTAGGTTATTGATTATCTTTCCATTAATTTGTAGGCCTGGCATCTCTATGATGTTTTTAAAGATTTGCTCAGTGTATAGATTGAACAAGCTTGGTGATAGGATGCATCCTTGTCTTACTCCTCTTTTTATATCAATGGGTGTAGAGAACTCCAACAATTCAGATTGCTGTTAGCTTATAAAGAGCCATAGTTCAGATTGTTAGCTTGTAACGAGCCATAATTCAGATTGCTGTTAGCTTATAAAGAGCCATAATTCAGTTTGTTAGCTTGTAAAGAGCCATAATTCAGATTGCTGTTAGCTTATAAAGAGCCATAATTCAAACATTATAACTAACGCTCGCTTGCCTGCTTGAAAAAAGACACATCTTCTCCACCAGGCCATGCGCTTCCTGTCAATTACTGAACAGTCGACCTTGCCCCATAGTTTAGTCGTTTCTACATTGTGTCGATCTCGTCACTTTGTTTAGTAACTCATAAATTGTGTCGACGCCGTCACTTTGTTTAGTGACTCATACATTTTGTCGACTCGTCACTCTTTGTTTAATCACCTCTAAAGTATGTGTACTCGTCACATCGTTTAGTGACCTCTAAAGTATTCCTACCTCATCACATTGTTGAGTGACGTCTAAAGTATTCCTACCTCGTCACATTGTTGAGTGACGTCTAAAGTATTCCTACCTCGTCACATTGTTGAGTGACGTCTAAAGTATTCCTACCTCGTCACACTGTTTAGTAACCTCTAAAGTATTCCTACCTCGTCACATAGTTTAGTAACCTCTAAAGTATGTCTATCTCGTCACATTTTAATAACCTCTTCAGTTTTCCTACCTCATCACATTCTTTATAGACACCTCTACAGTATGCCTACCTCATCACATTCTTTATAGACACCTCTACAGTATGCCTACCTCATCACATTCTTTATAGACACCTCTACAGTATGCCTACCTCATCACATTCTTTATAGACACCTCTACAGTATGCCTACCTCATCACATTCTTTATAGACACCTCTACAGTATGCCTACCTCGTCACATTCTATATAGACACCTCTACAATATGCCTACCTCGTCACATTCTTTATAGACACCTCTACAGTATGCCTACCTCGTCACATTCTTTATAGACACCTCTACAGTATGCCTACCTCGTCACATTCTTTATAGACACCTCTACAGTATGCCTACCTCGTCACATTCTTTATAGACACCTCTACAATATGCCTACCTCGTCACATTCTTTATAGACACCTCTACAGTATGCCTACCTCGTCAATAACCCCTGGTCTGATCTGATATTGTTACATCTCTGTTACTATAATTAGGTCCTTCATGACCAGCACACTTAATCCCTATACACGTCTCCAAAGGTGTGAGGCTTTCACTTTTGCTAACCATTCACGCAGTCATTCGTTATGGTATGTTGAAGTTATATCGTTGTCCTGGGGGTGAACATCTGTGACCTTTAATGGGAGCTTATTTTTGGATGATTTAAACCTGGCAGGCACATTAATAATTTATCTTGCTCATGCAGCATCCGTTCGCCTAGTTGACTACATTTCCAAACTCTTCTGAAACGCTTTATTCTACTACCTGCTAAATAATCAACATACAATGTAAAAAATGCTTAAATGTTATTTGGTTATTTGGTTATGGAAGGTCCCGGTATCACTGCAAACGAATTAAAATCCATAATTGCTCAACCGCCCGTGCCAGCGGAATCAAATCAATCTTATCTCCCAAACAAAGAAAGGTGACTATAATCCCAATCATAGCAGTCTCATCACACGCCAATTGACAAAAGGCGAAACTGCGCAGAAATTGAACACAGCCAAATGTTCCCTCTCATTCGATATCATCATTCATCGTAAACAATTGGAATATCGAAACATGATCAAAACGGATCAGACACACAGCTCACGGTGTGCACAGAGCACTTAACTCAGTAGCTCCTGCAACAAGCCGGACTTGGAATATGAGGAAACTCTTAAATTTTATGTAGAGCCAGTCTTAACATATGGATATGAATCATGGACAATAGGACAACAGGCAAAAAAATCACTGGAAGCTGTAGCAATGTGGTTTATACAGAAGAATGTTGAGAATACCATGGACTGTTAAGAAAAGTAATGAAAACGTTCTGAAAGAGGCCAAAGAAAAAAGAGAACTAATGTCCAATATTAGGAAGAAATAATCACATTATTTTGCCATGTAGTGAGAAGGAAACAGCTGGAATATATTGTGACAACTGGGAAAATTGAGGGATGAAGAGAGTGGGAATCAAAGAGAAAAGATACCAGGCAGCTTAATATAATGTCTTTGGCAGAACACAACAACAGAAATGATAAATAACTGTTGAGATCGAAAGTTGGGGAGAGACGTGATTACCTACACCAGATGGCTCAGTACTTGATGATGATTTGTTTGTTTGTTTCTGTTGTACATTTTCCATCACTGGTTATAGTATGTCCAAGGTAGTTGTAGTTCTGAACTGTCTCCAGGTCTGTTCCTTCAACTTACAGGAAGTAAGAAAGTAATAATAACATGGCTACTTGTTGGTTTCGAGTATTCGTCATCAAGTACCGGGCCTGCTGGCGTAGGTGATCATGTCTCTCCACAATTTTCGATCGTCAGGATTGTCTGCTAGTCATCATCATGTGCCGTACCGGTTGGCGTAGGCGATCATGTCCCTCCACAATCTTTTATCCACAGTGCATCGTATCAGTTCTGTTGACTGTTTTCCATGCCATCACACCAAGCTATCCAGTATTTTATCTCTTTGTCGTCCGCGATCTCTCTTTCCTTTCATTTTGCCAGTTGTAACCAAGTATTCCAACTTTCCTCTTCTCATGATGTGCCCGAAAAATGTTGATTGCGTCTTTCTGATGTTTTTTAAGAGCTCCCTTTTTGTGTTGGCCTCTTTGAGAACTTCCTCATTGGTCTTTTTAGCTGTCCAGGGAACTTTCAACATTCTTCTGAGAAATGCCATCTGTGTGGCCTCTAATCGTCTTTTCATTTGTTTGCCTACTGTCCATGATTCGCTTCCATAGGTCAGAATTGGTTCTATATAGCACCGATGAACTCTCTTTCTCATTTTTATTGACATAGATTTGTTGCATAAGATATTTTTCATTTTCTGAAATGCCATTTTGGCCTGAGCTATTCTGCTTTTTTTATTTTTATGGTGCATCTCCCATCTGATGTAATTATTGTGCCCAAGCATTTGAAACGTTGTACTTGTTTCAGATTTGTGTCATTTATTTTTATGCTGCATGATGGTGATGATTGTTTCTTCGATATAACCATTCCTTCTGTTTTCTTACTATTCAGACTGAGACCTTTCTTGTTGCTTTCTTCTACTATTATGTCTATCATTTCTTGTAGTTCGTTCTCTGTCTCTGCTATTAAGACTGTGTCATCCGCATATCGCAAATTATTTATGTTGTGACCGTTGACTTCAATTCCTTTTTTGTCTACTATTGATCTCATAATATATTCGCTGTAAAGTGAAAACAAATCCGGTGACAGAACACTGTCTGCTAGTAATACAGTATAATTAGCATATCTTAGGTTATTTATTAGTAGGCGCTCTTGCATTATGCTGAGCACACCACTCATAAAATGCGTTAGCGTTATTTGAAAAAGTATGGCGCACTAACACAATATTAGTTATACGCCTTAACGCGTTGAGGAAATTCATCACTTACTTTGCTTAAATATCTAACAAATATACAGGGGGAGCACACAAAAAGTACACGATTAACAATAGATGTAGACTGTAATTTTAAGTGAAAATTCTTAAACATCGGTAAACATAGTTGCATCAGCTTATTAAGTTTCATGTGGTAGCATTTGGTATCACACACTGACTCGATTTGCGCCCGAGCCGTTACTCGGCAAACGATAATTTAAATGGTCTCGACTCACTGCAGCATATCCGGCAGTGATCACATTTACAGCCTTAGTGATGAGATCCTGCAGATCATGCATGATGGCGGGTGATGCAGGAATATATACTATGTCCTTCGTGTACTCCCAAAGGTAAATGTCACAGTTGTACTCCCAAAGGAAAATGTCACAGGTGTATTCTCAAAGGAAAGTGTCACAGTTGTACTCTCAAAGGAAAATGACACAGTTGTGCTCTCAAAGAAAAATGTCACAGTTGTACTCTCAAAGGAAAGTGTCACAGTTGTACTCTCAAAAGAAAGTGTCACAGTTGTACTCTCAAAGGAAAATGTCACAGATAGATTTGTTCATCTCGCGGCTCTTTTACAGAACACATGGTCACTTTGATTTGGCGACCAATACGTCTGTTTGGATGGTGCTCGTTGAGAAATTTGCGGACAGCGAGTTGTCAGTGAGACGGTTCGTTGTCTTTTTAAAAAGCGAATCACCACCCTCAGCAGCTATAGCTCGTTTCAAAACATATGCCCAACTTCAAAACGCTATTACTCTCTAACCGTTTGTTAAATACTTTTGAAATTTTCCAAATGTTATTAGAATGCAAAAGACCCTTTAAATGTATATTTAACAAATATCTTGCAGCTGCAGTTTTCTTAAAGCGGCGATATTTCTTTGATGTTTGTCAAAATTGTAAATTGTGAAGCCCTAAAGAATAGAAATTACCGTAGTTGCTGGTCTACGATTAATTTTCACTATGTAAAGGCGTGGCCGTAATGGGGAAATAACTGGATAAAACAAAACACCAGGAGAATTATTGTCTGCTCAGTTCGAGGACGGACGATAATAATATCAAGGTATACCTGTATGTCCAATTTTCATAGTTGTGTGGTCCTGAAAAGGACCGTTTGTTGAAATAATTTAAGGTAATATAGGGGCCAACATTGTGGGGGCTATATACTTTCATTCTGAATCAGACGAGTCTAAAAGATTAATAACTGTTTGGGGTTGAACATTCCACAAACCATCATTTTTCCAATATTCCTCTTCCTGTTTTAAGACGTGGTCTTCACATTTAGCCCAATAATCTTTGTCTATATTTAATAAAGCGAGATTAGCAAGAGTCTTTACATCGCATATTTTGAATGTTGTATTTTCATCTGCCACTTGTCCTTTTAATTTTGCCCAGATTAGTTCTATTGGATTTAAATGAGCATGGTAAGGTGGCAGCCTCAAACTTATATGACCGTGCTCTTGGATAATCTTATCTATTTGAAAAATCGTTGTCCTTTGTTTTTGCTTTACTAGAGATAGTAATTCAGGTTTTAAGTACATGTTATTAAATTGTATGTGCTCCTTTGTGAGCCATATCTTAATAGCATCTTTTGTACTGGATGACGTCGGGACTTTATCTTCAAGTGCAACAATGTTGTGGTACGTTGCATTGTCCATTATTAGGCAAGATGGTCGATCTAGTGCTGGGAGAACAGAATTTTCAATCCAATGTCTAAATATGTGACCATTCATCTCAGAGTGATAATCCCGATTGTCTATGGATTTTGAAAGAAAAATGAGCTCTGCATTCTGTATTAGTCCATGTTGTCGACTACCTGCATGAGCAATTATCAAGCGCTGTCCTTTGCTGCTAGGTATTAATCTCTTAATCTTTCCATCTGATGACTGCCATTCCCTTTGGTTAGTGTGGTGAGCATTGATCCATGTTTCATCCAAGTACACAATATCATAACCTTGCTTGCGCACCTCTTTTACTTCACGTAAGTACTTGCTTCTCATGACTACTATATGTGGCTTCTCACAGATGATGTTTCGTCCATTGGAATACTTTCTGAATGTAAAGCCTGCAGCTCTCACATTCCTCCATAATGTAGACTTTGATATTTCAATACTGTTGTTCTTTTTCAGCGATACTTTTAATTTTCTTATTGTAACAGTTTCATTCATACCCATCATTTTGCGAATTTCACTTCTAACAAGTTCACTGTCGAAATTATCCAACATTTTTGCTCTTCCTTGTGATTTTGTATATTTGGAACATTGACGGTCACGTGCTTGAATCCAGCGATTAAATGACCGTTTAGATAAATCCAAAATGTGTCTTGTCCTATTCTCAGGGTTTTCTAAAGAATGAAATAATCTTTCTCGTTTAGCCTCTTTGCAAAAATAGTCATACATTTTTATTGCGATGTTTTGTAAACTGCAGAATTTCATTTTAAGACTCATGATAAATGTTATTGTTCCACGTTACGCCGCTGAATTAACGGAAATGGAACACACAATGTCTCGTGTTTACTACAAGTGTCTAATTGTGTCATACAACTCACGCGGAAAGCGTGCAAAATCGTAAATTTGAGCGTGTATGGATTTGTAATCGCTATTTTTAACTTAAATACTGTAAACACTAAGTTTTGATTACATCAATGGGTCGTTATAAATTTATATAAATCAAATAAGCAATAATAATAACCAAATGTTTGTTTTTAATGAAATTAATTCCCTGTTGGGTTCTAATCATTATAACTATACATGCAAATTTTGAAAAAAATTACAAAAAGCGGTTTAAAAGATATTGATTTTTAAAGTTGGGCACGACTTATGAAACAAGCTATAGTTCTTTGGTTAGTTAGTAAAAAAAAAATGTAAAGAGCCCCCGTCACGCCAAGTGGCGTAGAGGGAATTTGGTGTTAGTGACCATAATTTTTACAAACCTTCGGCGTATGGTTTTTGGGGTCATGTGGTTGGTATTATGTCCGTGCCGCTTTACTTTTCCAGGAAAAAATATCAGTTACCAAGGCTGGGTGAACCCGGAAGTCGTCGATCAGAATCGAACCAGAGCTTTTGTTCTTATTAGTTTCGTTGGTTAATATTTTCAGGTAAATCAATTAATGTTTTTATGCTGACCATGTTTGTTAAAATAACACACAGAGAGAGAAAATAACAGACAGAGAGAGAAAATAACAGACAGAGAGAGAAAATAACAGACAGAGAGAGAAAATAACAGACAGAGAGAGAAAATAACAGACAGAGAGAGAAAATAACAGACAGAGAGAGAAAATAACAGACAGAGAGAGAAAATAACAGACAGAGAGAGAAAATAACAGACAGAGAGAGAAAATAACAGACAGAGAGAGAAAATAACAGACAGAGAGAGAAAATAACAGACAGAGAGAGAAAATAACGCACAGAGAGAGAAAATAACAGACAGAGAGAGAAAATAACAGACAGAGAGAGAAAATAACAGACAGAGAGAGAAAATAACACACAGAGAGAGAAAATAACAGACAGAGAGAGAAAATAACAGACAGAGAGAGAAAATAACACACAGAGAGAGAAAATAACACACAGAGAGAGAAAATAACAGACAGAGAGAGAAAATAACACACAGAGAGAGAAAATAACAGACAGAGAGAGAAAATAACACACAGAGAGAGAAAATAACAGACAGAGAGAGAAAATAACACACAGAGAGAGAAAATAACACACAGAGAGAGAAAATAACACACAGAGAGAGAAAATAACAGACAGAGAGAGAAAATAACAGACAGAGAGAGAAAATAACAGACAGAGAGAGAAAATAACACACAGAGAGAGAAAATAACAGACAGAGAGAGAAAATAACAGACAGAGAGAGAAAATAACAGACAGAGAGAGAAAATAACAGACAGAGAGAGAAAATAACACACAGAGAGAGAAAATAACAGACAGAGAGAGAAAATAACAGACAGAGAGAGAAAATAACACACAGAGAGAGAAAATAACACACAGAGAGAGAAAATAACAGACAGAGAGAGAAAATAACAGACAGAGAGAGAAAATAACAGACAGAGAGAGAAAATAACACACAGAGAGAGAAAATAACACACAGAGAGAGAAAATAACAGACAGAGAGAGAAAATAACAGACAGAGAGAGAAAATAACACACAGAGAGAGAAAATAACAGACAGAGAGAGAAAATAACAGACAGAGAGAGAAAATAACAGACAGAGAGAGAAAATAACAGACAGAGAGAGAAAATAACACACAGAGAGAGAAAATAACAGACAGAGAGAGAAAATAACAGACAGAGAGAGAAAATAACAGACAGAGAGAGAAAATAACACACAGAGAGAGAAAATATCAGACAGAGAGAGAAAATAACAGATAGAGAGAGAAAATAACACACAGAGAGAGAAAATAACAGACAGAGAGAGAAAATAACAGACAGAGAGAGAAAATAGCAGACAGAGAGAGAAAATAACACACAGAGAGAGAAAATAACACACAGAGAGAGAAAATAACAGACAGAGAGAGAAAATAACAGACAGAGAGAGAAAATAACAGACAGAGAGAGAAAATAACACACAGAGAGAGAAAATAACACACAGAGAGAGAAAATAACAGACAGAGAGAGAAAATAACAGACAGAGAGAGAAAATAACACACAGAGAGAGAAAATAACAGACAGAGAGAGAAAATAACAGACAGAGAGAGAAAATAACAGACAGAGAGAGAAAATAACACACAGAGAGAGAAAATAACAGACAGAGAGAGAAAATAACAGACAGAGAGAGAAAATAACAGACAGAGAGAGAAAATAACAGACAGAGAGAGAAAATAACAGACAGAGAGAGAAAATAACACACAGAGAGAGAAAATAACACACAGAGAGAGAAAATAACAGACAGAGAGAGAAAATAACAGACAGCTTAAAAGAGAATAGCTTGGCAGAAGGTCAACAACAGAGATGATAAATAGCTGACGAAATCGAAAGTTGTGGAGAGACATGATCACCTACGCCAGTAGGCCCGGTACTTGATGATGATGATGTGTGTTAAAATATCAATAAGTACTTTAACAAAAGTCAAACGGCCAGGTAAATCCGAAATCTTATAGCCATTTATCGTCAGCTGAAGATAGCCGCTTAAGCTTTTAAGAAAGACCTAAATGGCGACGCAAGAGAAAATCATGAGAAATTGTAAAGACATTGACAAATATATGAAGGAAAACATAGAGGTAATGGAAACTAATAGAGGGAGAGCAAAAGTATCATCAGGTACCATGCCTGCTGACATAGGTGATCATGTCTCTCTACAACTCTCGATAATTATTTATAATTTATGTTATTGACCTTCTGCCAAGCCATTCTTGTGAACTGTCTGGTATCTTTTCTCTTTGCTTCCCTCTATCTCTTCGTGCCTCAATTTTCCCAGTTGTCACAATATATTCCAGTTGTTTTCTTCTCATTACATGGCCAAAAAATTATGATTGTTTCTTCCTAATATTGGAAATTCGCTCTCTTTTTGCTTTGGCCTCTTTCAGAACGTTTTCATTACTCCTCTTAGCTGTCCATTGTGTTGTCAACATTATTCAGGGAAAACCACAATTCTATAGCCTCCAGTGATTTTCTTGTCTGTTGTTAATTGTCCATGATTCACATCTATATGTTAAGACTATTTCTTCATAACATTGAAGAACTGTTTTTCTTGTTTCCGTTGTCAAGAATCATAAGTATACAATGCAAGAAAAGGGGAGACAAAGAAGTGGAATAGGATGATTACAAAATGACGTAATAAAGCGAAGAAAATAGAAAATTTAAAAAAGGGAAAAATATTAGATACTAGAGAAAGTAGCAATAGATACAATGAAGAGTCGAGAAGTGACAATATTAAACGAAAAGGAGAGAAGAGATTATATAAAGGATTAGAGAAAAAGGCGATAAAGAGAAGAAAGATCAAAAAGGACATCTAATTCTCTCTCACCATCACGTAAAAATCTCCCATTTCTAACCTTCTGTTTGCTCCCCTTTCATTCCTCACATTTTTTTTAAAGTTTACAAAAAAGAGAGCTCGGGAATAAAGATCACTCATTCAGTGTCTGTCTCTGAACAATTCAGTGCGTGGCGTTTTGTCACATTCTTGCTACGATCTAGTCCTATGTACCTACCATTTCCTCGCGAGTGACAACGCAGCTGCTGGTTAGAATCTATTTAGCACATCAGAAATCGAGTTGAAGAGTGCGCTTTCTCCCTGCACAAGTGTGTACAAATACACCTGTGCAGTATCATGAACGCTGAATACCTTATAATCACCATTTTGTACTGTCCTGCCCATACAATTTCTCATGAAAACCCCCGACGTAAAAGCCGGGAACATTTTGTCCCTCTAGAGTAATTCGTACTCCTAATCTCTAGCCTGTCTTTCCAACAGAAAAACCTGTCTATCGTGGGTTTCTATTCGCTGATAATCAACACTGGTCTATTGTAAAGACGACAGCTAAAGGTCTTTTGACTGTGTCGTCTTGAAATTCCAAAACGAGGGCGCAAGTGGGGGTAACCCTGGTTTATTCAACATTGTTCTTGCTTACAACGAACACTATCCTGTTGAGGTAAAAGAACGTGGATATATGAAAAAGATCGCTCTGTCTGCACGGCCCATTCAAGCAGGCAAAATTGTCTTTATTAATTCCCATCTACCCTTGGCTAGAATTTGTTCCGCCCTAACAGGTCACTTTTGCTGACACTTCAGGCAGATCCACTTATGCACTTGTCGGGTCTCCTAGTCTGGCACTTGAAACCACCTGAATGTCCTTCACCTTGTTCTCGTTTGTCGTAGCCAGGCTCGGGGATTCTATTTAGTTCTCTTACTAATCTCCTGGCTAAAATATATAAATATGATGGCCCTTATCAACCAACCAGGCATGCCGTGGTGGATGATATTTGGATGAGAGATCCAAGTTTTGAATAGCAGTTTTTTTTCCTTCCTGTGCATTTCAAGACACTGGCAATGAGAGTACTTCATAACATCCTTTTCATGCGATTTATAATCGCTTTTGTGCACTTTTGACCTTTTTTCGTGAATATGTAACCTTCTTTTCGTTATGGTTACTTTCTTTTCGTGTACTTTATAACTATTTATTGATGTAATTTATAACCTTTTATTTGTATGCTTTATAACCCTTTATTCCTACACTTTTAAAACTTTCCTCGTCCGCTTTATGACCTTTTCCACACACTTTATGGCCTTTTTTTGTCTGCTTTTTCTTGCCCGTTTTGTGGTCTTTTCCATTTGTGGTCTTTTCTACTCATTCGTGCACTTTATAACTCTTAAAGGTGAAAATGTCTTGTATTATTATTATTACTATAAATATTAATATAATTACTATTACTATTACTATTATTATTACTATTACTATTATTGTTATTTTCGGAATAGTAACTCGGTGCCCCCGTCTCCACGGACATAAGTCAAGTGCGCCCTAATTATATAAACACTTCGGACAGCTCTGCTCTAACATGTTTATTCCTTACCTATATCGTGGTCGTTGATGCATGAGACAAAAACAGCGGCATCACTTCGTGCCATTTATGTTTCTTATTGCATCACTTTGATGTTCGAGGACCGAGACTCGAGCTACTCACCCCACATTGACAATAACTAACAAATATTCTAATTAATGTCCGTATTTCGTTCTCATTTCTATGGCAGCTAAACAACAAATTATAAACAGCATTTTCATACCAACTTTGTGCTATGAAAGTCAAACATGGACCCTTTTTCACATTTAAGAAAGATCAATACATGTGAGATGCGATGCTTGAGAAAAGTAACAAACAACACAAGAAGAGATAGCAAGAGATAGCATAAAATGATAGGAACAAAACCCTGCCAATAATATATAGAAGAACAACAACTTAAATGGTTTGGCCACCTGGTCAGAATGAATCCTTACCAATCACCATCAAGGGCGTTCTTCTCGAGAATGCATGGAAAAAGACCAAGAAGAAGACCCAGAAGAAGATGGATAGATGTAGTGATAGAGACATGTAACAACGAAGGAAAATCACTAATTCACACAATTCGAGCAGCTCAAGAACAACAAATGATATAACCACGACACCTTTTAGGTACCAGTGAGAAAGAGAAAGAAGAAGTTCTCATTTCTCCAGCACTTCACACATTGTGCGCACTTTCCAAAACGCAGATTTTGTACACTTCACTCACGTTTCAAGCACCCTTTATATCATATTCACATTCAACATTCCATCCACAATTCATTTTCACATGATATCCATATTTCATATGACATCCACATTCAACTTTCCATTTTCCATTTCAAGCTTTGGGTAATTTGGGATAGCCCTCTCAGCCCGCGAGCCTTAAATATAGTTGGCTGTGTGTGACCTATGGGTATTGCAACCACATTTGAAAGAGCTTATTGGAGCTGTATTCCCGTACAAATATGTCATTGCACTGTACTCATTGTTTTATTGAAGCCACGCGTGAAATGTGTCTCACTAACAAATAACTTACTAATCCTAGAACATTATACAGCTATTGTGAGTGGAGCTGGATTTTATGTGGCATAATTTTAGAGAAATGGGGCACTGCGAGAGAGAGAGAGAGAGAGAGAGAGAGAGAGAAGATTCATAAATGTAATAAGTAGATTGGGGGTTTATCTGAGCGCAATTTGGCCACGGGACCAATGGTTCAAAGTTAGCGGTTTTTGTGTGGAGTAACAGTGCAAGGTGTGGCAGGGATGGAGAAGCTCTTGTTGGATTCATAGAGGAATGGATAAAGTGAAGAATGAGAAAAGTGAGGAATGAATAAAGTGAAGAATGAGAAAAGTGAGGAATGAATAAAGTAAAGAATGAGTAAAGTGAGGAATGAGAAAAGTGAGGAATGAATAAAGTGAAGAATGAGTAAAGTGAGGAATGAGAAAAGTGAGGAATGAATAAAGTGAAGAATGAGAAAAGTGAGGAATGAATAAAGTGAAGAATGAGAAAAGTGAGGAATGAACAAAGTAAAGAATGAGTAAAGTGAGGAATGAGAAAAGTGAGGAATGAATAAAGTGAAGAATGAGTAAAGTGAGCAATGACTAAAGTGAGAATGAGTAAAGTGAGGAATGAATAAAGTGAGGAATGAATAAAGTGAAAAATGAATAAATTGAGGAATGAATGAAGTGACAAATGAATAAAGTGAAGAATGAGTAAAGTGAGCAATGAATAAAGTGAGGAATGAATAAAGTGAAGAATGAGTAAAGTGAGGAATGAATAAAGTGAAAAATGAATAAAGTGAGGAATGAATAAAGTGAAGAATGAGTAAAGTGAAGAATGAGTAAAGTAAGTAATGAATAAAGTGAGAATGAGTAAAGTGAGGAATGAATGAAGTGAAGAATGAGTAAAGTGAGGAATGAATGAAGTGAAGAATGAGTAAAGTGAGGAATGAATAAAGTGAGGAATAAATAAAGTTAAGAATGAATAGAGTGAAGAAAGAGTAAAGTGAAGAATGAATAGAGTGAACAGTGAATAGAGTGAAGAATGAATAAAGTGAAGAATGAATAGAGTGAAGAATGAGTAAAGTGAAGAATGAATAGAGTGAAGAATGAATAAAGTGAAGAATGAATAGAGTGAAGAATGGGTAAATTGAGAAATGAATAAAGTAAAGAGTGAATACAGTGAAGAATAAATAAAGTGAAAAATTAATAGAGTGAAGAATTAGTAAAGTGAAGAATGAATAAAGTGAAGAATGAATAGAGTGAAGAATGAATACAGTGAAGAATGAAGTAAAGTGAGGAATGAATAGAGTAGATGTTTGGGATAAACATAGTTTATATGTATATATATTATATATATTATATATATATATATATATATATATATATATATATATATATATATGGTATACGCTGGTGGAGTGGACATAATGATGGTTTACGCTGACAGTGGACATGATGATGGGATACTCTTGTAGAGTAGGCATGAGGATGGGATACGCTGGAATAGTGGGCATGTGGATGGGATACGCTGGTAGAGTGGACATGAGGATGGAATACGCTGGTAGAGTGGACATGAGGATGGAATACGCTGGTAGAGTGGACATGAGGATGGAATACGCTGGTAGAGTGGACATGAGGATGGAATACGCTGGTAGAGTAGGCATGAGGATGGGATACGCTGGTAGAGTGGACATGAGGATGGAATACGCTGGTAGAGTGGACATGAGGATGGAATACGCTGGTAGAGTGGACATGAGGATGGAATACGCTGGTAGAGTGGACATGAGGATTGAATACGCTGGTAGAGTGGACATGAGGATGGAATACGCTGGTAGAGTGGACATGAGGATGGAATACGCTGGTAGAGTGGACATGAGGATTGAATACGCTGGTAGAGTGGGCATGAGGATGGGATACGCTGGTAGAGTGGACATGAGGATGGAATACGCTGGTAGAGTGGACTAAGGATGGAATACGCTGGTAGAGTGGACATGAGGATGGAATACGCTGGTAGAATGGGCATGAGGATGGGATACGCTGGTAGAGTGGACATGAGGATGGAATACGCTGGTAGAGTGGACATGAGGATGGAATACGCTGGTAGAGTGGGCATGAGGATGGGATACGCTGGTAGAGTGGACATGAGGATGGAATACGCTGGTAGAGTGGACATGAGGATGGAATACGCTGTAGAGTGGGCATGAGGATGGGATACGCTGGTAGAGTGGACATGAGGATGGAATACGCTGGTAGAGTGGACATGAGGATGGAATACGCTGGTAGAGTAGGCATGAGTATGGAATACGCTGGTAGAGTAGGCATGAGGATGGAATACGCTGGTAGAGTGGACATGAGGATGGGATACGCTGGTAGAGTAGGCATGAGGATGGAATACGCTGGTAGAGTGGACATGAGGATGGAATACGCTGGTAGAGTAGGCATGAGGATGGAATACGCTGGTAGAGTGGACATGAGGATGGAATACGCTGGTAGAGTGGACATGAGGATGGAATACGCTGGTAGAGTAGGCATGAGGATGGAATACGCTGGTAGAGTTGACATGAGGATGGAATACGCTTGTAGAGTGGACATGAGGATGGAATACGCTGGTAGAGTGGACATGAGGATGGAATACGCTGGTAGAGTTGACATGAGGATTGAATACGCTGGTAGAGTGGACATGAGGATGGAATATGCTGGTAGAGTGGGCATGAGGGTGGGATACGCTGGAAGAGTGGGCATGAGGGTGGGGTACGCTGGTAGAGTGGACATGAGGGTGGGATACGCTGGAAGAGTGGGCATGAGGGTGAGATACGCTGGTAGAGTGGTCATGAGGATGGAATACGCTGGTAGAGTGGGCATGACGATGGAATACGCTGGTAGAGTGGATATGATGGGATACGCTGGTAGAGTGGACATGAGGATGTGATACGTTGGTGGAGTGGACATGAGGATGGGATACGTTGGTAACATGGACATGAGGATGGGATACGTTGCTGGAGTGGACATGAGGGTGGGATACGTTGGTGGAGTGGACATGAGGGTGTGATGCGTTGCTGGAGTGGACATGAGGATGGGATACGTTGGTAGAGTGGACATGAGGATGGGATACGCTGGTTGAGGGGACATGAGGATGGGATACGTTGGTGGAGTGGACATGAGGATGGGATACGTTGGTAGAGGGGACATGAGGATGGGATACGTTGGTGGAGTAGACATGAGGATGGGATACGTTGGTGGAGTGGACATGAGGATAGGTTACGTTGGTGGAGTGGACATGAGGATGGGATACGTTGGTAGAGGGGACATGAGGATGGGATACGTTGGTGGAGTGGACATGAGGATGGGATACGTAGGTGGAGTGGACATGAGGATGGAATACGTAGGTGGAGTGGACATGAGGATGGGATACGTTGGTAACGTGGACATGAGGATGGGATACGTTGCTGGAGTGGACATGAGGGTGGGATACGTTGGTGGAGTGGACATGAGGGTGAGATACGTTGCTGGAGTGGACATGAGGGTGGGATACGTTGGTGGAGTGGATATGAGGATGGGATACGTTGGTGGAGTGGACATGAGGGTGGGATACGTTGGTGGAGTGGACATGAGGATGGGATACGTTGGTAACGTGGACATGAGGATGGGATACGTTGGTGGAATGGACATGAGGGTGGTATACGCTGGTAGATTGGACAAGATGATGGGGTACACTGGCAGAGTGAACATGAGGATGGGATACGCTGGTATATTGGACATGATTATGAGATACGCTGGTAGAGTGGACATGAGGGTGGAATACGCTGATAGTGTGGGCATGAGGGTGGAATACGCTGGTAGAGTGAACATGAGGATGGAATACGCTGGTAGAGTGGGGATGAGCATAGGATACGCTGGTAGAGAGGGCATAAGGATGGGATACGCTGGTAGAGTGGGCATGAGCATGGAATATGCTGGTAGAGTGGGCATGAGGATGGGATACGCTGGTAGAGTGGACATGAGGATGGAATACGCTGGTAGAGTGGACATGAGGATGGAATACGCTGATAGAGTGGACACGAGGATGGAATACGCTGGTAGAGTGGACATGAGGATGGAATTCGCTGGTAGAGTGGATATGATGGGATACGCTGGTAGAGTGGACATGACGATGGGATACGCTGGTAGAGGGGACATGAGGAAGGGATGCGATGGTAGAGTGGACATGAGATTGGGATACGTTGGTGGAGTGGACATCAGGATGGGATACGTTGGTGGAGTGGTCATGAGGATGGGATACGTAGGTGGAGTGGACATGTGGATGGGATACGTGGGTAGCGTGGACCTGAGGATGGGATACGTAGGTGGAGTGGACATGTGGATGGGATACGTTGGTAGCGTGGACATGAGGATGGGATACGTAGGTGGAGTGAACATGTGGATGGGATACGTGGGTAGCGTGGACATGAGGATGGGATATGTTGGTAGCGTGGACATTATAATGGGACACGTTGGTAGAGTGGACATAATGATGGGATACACTATGACAATGGTAAACAGTACAAAAGATTTGGCTGTTTATGCAATACTGAACAAAGAAATTGATGTTTATTTCGTATGTGGTGGTCAGAGGAATTGATTATTTGTTATACCAATATGTGATACCAATATGTGATACCAATATGTGATACCAATTTAATTTGTAAAAATATAATGATGGCCTCTTTGCCTTCCTCTGCGTACACCCCTAGACATCAATAATAATTAGCTACAAGAAAGCATTCATAAGCTTAGGGTTGGTTGCGTCTCAGCTTTCCCCGATAAGACAGATGATGACCTCAAGAGCCTTCTCTGTTAATCATATGTTGGGCATGATTGTAGCAAGTGTTCAGCAGTCATTTTGTCCGTGTCACAGTCACATTCATCAGAGTTTTCTATCCTTAGGGTGTTAAAAAGGTGGTAATTCAATTTGTTGTAGCTTGTTCGGAGTCGAAAAAAGTTTTACTTTTCTGATGGCATCACTTTTTATGACATTTTTGTAAAACTAAAAAGCGGGTGATAATGGTCTTACATGCAAGTAGAACAACGAATAAGTTTGCGATCTCCAATAGTGCCGACGTCAACAGACAATTTAGGAAGTATAATATAGTTATCATATAATATAGTTATAACATAATATAGTTATCATATAATATAACCGAACGATAAAAGAGATCTCCATTCGTGGAAACAAATACACAAATATAAAGAAAAACAAAACAAGGATATGTGTCATGTTATATAAATAAATAGATGAACGAACCCTTTAACTCCGAAATTATTTCACTGATTTTGATGAAAATTATCTTATTTGAATGCACGGTTATCTCATAGTTCAAGACTTGATAAATGGAATATGTTGTGCAGAACTTCAAGAGAGCTCAGAAATACCTGCAGGTATCATTACATGCCCCGTGTGTTACCGGGGCCTCGTTATGTGGGAAGTAAAGAATAGTGACACTGTGACCTTCCAGGCATGTCATAAGAGGCGACTAAGGAGCTTGATCGATGGCTTGACAAGCTGTCATTGTAAAAAGCATTGTTATGGAAACAGAACCATAGATTTTAGAAGCAGCGATCTCTGCAATATGTGCCATTTTGGCACGCAATGTTTCTGTTTTTGAGATTGTAGTTCTGCCCTATGTGCCGTCTTCGGTTCGAAAGGGCAATAGATAGATAGATCATTACATGGCGCTGGGCCGAAGGGCGTCAGCTCTCAGGCTGCTGGATCTATAACAACAACAGTATATGTTCTGCCTTTTTTTGTTTGGATCCTTCAATGAGATGAGTTTTAACTCGAATGATTCCACTGGCACGGGCGGTTGAGCAATTATGGATTTTGATTCGTTTGCAGTGATACTGGGGCCTTCAACTAATCATCATCATCGAGTGTCATATCCGCAACGAAGGTTGGGTACCATGGAGCGCCATTCTGCTCTGTCTCTTGCTTCGATAGTGTGGGTTGTCATAGGCTGACTTGTCCATCTTTTGATGATACTCGTCCATGTCCTTCGACTAACCATAACCATAACAACAATTTATGTTCATCGTTGTTCAATTTGACGATACAGCACATCGGCAAACCAATAGGTTTTCATTCGCTTTCAGGAAATAACAAAAAGAAAGTGAACTATATCTTTTAATATCTTTATACATTTTTCCGTCGTACTTTGTCATTGAAAGTAGAGATGCTAGAAGTCCTACCGGCCTCTCATTGCTTTATCGTAATGTGGCCGACGGAAAAATAAATCAAATAAAGGAGAGGATGTAGCACAACAATAACAACATACAGTTACTGTTAAATGTACATTTTAATATGCAGGTGATTAAAAAAATAGTGACAGTGTTATGGTTGCAGTTTATGCAAATGTAAGATAAAAAGTAAGATCATAATTTGTGAACATGATGGTATGGAATCAACGTGTTCTTTGGTCCGGGGTTAAAGGTTATGCATTTGTAAGAGATGCTAAAATAAGTATAGTGTACATGACAAGAGATGGAATAACAAGAAATAAAGTGTAGGATTTTGTGACAGCCCGACAGAGAAAAATGGACTCCTAACCCGGCACACAGGTCATGTGCATCCAGCACTCGTCAGCAGTCATTGTTCAACTGAAATTTAACCGCGACACGAACACGTCTATTTGTCCGTCCCCCCCATTTGGGTCATCCATCAAGAGCGCCAACGTGTAGGACGCCAGAGCTGCACTAGTCCAACCGCTGTCTATGGTGTGACTTCTGACAAGTAAGTTGACCGGACTCTGGACCAGCTAGCAAGAATATAATCATCGTCGACATCATTAAATGTTATTTTTGCTGTGATAGATAATGTCTCTCCACATCTTGCGGTCTCACCAGTTGTTTAGCAATTCTGCTGTTGACTTCGTACGGTGGCATTCTTTTAAACTGTAATATTTATTTTTCTTTCTTTCCCTAAATCTTTCAGATTTGTGCTTGCTACCTTGTGTTCGCCTGATGACTAAAGGAATAGCCCTTCTCATCATCCGCCCTTAAGAGGACGTTAAGTGGGCGTGTTTACGTTGTGTTGTGATTTGCAGTAAAACTGTGATATTGCGTCTTTCAGATATTATATTTGTTCTGTACTAATTAATCATCACCATCATGTGCCATACCAGTTCACTTACGCGATCATATCCTTCCACATTTCTCTGCATCGTATAAATTATGTTGTTGATTGTTTATTTTGCCACGACAACAAAGCTAATTTGTAGCTGCTCTCTTTGTCGTCCGCGATCTCTCTTTCCTTGTAACTTTTACAGATGTAACCAAGTATTCCAGCTTTCCTATTCTCATGATGTGCCCAATTGTTTCTTTTCTGATGTTTTTATGATCTTGTCTTTTGTTTTGCCCTCTTTGAGAATTTTATCCCTTGTCTTTTCAGCTGTCCAGGAAACCCTCAACATTCTTATTAAATCCCATGTCTGTTGTCTCTTTCATCTTTTCATTTATTTGTCAACACTCCATTATATTCTTCCATAAGTTAGAATTGGCTCTATTAGCACCGTTCAACTCTATATCTAACTTCTGTTAATAAAGGCTCGTTACACATGAGTTTTTTTTTTTTTTTTTTCTGAAATTTGGCCTGTGCTATTCCCCTGTTCATTTCTGTGATGCATCTTCCGTCTGATGCTGTTATTGATCCAAAGTATCATCATCATCATTAAGTGCCGGGCATGCTGGCGTAGGTGATCATGTCTCTCCACAACATTCAATATTGGCAGCTGTTTATCATTTCTGTTGTTGACCTTCTGCCAAGCCATTCTCTTAAGCTGTCTGTTATTTTTTCTCTTTGCTTCCCTCTATCTCTTCGTCCCTCAATTTTTCCAGTTGTTACAATATATTCCAGTTGTTCTCTTCTTATTACAAGGGCAACAAATGATGATTGTTTCTTCCTAATATTGGAAATTAGCTCTCTTTTTGTTTTGACCTCTCTCAGAACATCTTCATTACTCTTCTTAGCTGTCCATGGTACTCTCAACATTCTTCTGTAAAACAACATTTCTACAGACTCCAGTGATTTTCTTGTTTGTTGTCCTATTGTCCATGATTCGCATCCATATGTTAAGACTGGCTCTACGTAACATTTAAAACTCTTTTTCTTGTTTCTATTGTCAAAAATGGATTGCATAGTATCTTCCTCATTTTTTTTTGGAAAGCTGCTTTTGCCTGAGCCATTCTGCATCTCACCTCTTTTGTACATCTTCCGTCTGAGGTTAACAATGTTCCCAAATATTTAAATTCATTTACCTGTTTTAATATTCTTCCACTTGTCATTATTTTGCACTGAGGTGATGCCTTTTTCTTTGTTGTTACCATTACCTCTGTCTTTTAGCTATTAAGGCCTTTATTTTTGCTTTCTTTCACTATAATGTCCAACATTTCTTGTAACTCATTTATATTCACCAAAGTATATAATCCTTTAATTACGTGGCCACGCCTATTATATAATATATAACATTCACATAACATTCATCATCTTACTTATTTATTTATTTTTCTGCGTTCGCCAGCTTTTACCTTTGACGAAGTCCCTAAAGACTAGGAACTGAATTTTGCGTGTTAATCCATTTTTCCCTAGCAGCTGTGTGCACATGGGTCCCTCGCCGCAGAGGAAGGAAGATAGCTCCACCTTCGCAGGTACTATATTTTTTCCGTCGATGAGTAAGTGACGTTTAAAACCGGGCCTTGCTGCTGAGACCAAGGGTGGTTGCCTCAGAGAGAAATGATGAATAAAAATCCCAATCGTGCAGCCGGAATTTGTACCCACAACCTCTCTGTCTCAAGGCCAGTGTCTTGCCTCGAGACAAACCAGTCCCCCCATTCATCATCTTATAGATGTGCATTGTTATATACATTTACAGGCCTAGAAAGAAACAAAAGACGCATCAATGGCGCAGAGACACACGACATCAACATAAACATTGACATGGACACGTGTTTGTCTCCGTCAAGCCACAGCTTTGATGTCCATGTCCAGTTGATTATCTTTTCTTTCATCCTGACAAGCAGTAACCGGTTGGATTTAATCAGATCAAGTGACTGGACATGGAATTGACCGCCGGATGTCCTCTTGTCGGCAACCTACTCTCTCTTGCAGGTGGTACCATGTCCAATTGTAGTCAGGTGTCAATCAAATAAATCTTTCCTTCTCTTTCTTTGTGGTTTCACCCAATGGGCACTAGAAGAACAGATCTTTTTCTGCGTACACCTCTAGACGCTAATGTTATTATGTTTGAAGAAAACTTTTGTCAGCTCAAGGCTTGTCATTTTTCTTCTCTTCTTCCTCTTGTATTACTACTACTACTTCATCTTCTTCTTCTTCTACTGCATTTTCTTCTTCTTCTCTTTTACTACTACTACTACTACTACTACTACTACTACTACTACTACTACTTCTACTTCTGCTTCTTTTTCTTCCTCCTCTTCTTCTACTGCTACTACTTTTTCTTCTTCTTCTTCTTCTACTACTACTACTTCTTCCTCTTCTTCTTCTACTGCTACTACTTTTTCTTCTTCTTCTGCATTAACGAAGCATAGATAGTTCTCTCTTCGTCCCTGTCTTAAAAGGACGTTAAGAGGCGTAGATGCGTTGTGTTGTGGTGTATTTGCGCCCTTCCGCTCAACACGTCCGACTTCAGCTCGTTTTTTTTAGTACTGAATTGCATTCCTTTTTGGATCAATATCCACTTGACCAGACTCGATAATCTGTTTCCAGGAGCACCGCTGTAAGGTGGAGTATTGTCTTGATACGTACTGTTGTTCACCGATCTTGGCGCATGAAGTCAACTGTGTGTTGCTGACCCCATTTACCCCAGTTGCTAGATGTGCGTTTTGACCTCCAGTCAAATAATTAATGACACATTCCTCAAATTAAATCCTTTGCTTTGTGGATTTTTAGAAGAATAGGTAGAATTGAAAGGAAAGAAAATAAAACAAACGACAAAGCCTTGAAAAAATAAAACTTAAATGAAAAGAGAACTACTAAATACAATTCAAACAAGACAAATTAGATTTGTTGGGCATGTTAAAAGACACAGCAGCCTACTAAAAGTAGTCGTGGAAGAGAAAATACAAGGTAAAAGAGGCAGTGGCAGACCAAGACTAACATGGACGAGTAACATTAAAAGATGGACAAGTCAGTCTATGACAACCTGCATCATCAAAAATCAAAAGACAGGGCGGAATGCCATTCCATGGTAGCCAACCTTTGATCCGGAGTCGGCACTTAATGATGATGATGACAATCCACAGTGTTGACAAAATTGACGCGCTTGAGTGTAACAAAGGTGTCCACTTACATCCAACCATCGGCACCTTTATCTTGAGCCTGATCGCTGAGGTGATTTCCCCGAAAACACCCCAATACTAGTGACGTATTGAGCTTTAGACGGCTGACCTCATTCTACCCACACCCGCCCCTGTTCACAATGCTGAAAACGTCACAACTATTGGACCTCCCCTCAGCGGGCAGGCTCCGAGATATTGGTGGCGACGATCCAGCACGCATTGAAGTAAGAGACAAATAATAGTAAATGAATATTTTTATAGAGGGAAACTTCCCAGGCGATAATCAGCGAATCATTTCAGAGGTATGTTTACAGCACTCAGAAAAAAAAAAGACAAATAATCAACAACAGAAGAAAAAAAAAACAACGTATGATCCGAAGCAGGATCGAACCCGTACTCAGTGGCACAGCGCCTTGCCACGAAAAACCGAACGCTAGTGAACACTGCCAACTCAGATAACTACAAAATTAGCTATCACTGGCGATGTCTTTCACGCAGGCGTTCTCATAACTATAGCATAGGGTTACGATCACAACTCGGGAATAAATTATGTATCTGTATTTTTCCTATTAAGACAAATATCTTCCGGATAGGGTAGGACTGAATACTTGCGTTGCTGACAAACATTTATATGACGAAACAGCACGAATAGTTTTGTCTCATTGAATAAGGAGACCAGAAGTAGGTCAGTAATTATATCAGGAAGTCACGGAACTTAAGCATCGCCGTTTATAGAAGTGAACCTGACGGTTGAAAGGGACACCCCCAGTTAACACAAAAACCCCAACTAGCGTGACGTTTTCAGCTGTGCAATCAGATGGGGTTGTGGGTATGATGTCATCCGCCTATATCTCTTATAATTGAATACGTCACACTAGTTAAGCGTGTTTTGTGGTTTCCTTTTCAACCCTAAGGCTCTCACTTCTATAGATGGCGATGGCTCAAGAGTCACAGATCCGTTCCTAGACGCCCAACAAAGCAAATCAACCCTAATATAGCAATAGCTTCACCATGTGCAGAAATAGTCAAGACAAAAACCTCGAAGAAGTAAACTGATTCCATCACCTTAAAAAAAAAGGGAAATAAACCTTTTGTTATCTTCTTTAACGTTTTTTATTGGCCAGTCACAATTCTCTGAACACGTCATTTGCTATATACAACCGTTCTTTCTTCTTTTGTCCATTTGCTGTTGCGTTAACGCACCAGAGAAGAAAGGAACAACGTATAATATAATCTATCTATCGTCGGTAGATGTGTTGCTTGTTATTGTAGTAACTCTCCTATTAAATGTAGTGTTGTTTCATGACGTATCTGGACGTTTCAGGACGTATATGGACGTATCAGGACGTATCTGGACGTTTTTATATTAGAAATGTTTTTATTCTTGTATGTCTTTTTTTTTTTTACGTCTCTTCCTTGGTATCCCTCTTGCTTTTTGTCTATAATTTTTGAGGTAGAAAACTTGTTAGCATCGTTGTCTGTGTGTCAATTACATTTTTAAAATTCTTGTTTGTGTGATAATTTCTGAAATGTAACCTTTGATAACTTACACTCGCCTCGGAGGCTCCATCTCAACAATGGGAAACTTTACACAGAGCTTCACAACTGGGGGTGATCTTATCATTAAACGTTGGCTCGTCAAGTCGGTGTTTCAACTCTTTACTTTCTTGAGACTCTGTAACGACTCAAAGCGTCTGCCTCTCTTTAGTTTTTCTGAGACTTTGTCCAACGACTCCTAGCGTCTGCCTCCCTTTCGTTTCTTGACACTGTGTGTAACGACTCCTAGCGTCTGCCTCCCTTTCGTTTCTTGACACTGTGTAACGACTCCTAGCGCCTGCCTCCCTTTGGTTTCTTGACACTCTGTGTAACGACTCCTAGCGCCTGCCTCCCTTTGGTTTCTTGACACTCTATGTAACGACTCCTAGCGCCTGCCTCCCTTTGGTTTCTTGACACTGTGTAACGACTCCTAGCGCCTGCCTCCCTTTCGTTTCTTGACACTGTGTAACGACTCCTAGCGCCTGCCTCCCTTTCGTTTCTTGACACTGTGTAACGACTCCTAGCGCCTGCCTCCCTTTCGTTTCTTGACACTGTGTAACGACTCCTAGCGCCTGCCTCCCTTTGGTTTCTTGACACTCTATGTAACGACTCCTAGCGCCTGCCTCCCTTTGGTTTCTTGACACTGTGTAACGACTCCTAGCGCCTGCCTCCCTTTCGTTTCTTGACACTGTGTAACGACTCCTAGCGCCTGCCTCCCTTTCGTTTCTTGCCACTGTGTAACGACTCCTAGCGCCTGCCTCCCTTTCGTTTCTTGACACTGTGTAACGACTCCTAGCGCCTGCCTCCCTTTCGTTTCTTGACACTGTGTAACGACTCCTAGCGCCTGCCTCCCTTTGGTTTCTTGACACTCTGTGTAACGACTCCTAGCGCCTGCCTCCCTTTGGTTTCTTGACACTCTGTGTAACGACTCCTAGCGTCTGCCTCCCTTTGGTTTCTTGACACTCTGTGTAACGACTCCTAGCGTCTGCCTCCCTTTGGTTTCTTGACACTGTGTAACGACTCCTAGCGTCTGCCTCCCTTTGGTTTCTTGACACTCTGTGTAACGACTCCTAGCGCCAGCCTCCCTTTCGTTTCTTGACACTTTGCCCAACGACTCCCAGCATCGGCCTCTTCCTGCGTTCACAGTATGTTTACTGACGTTTCGGAGTGTTCATCAGTAATAAGTTGTCTATTATTTATAATTAGTGTCTTCACATATATAACATATACATGTTTATTTTTAATGTGATTCATTAGCTAGTTAGAAGACGTTATAATTTCCACATAAATAACGTGCGTGGTTCAAATTTATAATGTTGCTACCACTATCTGACGTCTACCCCTCGTTAATCGTCCGCCTGTAAGCGTACGTTAAGTAGGGCGTAGATGCGTTGTGTTGTTGATTGCAACATATTTGAGATATTTGCGCCTTTCAGTCCAAAACATCCGACTTCACGCGGCATTTTTGAGTGCCGGGGTACCTTCCCATCTTACTTGTTTGGTCAGATTGGGCAATCTGTTTCCAGGAGCGCCACTACCAGGTGGGGTATTGGCTTGATCATTTCTTGTTTCCCAGACCAGGAACAGTCAGCTATGGGTCGTTGAACGCTCTCGACCAAGCTACTTGTGAATGTCTCGGCCCCCGGTTACAAAATGAATATTGCATGTAACATTTCCCAACCTGTGAACCAGTGGGCCTGACTTGTTAATTCTGTGGCCGCTTGTGTTTGTCAAACATTGGTAGAATTAGCCACGAGAGAAGCTGTTCAACAAAAACAAAACCTCAAAAATGCACAATAGCCTCCACTAGACCGTCTGACAAGACGAAAAGGGCTATATATACATATTTCCCAACCTTTGAGATATCTCTTCTCATCATGATTAATCTACTAAGGTGACAGCACTAAAATAAAAATTAATTTCGTTAGAAATAGTGTCACAGCATGAAATCACTTCCATGAAACATCAGCTTTAAAATTGAGAGGAAAAAATAGATATTGAGAGGAAAAAATAGATACATTGTCTTTTCATTCTTAGTTCCACTACATTTTTAGGCTTATAATTACTATACATTGGAGCGTAATTGCTCTGTGACTTTGTTTCTGTGGCTTTGTTTTCAATAATCTGCGCCTATGTGTCACAATTGTCGCATGCCAGCAGCGGTATGCTATACAGATACATTTACCAGTATCTACTTAAAGTCATGTATTTAGTAAAGTAAAGTAAAGGTTCGCTCCACGTCTTGCTAGTCGTATGGGGAATATGGTGTTAGTGACCATATTTTTCTATGACCACGGCACATTTTTGGGTGATGTGGCCGCCTTTACTTCCCATAAAAATCTCTGGTACCCATTTTTAGAGGCTGGGTGAACCCCGAAGCCTTGTTAGTCCGAAAAAAAATCCGCCACTGCTGTTATCGAACCCGGACCTTTTGGTCAGGAAGCGAGCACACTAACTACTCAGTCAGAAGCGAGCACACTAACCACTCAGTCACAAAGGCTCCATTAATGTAGGTTCTGTTTAAACGTTAACTACCATATAAATGGTACTCAGGGGAGATAACACTTTTACTATATGTGTATGTCATCCGTCTCAACTCTGTAAGTTAACATCATCGAAAGCACTCACTAGGGAAGGAGCTTATATGTTACAATATGAGAACATCAATGTGCTGCATAATGAACAATAACCGCTTTCATTTACCCAGAAATGTACAGTTTTATTGTGGGAATATGACTAAACTTCACTTTCTTCTTGATAAGCGTTTCCTCACTTCCAGCCTCTTTGTGGATGTCCATAGCATATCGATGTTTCAAGACTTTTATAGTTCTTTTTATTTTGTTACAGACAAGCAGACATTGAAAAGAAAGAAAAAGAGGAAAGGCTTCTTTGAAGGCAGTTAGTAAGACTTTAATTATGCAACAAAGAAGATAGAATAAAGACACTAAAAGAATTTATTTTAAATGATTTCTCATGTTTACGGCAAGATTCTTAAAGGTAACTCATTTCTTTGTACAGTCTGCTGAGTACAGTAAATTGGACGCAGCGGGGGATGGAGAAAAGGTGGATGAGAAGTTAATGAGAGCAAGATAGACGATGATGTTGTATTCCGAACTATAGGCCAATTGGTTTCACATAGCGAGACTATAATATATATTGATATTTTTTTTTTCATTTTCCTCTCGGGTCGAAGACGGCATTTATGACGGAAGTCGTATTTCCTCACGATTGGATATTTTCTGCTAATTCTTGCAGGTTATGGTTGTTTCTTAGTCGGGAACAGGCAAATAATTGCAATGCTGCGGTAAAGCTGGTAGGAAGGAGCCAGTAATGGGGTGTGATAAACACTCCAAGGTTTGGTGACAGCTTTACAAGGACCACAGGTCGAAACGTCAGTATTGTGTTGTGTTCCTTCCTTGTAAAGCTGTCACCATACCTTGGAGTGTTTATCACACCCCACTACTGGCTCCCTGTACACAGGACCTTTTGTGTTGTATTCCTTCCTTGTAAAGCTGTCACCATACCTTGGAGTGTTTATCACACCCCACTACTGGTTCCCTGTACACAGGACCTATTGTGTTGTGTTCCTTCCTTGTAAAGCTGTCACCATACCTTGGAGTGTTTATCACACCCCACTACTGGCTCCCTATACACAGGACCTATTGTGTTGTGTTCCTTCCTTGTAAAGCTGTCACCATACCTTGAGTGTTTATCACACCCCACTCCTTGTTTCTTAGTCCCATGGTTGAATCTTTTCTCGTGATTGTTCTGCTTGGTCTTTCTTTTGCTCTTTCTTGTTTTCGTTTTCCAAATGGTTTCGACGTGAAATCCTGATGGAGATATCTTTCTTCATCTATTCTGAACACATCAGCAATGTATTTACTTCGTCTTATTCTTATAAAAGTAAAAAGTAAAGTACCCCCGTCACGCCAAGTATCGTATAGGGAATATGGTTTTAGTAACAAAAATTTTACAGACTTTCGGCACCTTGATTTTTAGGGTAATATGGCCGGTATTACGCCTGTGCCGCTTTACTTTACCAGAAAAAAATCCGTTACCCATTAAAGGCTGGGTGAACCAGTAGCCGTCGGTTGGGATCGAACCCTACCTCTTGTCCTTTGTAGTCCAGTTCACTAACCACTGAGCTATCGCGATTACCTTCGTATGAAGCTCCACACGTATTCATGTTCAGTCTCGTTTCTTATCAGTTTGTTTAAAATGTATCCACTCCAACTTATTCTTCTGAGACATTTGTTCTCAAAGACATTCAGATTAGAAAACAGGATTGGCAGATTAGATTTGAAATATATGTAACCAGCGAGTTGCATGTACCAGGTGCACTCATACATTACGCCATCTTTTGGAAAGAAATGGTAATTCTCCTTCTTTCATGTAAAATCTTATAATTATATACGACATCGACTTTTGGAACTGAGTCTCATATCATTTCTGATACACAAGAAGACTTGATACGCCGTAATATAAGCGAAGGTTTCTGGGCAATTGTACAGTTACTGGTTGTAAAGACTAGTCCCATTTCAAATCAAACGGCTGGTTTGTGTGCATGCATTAAATACGCCTGAAACGAGATATTTATTTTGTTTTTCATGCTTTTACCCGACGATTGTTCCACATTATCGTCCGCCCTTAAAAGGGCGTTATAAGAGCGTAAATGCGTTGTGTTTTGGTTTACATCCGAAACATTTACCTGACTGCCCTCGTTTTCAGGTGTAGCTGTTTTGCAGGTGTAACCGCCGAATGAATGGAGCGACCACAATAAGTGCCACAATACACCTAACCTTCTTTACCTCGAGGCGCAGTTTTCTGTAAAAGTTCCTCCTGCAATGTAATGACTATTCAAGACCAAGGTTTGTTACGTTCCTTAGAGGTGCATTCGGTTTCCGTTTGTGCATTGTTGGTTGTTCTTGAACGATCAAGAATGAGGGTTTGTGTTGTGTCCAGACACAGGGCAGAGGTAGGCTACTTCATGTTCTTTAAGTGCACACTTCTTTGCATTGTGTATATAGTTTAGTTGTATATTGACAAGTCTATTTATATATATATATATATATATATATATATATATTTTATATATATATATATATATATATATTTATATATATATATATATATATATATATATATATACATATATATATATTATCTTCAGTTATAAACCTCACACTACAGACTTCCAATCTCCAGTTATAAACTTACCACTACAGACTTCCAATCTCCAGTTATAAACTTACCACTACAGACTTCCAATCTCCAGTTATAAACTTACCACTACAGACTTCCAATCTCCAGTTATAAACTTACCACTACAGACTTCCAATCTCCAGTTATAAACTTACCACTACAGACTTCCAATCTCCAGTTATAAACTTACCACTACAGACTTCCAATCTCCAGTTATAAACTTACCACTACAGACTTCCAATCTCCGTTTATATACTACAACTTCTTTTACTTCTTCTACCAATCAGCTTCCTGTAGCTCCGTAGGTCTTAAACAAACACTTTCCAAGCCGTTCTTTTCTTGCCATTCTTTTAAGATCCATCATTTTCATAACTACCTCCACCTGTCTTCTCCACGAATATTTCGGTTTTCATCTTTGTCTTTTTCTCTGGCGATTCCAAAAAAGGGCCTGTTGTGTGATACTCTCAGTTGGCTTCCGCATTATGTATCCTATCCAGCGCCTTCGTCTCTGCTGTATCTTTTTATCCACTGCTATTTTACTGATACTTTTCCATAATTCTATGTTAGTGATTTTGTCCTGCCATTTTCATCCTTTTATTCTGCGTAAGCATCCACTAATGAAGGTCTGTATCTTCATGATTGTCATTTTTGTTGTTTTCCATGTTTCACAGCCATATAATAGGGCTGACTTAACATTGGAGTTGAACATTTTCACTTTTGTATATAACCTAATTTCTTTGGATTTCTATAAGTTTCCCAATGCAACGAATGCCCCTCTTGCTTTTGATATTCTTATTATGGTATCTTTCTTTGTTCTTCTTTGTCTATATTACCGCTCATATATATGTAAGATTGTACGCCTAATAGAGGTATTTCTTCTATTGTTATTTGGTTATTGCCAACTGCATTAATTCTCATAATGTTGGACTTATCTCTATGTATTTTCAGTCCCAGTTGTTGATACCTCTTATCAAGTATGCACATTTTATTTTGCCTCTGTTGATGATTATGCGATAGGAGAGCTATGTCATGAGCAAAGTCTAAATCATTAAGTTGCTTGGTCAGTGACCACTGAATTCCATTTCTTTTGTTCTGAGTTATTTATAATTCAATCTATGGCAGTAGAAAGAGAAATGGATATAGAAGGCATCCCTGCCTTACTCCTGTTCTTATTTCAAATGTTTCTGTAAACTGTCTTTTGTGCACAACACTACATTTCATTCATATATCTATCTCCGTTTGTATACTTACCACTACAGACTTCCAATCTCCAGTTATAAACCTACAAAGACAGACTTCCAATCTCTAGTTATAAACTTACAACCACAGACTTCCAATCTTCAGTTATAAACTTACAACCACAGACTTCCAATCTCCAGTTATAAACTTATAACCACAGACCTCCAATCTACAGTTATAAACCTACAAAGACAGACTTCCAATCTCCAGTTATAAACCTACAACCACAGACTTGCAATCTCCGGTTATAAACTTAAAACCACAGACTTCCAATCATAAATCGTATCCTGTAAATAACTATAGAGACAGAAAAGTTGTGGAGAGACATGATCACCAATACAGTCCGATGTTGTATTGGATGCTCCTTATACCATAAACATGCATCTTATTGACCACATCCAACTCATATACATGTACATCAAGATATCTCATCGACCACATCCAACTCATATACATGTACATAAAAATATCTCATCGACCACACCCAACTCATATTCATGTAAATCAAGATATCTCATCGACCACATCCAACTCATATACATGTACATCAAGATATCTCATCGACAACACCCAACTCATATTAATGTAAATCAAGATATCTCATCGACCACACCGAACTCATATTCATGTACATCAAGATATCTCATCGACCACATCCAACTCATATACATGTACATCAAGATATCTCATCGACCACACCGAACTCATATTCATTTACATCAAGATATCTTATTGACCACATCCAACTCATATTCACGTACATCAAGATATCTCATCGACAACACCCAACTCATATACACGTATATCAAGATATCTTATTTACCACATCCAAATCATATACACGTACAAGATAGCATATTGGCCACACCCAACTCATATACACGCACATCAATATAGCTTATTGACCACATCCAACTCATATACACGTACAAGATATCATATTGACCACATCCAACTCATATACACGCATATCAATATATCTTATTGACCACATGCAACGTATATACATAACAATATTTCTCATCGACCACACCCAACTCATATACATGTACATCAATATATCCCATCGACCACACCCAACTCATATACACGTAGAACAAGATATCTTATTGGCCATACTCAACTCATATGCACGTATGTTATTGGCCGTATCCAACTCATAAATATGTACAACAGGCTATCTCATTGACCAGATCCAACATGTGTACACGTACAGCAAGACGTCTCTATTGTACTAACGAACCATATATTCAACCGAGCCGACCCCACGTTGCAACCCCAAACCACGTGCCGATCAACTCACAAACATTCACAGACTTCCGGTTAATGTCGACAAATGTCGCAGATAACATCTGTTTGCTTTTGCTCCACCGCCGTTGTTGTTGTATGTTTCCCCTCCTTTTACTTCCTATTTTTGCTACATCCAGCAACTATTTTCTCTGGTTTTTTTTTCTGCTAACACATATATATGAGGTACCGTCTCCGCACCAAGGATAGATTGTAAACATCTTAAACGTCGTCGATCTTTTCATTTTTCACTGTGTTCTCTACCTTGCGGTCCATTACATTCTCTTCAGAGCACAGTTGTTCTATATTACTTTCATAACTGGGTGACTGTTTGGTCTCGAGGCAAAATGCCGGCCTCGAGACAGAGAGGTTGTGGCTAGTTGGGATTTTTATTTATGATTTCTGTCTGCGGCAACCGCCCCTGGTCTTATTAGCGAGGCCCGGCTTGGAACGTCAAGTACTCATGGACGGAAAAAAATAGTCGGAGTTATCTGCCTGTGCGGCGAGGGACCCCCCCCCCCCCCCCCCCCGCCCGAGCACACGGCTGCCAGGGAAAAACGGATTAACACGCAAAATTCAATTCCAATTGAAAAAAGTTCTGATAGAGGGTCAAAGCAAAAAGAGCTAATTTCCCAAATTTGGATGAAACAATCATCATTTGGCCAAGTAATGAGAATGGAAAAGATGGAATATATTGTGGCAACGGAAAATTGAGGGACTAAGAGATAGAGGGGAAGCCAAGAGAGAAGCTAGCAGACAGCGTTAAGAGAATGGCTTGGCAAAAGGTCAACAAAAGAAATGATAGATAACTGTAGAGATTAAAAGTTGTGAAGGGACATGGCTACGCCAGCGGGCAAGGTCCTTGATGATGATGGTAATGAACCTTTATGTTTCTTACCGTTCTGCAAGACAACAGTTGTATGTAGTCACAATGTATCACAAACTAAAGTCTTTCAAACCATAGTAACGTGTCTTTCATGTATAAAGTTTTTCCAACACGTTGAAGTCCGCTCGATTATCAAGCTCCTCCTTCATGGATATTTAAACTCAGTTTTCTCCCTTGCTTTTTTATTTGCCCGGGGTTAAACAAATCATGATTCTATTTGTATACATAATAATAATGATCATAAGAGTAGACAGACAGACAGGCAAACAAAAAGGCAGGCAGACAGATCGATGGTTTTTGAGAGGTATGTTCGTAATTAGGTAGGTATAACATAAACATATAATGTTCAACACCTCCCTCTGATATCAAGTCCTGTTTGCCATCTTGTTGGTTTATCATCAACCGTTTTCTCTAATGTAACTTTCAAGTACGATGCCACTTGTCTCTGTTCCATTAACTTTTCTCTCTTCCAGCTTTATCTTGTTCTATGTATCATCTTTCACTCATATTGTATCATCTTTCATTCATATTGTATCATCTTTCATTCAGCGAATCATTTCAGGGGGTAGAGCTTTGTTTACAGCACTCGGAAAAAAATCACAATCAACAATATCGCCTCGGAAGTTTCCCTCCTTAACAATATTCATTTATTATTGTCTCTAATCTTTCATTTATTTGTTTTTACACATTAGTTATCTCCTGTTTATCTGTAAGCCCACATTTCAAGGTATTGAATTATGCTCCTTATTTGTTTTTTTGACTGTGGAGAGATATGTCGATTCCGCTGTATTTTTGTGCGTGAGAAGTATCTCAGATATGCGGCGAATCATAGGAGGATGAGGTATGTTTTACAGCACACAGAAAAAATGACAAATAACAACACACAGAAAAAAAAACACAGAACAATATATGGTCCGCAGATATGCTCTGGCTCAGAACGAGGCGTCGATTTTCCTTTCATATGTGATCATATAAGAGCTAAGGTAGAGCTGTGGTTAGTGAGGTCACCTGAGGACAAAAGATCGCGAGTTTAATCTCGCTCGACATGTTCCGCATGGTGCTCAGCATCAAACACTGCAAGAGTTGGTTAAAGTACAAAACGAGGAAATTAGGGTCATCACAAGAGCAATGAAATCAACACCAATATTGGAGAAGGAGAAATTATGGAGGATACCAGCACTGAGAGAACGGAGGAACACAAATACTGTACTGATACAGACAGAAACAATTTCATGCATGCCGAGACATCCAATGAAGGACCGATTCCAAAATCTTGTATTGGAACGGCTTAAGAGAAGCAGTTTTATCCACCAAGCCAAGCGTATTTGTGGACAAACACCAGACAGGCCAAGAGTTGTTAACCCACTACTGCCCATACCAGAACAGACTCCCTGGACAGAGGAATCAGGTTTATCAATACAAATACGGACAGAAGTGAAAGGAATACTTGACAAGGAGGAACAGTATAGTCTACAGCGAAAAACAATAACTCTCAGTTTCCTGGATGAAGAATATCCACAAGACCTATGGATTCGTGTGTACACAGATGGATCAGCACAGAATGCAGTAAATAATGGGGGAGCAGGTGCATATATAGAGTACCCAAATAACACTAGGGATCTGAATAAAATAGCAATAGTGAAATATTGTCACAATTATGATGCAGAAATCCAAGCAATAAAGTTGGGAATAGAAAAACTGCTGAACAGTAATATTAACCCACAGCCTGTAGTGTTTTTGACAGATGCAAGATCAGTACTCCAGGCACTACAATCCAGAAAATTACCACATCTGCAGACCTCATTGACTGAACTCTGCAAGCACCACAGGGTTACCCTGCAGTGAATCCAATCTCACTGTGGAATACCAGGAAGTGAGAAAGCAGATCAGTTAGCAAAGGAAGGTTCAAAAGGCACACAACCAGATGCACCGGTTACATACCATCATAAGAAGCAGATAATCAAATCAATCAGAGGATCACACGCCCCAAATCAGGACTCCTTTCATAATATAAGTAAATGTGAACAGGTTATCATACGCCTCGGAACATGACACAATCGACTCCACAGTCACATGTATACAAAATTCAAGATCGGCACCTCAACTACATGTAGATGTGGACAGGCGCCCCAGACTGCTAAACACATACTTCAAGACTGCACTGAATATAGTAGACTGAGGAAAATCCAGTGGCCCATAGATACAACACTACAGACAAAACTATATGGACCACTACAAGAATTACAAAAGACAGTCAAATGTATAGAGGAAACGACATTGCAGATATAGACACTACTTCAGGCGAACGATAGATCGATAGATCTCAATCGACGACTTCTAAGTTGATTTAGTCTTTTAAAAATATCGAAATGTTATTATTTTCTGGAAACGAGATACGCCACTGTACTGGTGTTATGCTTCATTACATTTGTACTATTTGTAATTCTTTGTCATATTTGTAATGCTTTGTAATATTTGTAATGCTTCAACATATATGTAATGTCTTGTCATATTTACCCACAAACTTGTCGAAGGTAAAGAAAATATGAACACTATCATCATGTTCCCTCTACACAACGTGGTATGGCGGTTTTTCCGTATTTTTTTTTTTAATCTTGCGACTGGAGACTGGAAAAGATCGACGCAACCAGCAGACATTTGGTTTCAGAAAGCGCATGTCCTCAACCTCGTCTTATCTACAATATCGTTGAGCAGACCATACGTCTCTGATTTATGTCCCACATTGATGTGACACTTCTCCTTTCACTCCAGACCTGGGTGGGCAGGAAATCCATAGTCGCCTCAGCATTGAAAATGCCAACCTGTACTGTAGTAAATATTACATGGAGTCCAATGGAAGTGAGGTTTTTCTTTTTTTTAATGACACGTTTTGATCATTGTTAATGTCTTTCGTGTACTCTGCTTCTGTGTGAGTGTTGAAGCTGGATAACGATACAGATAGAGAACAAGAGATAGAGAGAAAGAGAGGGGGAGGGAGAGACAGAGAGGGGTATCAAGAAATGAAATGTAAATTGGGGGTACCAAAAAATGAAGTTTAAATTGGGGGTACCAAGAAATAAAGTATAAATTGGGGGTACCAAGAAATACAGTGTAAATTGGGGGTACCAAGAAATACAGTGTAAATTGGGGGTACCAAGAAATGAAGTGTAAATTGGGGGTACCAAGAAATGAAGTGTAAATTGGGGGTACCAAGAAATAAAGTATAAATTGGGGGTACCAAGAAATAAAGTATAAATTGGGGGTACCAAGAAATGAAGTGTAAATTGGGGGTACCAAGAAATAAAGTATAAATTGGGGGTACCAAGAAATGAAGTGTAAATTGGGGTACCAAGAAATGAAGTGTAAATTGGGGGTACCAAGAATTAAGTGTAAATTGGAGGTACCAAGAAATGAAGTGCAAATACCGTTAATGGCTTGCATTACCCCAGATGGCTTCACTTCACTTCTGTTGAACAAAAATATGGAGAAGGTCCACAGTTCTCACTTTAAAAAACTTATCGAAGGGTTCACTTTACCTATTCACAATGGAGTACAGAACTCAAAGAAGATATCAGGTCACTCACTTTCACGGACTTAAAAGCCCTAAAAATGGAATTATATCATTAAGTCTCATAAACTCCAAGTTCACAACAGTGGTGTTAAAAAAAACGTATCCCTACTCAAATACGCATCCTGACTCAAATACTCCTCCGGCTCAGATACTCATCATGACTCAAACACTTTTCAGAACTCAAATACTCATCCTGACTCAAATACTCCTCCGAACTTAAATACTCATCCTGACTCAAATACTCATCCTAACTCAAATACTCATCCTGACTCAAATACTCATCCTGACTCAAATACTCATCCCGACTCAAATACTCATCCTGACTCAAATACTCCTCCGAACTCAAATACTCATCCTGACTCAAATACTCATCCCGACTCAAATACTCCTCCGAACTAAATACTCATCCTGACTCAAATACTCATCCTGACTCAAATACTCATCCCGACTCAAATACTCATCCTGACTCAAATACTCATCCCGACTCAAATACTCCTCCGAACTAAAATACTCATCCCGACTCAAATACTCCTCCGAACTCAAATACTCATCCTGACTCAAATACTCATCCCGACTCAAATACTCCTCCGAACTTAAATACTCATCCCGACTCAAATACTCATCCTGACTCAAATACTCCTCCGAACTTAAATACTCATCCCGACTCAAATACTCATCCTGACTCAAATACTCCTCCGAACTCAAATACTCATCCCGACTCAAATACTCATCCCGACTCAAATAATTATTAATTATAGCTACAATTCACTACTTTTTTTTTCTCTTAGAATAAACCTGTTCTATTACACCCATAATAAGCCTGTTCTTATACACCCAGAATAAACCTGTTCTATTACACCCAGAATAAACCTGTTCTATTACACCCAGAATAAACCTGTTCTATTACACCCAGAATAAACCTGTTCTATTACAATCAGAATAAACCTGTTCTATTACATCCAGAATAAACATGTTCTATTATGTCCAAAATAAACAGTTTCTATTACACCCAGAATAAACCTGTTCTATTAAACCCAGAATAAACGTGTTCTATTACATCCAGAATAAACATGTTTTATTACACCCCGAATTCTTCTATTACACCCAGAATAAACCTGTTCTATTACATCCATAATAAATATGTTCTATTACATCCAGAATAAACCTGTTCTATTACACCCATAATAAGCCTGTTCTTATACACCCAGAATAAACCTGTTCTATTACACCCAGAATAAACGTGTTCTATTACACCCAGAATAAACCTGTTCTATTAAACTCAGAATAAACATGTTCTATTACATCCAGAATAAACATGATCTATTGCACCCCGAATTCTTCTATTACACCCAGAATAAACCTGTTCTATTACATCCTTAATAAATATGTTCTATTACATCCAGAATAAACCTGTTCTATTACACACAGAATTCTTCTATTACACCCAGAATAAACATGTTCTATTTCACCCAGAATAAATCTTTTCTATTACATCCAGAATAAACATTTTCTATTACACCCAGAATAAACCTGTTCCATTACATCCAGAATAAACCTGTTCCATTACATCCAGAATAAACCTGTTATATTACATCCAGAACAAACCAGTTCTATTACACCCAGAATAAACCTTTTCTGTTACATCCAGAATAAACCAGTTCTATTTCACCCTGAATAAACCTGTTCTAATACATCCAGAATAAACATTTTCTTTTGCACTCAGAATAAATCTGTTCTTTTACACCCAGAATAAACCTGTTCTTTTACACTCAGAATAAACCTGCTCTTTTACACCCAGAATAAATTTGTTCTTTTACACCCAGAATAAACCTGTTCTTTTACACTCAGAATAAACCTGCTCTTTTACACCCAGAATAAATTTGTTCTTTTACACCCAGAATAAACCTGTTCTTTTACACTCAGAATAAACCTGCTCTTTTACACCCAGAATAAATTTGTTCTTTTACACCCAGAATAAACCTGTTCTTTTACACTCAGAATAAACCTGCTCTTTTACACCCAGAATAAATCTTTCATTTAAATGTTTAAACTCGCGCTAACTTAAAAACAACTACTATATTCAACTGTGACCTCCACGCACTATCGTCTCAATTTCTGTGATTACCTTACCTTCTCACACATCCCTCTCACTGACCCACTCTGTCACCACCTCATCCGTGTATCATTTAAGTTAGCATTCATTACCTCACCTTTTTTATCTCTCTATCATCCCCGGCCCCTTAAATTCACTTCACACCGATACATTCACTTCATTCACTCACTGTTTTGATTACACCACTATTTTACCCCATACAATTGTTTTAGTCAATCTCTGATTTGCTCATTCGTCATATCTCTACCGTGCACCTTCCGTCTCTCGTTCCAGCTGTCAAGGTCATGTCTGCCTGGCCAGGAAAAACGTGCTGTGACCTTGCCAAAGGAAAAGACTGCAGGAAGAAATGCAATTTGGTGAGTTTCACGCATTTGGTTCTTAATTATTCTGTCTTTTATTATTTCTTATATAATCGTTATATTTTTCTTAATAGTGCCTTCTACTATCTGTTATACATACAATCAGTTCTTCGTCATTATGTCTTTCACAATCGTCTTTACGTTCTGTTACACATCATTGTGTATTTAACAATCCCTCTATATGTTCAATTTGTCATAATGGTGTCTTCAACAATCCCTCTATATGTTCATTTCTTCCAAGGGGTGTCTTCAACAATCCCTCTATATGTTCAGTTCTTCCAAGGGGTGTCTTCAACAATCCCTCTATATGTTCATTTCTTCCAAGGGGTGTCTTCAACAATCCCTCTATATGTTCAGTTCTTCCTCGGGGTGTCTTCAACAATCCCTCTATATGTTCATTTCTTCCTCGGGGTGTCTTCAACAATCACTCTATATGTTCAGTTCTTCCTCGGGGTGTCTTTAACAATCACTCTATATGTTCAGTTCGTCCTCCGGGTGCCTTTAACAAACCCTCTATATGTTCAGTTCGTCCTCCAGGTGTCATTAACAAACCCTCTATATGTTCAGTTCGTCCTCCAGGTGTCATTAACAACCCCTCTATATGTTCAGTTCGTCCTCCAGGTGTCATTAACAACCCTCTATATGTTCAGTTCGTCCTCCAGGTGTCATTAACAACCCCTCTATATATATCTAGTTACTCATCATGATGCGGTAACTGTCAATGTATACCAGCTATTCTTCCTCTTCATATACATATTACCAAGTATAAGGTAAATATAGCTATACTAAGTTAACAAAAGCAAGAAATATGTTTCATAAATCTCTGCTACCTGTACCCAACATTGGACTCACAGTTAGAGATTGGCCTGTCACATTAAGCGATTATAAATGATGAGGCTGGTATCCTTATTTTGCTAAAAAACAAAACACGTGAGTTCATAAATGGCAGGAGCCTTGCTGAAAGTGCAGATATAGCAGCTCTGGTTTGTTTAAAAGGCACTGCGTGCAGAAAAGAGACAAAAACTGTATTCATCTCACGTTTACACTTGTTTTTGTGATTCACTCTCTTCTCAAACTGTTTTTTGTGATTCTCAATACAGATGGTTTTTTCAAAACTTATTTTTACTCGCTTCACTAGATACATTGTTTTTTATATTTAAAGTTGTTAGACATTTCATTTGCAAGTAAGCAAATTTCGTTTCATTCTCTATACTAGACCATTTTTTGTATTCTCTTAACAAATACTAGTTTTTATATTTGTCGTTACACGATTACTGTGTATGTTTATGTAAACTCACAACTTTTTGTATTTCTTCTCAGCAATGCATAATTATGCGTTTTGAACACTTCAAAGATATGTACATGTGTATCGTTTGTTCGACACGTCCAGCTGTATGGGGTTACCTGAGCAAGCGTTTTGTCATGTACTTCTGTATTTTGTATGAAATACTTGTATGTTATTTTGAACAAAAGGTTTAAATAATATGTGCGTGAGATGGCGAGGGAAAGAGAGTAGGATAGAATGAAAGAGAGAGAGAGAGAGAAAGAGAGAGAGAGAGAGAGAAGAGAGAGAGAGAGAAAGAAATAGAGAGAGAGAGAGAGAGAAAGAGAGAGAGAGAGAAACAGAGAAAACCAGTCGAACGGAATTTCTGTCTCTAGCAAGATCTGCCACTTGTTCTGTTGTCATGCTGAAGGTCTCTTTGAAGTCTGGAAACCACCTTCTATTTTCCCTTCTGGCAGCCAATGATTGCACATAGAGCAGACATCCTAGACTCATTGTGTTCAAAGATCTGTGTTATCAAACATCTAACCTTGCACAGGACCGGGGTTGTATGTGGCCACACCTTTCTGTTCTGTGGAAGTTGTTCAACTTCAGCGAGAGAGGTGATACCTGCTGTTGTTGCCTCTCGCTCCAATGTTGTTTTTAGTGTTTCTCCAGATTGACCTCTTTTTCTTTTACTCTGTGGTTCCCATTTGAGAGCCTGCTTTGAGAATACTTTTTTCTGGTGTCATCTCATCACAAAGCAAACATACGGCCACGTTCTAATGCCTTCCATATTGGTTCCTTCCAGCTCGCTGTGTCTTTTAATTTCCTCTGTAAGATATTGTTTACAAGCCACTTTTTCTTTTGGTCTTTTCATATGCCATAATTAATTTTGTTTTATTATTCAAGGTATCCTAAGGATTTTTCTGTTGCGTTTTGTTTCGAATGAACCAATTTTCTTCATTGTTGTTGCGAGATTGTCCATGATTCACAACCATACAGAGTATATGCTGAAGAATCTAAATGTTTTTGGTTCTTTTTCTGTTGAACACTCGCTTGTTAATCCAAATAAAACGATACAATCTATAAGGATAGAACTAGGCAAGAAAGTAACAGCGAAAACTTCAAATGTATTTCTATTGTATTGCAAGGGTAAAACACTTAACACCACTTTTATTTTAATTTGTTTGCTGTTTTCTTTCTCTCACTTCAGAAAAATTAAATGCGAATGAATAAAACTACATTGAGTAAATACACACAATTATTATTTGTTCCCCCCCAATATACTTTCTCTCACTTCGGAGAGAACGACTGAAAGCGAGGAAAAGGGAATGTGAAAAAAAAAGTAAAACAAATTAAATTACTCGCAGATGAACAAAGATGAGCCAAAGAAAAATCAAATTAAATTACTTGCAGATGAACAAAGATGAGCCAAAGAAAAAACAAATTAAATTACTCGCAGATGAACAAAGATGAGCCAAAGAAAACAAATTAAATTACTCGCAGATGAACAAAGATGAGCCAAAGAAAAAAAAACTGAGATTATGGAGCCAGTATGAGAAAAAATATGTTTCTGTGCACGACGACCTGATGTGTGTACTGATTGGGCGGTAGTTCGCCCTCAGCTATTGCCCGCACGTGTACATACGAGTGCCCTCGTTCCCAGTCATCCGCCATGGCAGATGCTAGATTATCTAGAATGTTTACGGTATGTGTTTATCCTGAGCTTCAACATCTTTAGGAGAAATAATAAATCTTGAAGCCGCTCGGAATGTACATCACCGGGATTGTGGGATAGATGATCGAGAACCGGAAGAGGAAGTAGAAACATGGGTAAAAGTAGTGTGATAGTATAGGGGAGGGGGGTAGTTACGTTATGACCTGACAAGCAAGTGGCGGTATATGGAGTTGATGACATTGCCTTCCCGAGCCGTTTTATCTCCACAATTTTGTTTCCTGGTTTTTGTGTAAGTAAAGTAAAGAGCCCCGTCACATCAAGTGGCGTATAGGAAATATGGTGTTAGTGACCTAACTTTTTATACCTACGGCTCATGATTTTCAGGGTAATGTGGTCGGTATTACGCCTGTGCCGCTTTACTTTCCCATAAAAAAAATCCGGTACTCATTAAAGTCTGGGTGAACCTGGAAGTCGTCGATCAGGATCGAACCCAACCTGTTGTTCTCTGTAGTCTAGTTCACTAACCACTGAGCCATCGCAGCTTGTTTTTGGTGGCAGGTAAACTTGTTCCATTTGTTCCTCAATAAACCTGTTCTATTATTATTTTTTTTATTTAATTATTTGTAATTTAATTATTATTAATATAATTAACAATTAAACTAAATGAATTATTAATTTTCGCATCCGGATTGACTGCGGTGTGTCCGGCAGCAAACACAGATACCTTTGAATTGTGAATTAACGCGCTGCCACTTGACCGTTATACGAACTGTATGAGTCGTAATATCTGGCGCTCACCCGGTTGCTCCTAAAGTAATTGATAGACCTCTTCGTTATGTTCCCTTAAAAGAACGTTAAGTGGGCGCATTTGCGTTGTGTTGTGGTCTACTTGTGTCTTTCGGCCCAACACATCCGACTTTAGCACAACATTTTTCAAATAACCGTCGCCTTCCTTTCTATATTTCTTCTCACTTGGACAGACTAGACTGGTTAGTCTGTCACTAGAGGCACCGCGAAGAGCTGGAATAGAATATGGAAGCTTTTAGTTTTCCTATTCTTTATCCTTCAGCTATGAGTCGCTGGCAGCTTTCAGTCCTGTTCCTGTCATGCGCCTTGCCTCCAAACATAACAGCATCGATATCCATTAAAAGTCGTGGTGACAACAGCCTTAGAGCCCTATGTGATTGTTCTTTTTATTGTGTGTGGGAAGGTGAATGTACATTTCACTTTTGACACATAACACCGGGACTGGGTGGCCAAGAGGTAAGAAGTCGGCCTCCGGACATGAAAGTCATGGGTTTCATTCCCGCATCAGATGATGAGGTCAAATCCCGGCTGCAGCAGTTGGGATTTTTATTTGTGATCTCTCTTTGCGGTAACCACCTAAGGTCTCAGCAGCGGGGCCCGGCTTGAAACGTTTATTCATCGACGGAAAAAAATGTGAGTATGAAGAAGACGGAATTATCTGCCTGTGCGGCGAGGGACCCCTGTGCATACGGCAGCCAGGGGGAAACGAATTAAACACGCAACATTAAATTCCTAGTCTCTAGGAACATCACCAGCAGGCGAACGCAAAATAAAACCCAAAAAAATAAAAATAAAATAAAATAATAATAATAATAATAATAATAATAATAATAATGAAGACTCATCACTTCGAATCGTTGTTGCTTTACCTTCAGCCCATCTCTGGGGTGTTTAGATCCGATGTCCAGCCGTCTCGGATATTGGCGGAAAACTGGATGCGCCGTGTGTTTTCTGCGCACGTTAAGGAACACGTGACAGTTAACATCGAAGCCAGGCACAATTGTTAAGCAATTAAAAGGTTTTTGCTGAAAAGTTGTAGTTTGCCTTGTCTCTCTACTAGTTTAGCTGCTCCGTACATTTTTGTGTTTGTTTTACAAGAAATTATACAAATCTACTCGTACTGGTGACCGATATATCAGGTCGCAAGACTCATATATCGCAGTTCGTCGTAAACTAGCGACACAACGACCCACTTAATCAGTGAACACTGTTAACGACGCCACAAATCCTCTGTAACTTTCAAATGTACGACCAGCCTTGGCTGCGTGTGTTTTGATTGTTTACCTTTATATTCTCCCTTTATTTTTATTTCTCTTCTTTCATTTTGATTGCATCAATTGTTTCAATTTTGGTACCACATCTTTCCTTCTCACACATTCATATTATTCTTTCCATCATTTATAGCATCCTCAAATTTGATTCACAGTCCCTCTTAAGATTTTTAGCTACAGGCTAAGACAATCTCAATTCTCAACTCATTTGCTGTTCTCTGTTCTAATTTACCCCACTCTAATTCTTCTATTTAACGGTATCCAATTTACTCGGATTCTCCGACCTCCACTTTTTGTTTTCTAAAAATACTCACCACCGAAAAATGAGCCTGTTGGCACATGCCATGACACTTGGTGTCAGGTTAGACATCTTGGTTTATTCCATAAATAAACAAACCAGGGCATTGTTTTTCTTTCAAATCCGACACTGGCGGTCACAGGTAAATTGTGGAATAAGCCAATCTGGCAGGATTATGAGAATTTGTAGGTCAACCAGGCCAGATTGAATAGAAGCGAAATCGTGGAAGTGATTATGGCTTTCTTGTATCGGCTTCTTGTTTCTTCTTCATCAGTGCTTGTGGGAATGTGCACAAGTAATTTATTGAAAGAAATTTTATTAAACAGTAAAGCTATATGTTGGTAATGAATTTAAATATTTTGGAACTTTGTTAACCTCAGACGGAAGATGTACAAAAGAGGTGAAATGCAGAATGACTCAGGCAAAAGCAGCTTTCCAAAAAATGAGGAAGATACTATGCAATCTATTTTTGACAATAGAAACAGTAAAAAGAGTTCTTAAATGTTATATAGAGCCAGTCTTAACATATGGATGCGAATCATGGACAATAGGACAACAGACAAGAAAATCACTGGAGTCTGTAGAAATGTGGTTTTACAGAAGAATGTTGAGAGTACCATGGACAGCTAAGAAGAGTAATGAAGATGTTCTGAGAGAGGTCAAAGCAAAAAGAGAACTAATTTCCAATATTAGGAAGAGACATTCATCATTTTTTGGCCATGTAATGAGAAGAGAACAACTGGAATATATTGTAACAACTGGGAAAATTGAGGGACGAAGAGATAGATGGAAGCAAAGAGAAAAAATAACAGACAGCCTAAGAGAATGGCTTGGCAGAAGGTCAACAACAGAAATGATAAATAGCTGCAGAGATCGAAAATTGTGGAGAGACATGATAACCTACGCCAGTAGGCACGGTACTTGATGATAATGATGATATGTTGGTGCTCGTCTATGACTAAGAGATGCCTGTCTATCTAGGTACTTCTACAGTATGTGACTAAAGATGCTTGTCTATCTAAGTGCTAGTACAGTATATGACTAAGAGATGCCTGTCTATCTAGGTACTCCTACAGTATGTGACTAAAGATGCTTGTCTATCTAGGTACTAGTACAGTATATGACCAAGAAAGGCGTGTCTGTCTAGGTACTAGTACATTATATGACTAAGAGATACTTGTCTATCTAGGTACTAGTACAGTATATGACTAAGAGATGTTTGTCTATCTAGGTACTAGTACAGTATATGACCAAGAGATGCCTGTCTACAGTATAGTAATTATATATATAGGCATCTCTTAGTCATATACTGTACTAGTCATCATCATCATGTACCCTGCCGGTTGGCGTAGGCGATCATGTCCCTCCACAATCTTCTATCTACAGTGCATCGTATCAGTTCTGTTGTTGACTGTTTTCCATGCCATGACACCAAGCTAACCAGTATTTTCTCTCTTTGTCGTCCGCGATCTCTCTTTCCTTTTATTTTGCCAGTTGTAACCAAGTATTCCAACTTTCCTCTTCTCATGATGTGCCCGAAAAATGTTGATTGCTTCTTTCTGATGTTTTTTAAGAGCTCCCTTTTTGTGTTGGCCTCTTTGAGAACTTCCTCATTGGTCTTTTAATCTGTCCAGGGAACTTTCAACATTCTTCTGAGAAATCCCATCTCTGTGGCCTCTAACCGTCTTTTCATTTTTTGTCTACTGTCCATGATTCGCTTCCATAGGTCAGAATTGGTTCTATATAGCACCGATGAACTCTCTTTCTCATTTTTATTGACATAGATTTGTTGCATAAGATATTTTTCATTTTCTGAAATAATATTTTGGCCTGAGCTATTCTGTTTTTTATTTCTGTGGTGCATCTCCCATCTGATGTTATTATTGTGCTCAAGTATTTGAAACGTTGCACTTGTTTTAGATTTGTCTCGTTTATTTTTATACTGCATGATGGTGATGATTGTTTCTTCGATATAACCATTACTTCTGTTTTTTTACTATTCAGACTGAGACCTTTCTTGTTGCTTTCTTCTACTATTATGTCTGTCATTTCTTGTAGTTCGTTCTCTGTCTCTGCTATTAAGACTGTGTCATCCGCATATCGCAAATTATTTATGTTGTGATCGTTGACTTCAATTCCTTTTTTGTCTACTATTGATCTCATAATATATTCGCTGTAAAGTGAAAACAAGTCCGGTGACAGAACACAGCCTTGTCTGACTCCTTGTTTTATATATTGGAATTGTCCTGTTTGGTTGTTAATTCGTATAGCTGCTGTTTGTTGCCAGTACATATTTTTTATGATTCGCAGATCCTTGCCATCAATGTTTAATTTCTCCAGCATATTGATTATTTCCACGTGCTTGACTTTGTCAAATGCTTTCGTGTAGTCTATAAAGCACATATATAGATCTTTCTTTACCTCTATAGATCTTTCTATCAATGTCCTTAAGATATTGGTTATTGGTGACCTTTCCTTCCACAAATCCACATTGTTCCTCACTTATTTCTGGTTTTACTTTGTTCCTTACACGTCTCATGATGATTCTTAGTAATATTTTAGTCATATGGCTCATGAGACTAATAGTGCGATGGTCTTCACAATCAGTGGCGCCTGACTTCTTCGGTATGGCTACAAAGATAGATTTTAGTAGATCCTCGGGTATGTGTCCAGTGTTATATATGTCATTGAGTAATTTTGCTATGACTTGTACTCCCAACTCTCCTAATGCATTTATCTCTTCGATTGTTATATTGTCAGGACCTGGAGCTTTGCCTCTTTTCATGTGTTGAATTGCGTCCTCCACTTCACTCTGCATTATTGGTGGTCCTGTGTCTTCATTTGAATTGTTTAATTCTGGTCTTTCATCATCATAGAGTTGACTGATATATTCTGTCCATCTTTCCATTATCTTTTCCTGTCACATTATAATATTTCCTTCCTTTGATTTCACACATCCTGAAACTTTTACTTCTTTTCTTCCTGTTAATTCATTTAACTGATTGTGCATAAATTGTGGGTCTTTCAGTTGTTGTTTTTCCATTTCACTAATAGGTACTATTACAGTATATGACTAAGAGATTGTCCTTTCGAGCCGAAAACAGCACATAGAGCAGAAATTCTAGACATAATTTCCAACGAGATTTGCAATCAAGTGTCAGATTTTGCACAGAACTCGTACTGTATCCCGACATACGTCTCTGTTCTGATTGGACCTCTTAACTTTGGCAATGGAGATGCTGTTATTGCTTCTCGCCTCATTGTTCTTCTTAGTGTTTCTCAAGGTCAATCTCTTTTTATTTCACCCTCTGGTTCCCACTTGAGCGCATGCTTTGAGATTATCTTCATGTTTCTTCTCATCGCCTTGCCAACATATGATCACCTTCTTCTCTTAATTATAAATGTTACTTTCAGATATGCCTAGAGAATGTCAAATTCCGTGTTTGGTATCTCGACTTGTTTTTTTCTTCACCTTAATATTAATTCAAATTTGTTAACAGTGAATGTTCATTATCGTCATCGTTAGTTCAATATGAAAGCATGCAGTAAACGTTTATCTGTGCCTGATATTTTAATTGCCTTTCTTATTTCGACTCCACGCAGGGCATTGTCGATTGATCGCCCACCAGTTTAGGTTGCAAATGATTATATTCCCTTGCTTCACCCTCAGACTCCAGAACTTGAAACATGCGAACTGTACAGATATCTCAGAAGTGAACTTTTGCTCTAAGACAGACAATCTGCAGACAAACTAAAGGCTTTGTATGATGACTTCCAGTTAACGACGACATTCATAGATGCGATTCGTCATTCTGTATCATAGATTGAGATTGAAGACGGTCAACCAATAGATCAGGCGGACATCATCAATGTCCTCCGAGATGTGGGAAGAGCACACGACTTCGGCAACAAGTCCACGTCACGCCTTAAGATGAAAGAGATGAAAGCTAAGATGGGTACAGCCAGACACTTAGTGGCCGTGTAAGAAGACTTATCAGCCAACACAAAACTGGAGTCGTCAGTCGCTGGACACTGCGGGACTTGCTGAAGAGGGGATCTGAGCACCTATGGACATGTTCGGAATGCAATGATGATGACCCGCAAATAAGCCAATAACTCAATACTTAGCAAAGGAAATAGAATATTTTAAAAAATGAAGAAGAAAATGAAGAAGATGAAGGTTAAGAAGATATTCATTTCAGAACCACATCCCGTATGGTTCTCTAGCATACTCAGATTTTTCAGCATAAATTATAGTTTAAATTGTAATAACATCAGTGATGGAGATTTGAAGGTTTCACAACAACTATTCTGCCAAACTAACTATACATTATATATATACACTAGATACTGCCAAGCTAACTATACAATATATATATTGTATAAACGTGGTTTGGCCACGTGACAAGGAAGAAAGAACAAAACACAACATAACGAGTCTTCAACAAACGTTGTGAGAACACCAGACCCAAGGGTCGACCACGAAAAAGATGGGTCGAAGAAATATTAGAAGCACTAGGAAACATAGGGAGCCGCGATAGCTCAGTGGTTAGTGAACTGGACTACCACGGACAAGGGGTAGGGTTCGATCCCAACCGACGGCTTCCGGGTTCACCCAGCCTTAAAAGGGTACCGGATTTTTTTCTGGGTAAGTAAAGCAGCACGGGCGTAATACTGACCACATTACCCCAAAAATCATGTGCTGAAGGTCTGTAAAATATAGGGTCACTAACACCATATTTCCCTATACGCCTCTTGGCGTGACGGGGGTACTCTACTTTTTTTTTTACTAGGAAACATAACAGCAGCAGAGGCGAACAGAAGAGCAAAAGACCGCAAATTATATCTCCCCTCGACGCTGAAAGGCAGATGAGGAAGGAAAGAAGAAGAAGAAGACTTCCAAACTATACAATATATATATATATATATATATATATATATATATATATATATATATATATATATATATATATATATATATATATAAACACACTAGATTTTGCCAAACTAACTATACAATATATATATACATACCAGATACTGCCAAACTAATTATACATTATATATATTATGTTTTCTGTTCGAAGCATTAAAGTACTAAAATATCATGAAGTTAAACATTTCTTCACCCAAAAATTTCATATTTTTTTGTAGTGTCTCAAAATGGAACCACTTCCATAAAATATCAATTTTAAGAATGAGAGAGATGTGCATTTAAAATGAGATTAATGTCGGGTATAAACGTTGTAAGTGTCTAGAAGCGAGAGCGCCATTCAGAAATTCAAACATGAGGCTGTCTTTTTGATGGTGCCGCCAACTTGACGTCTTCCGTTCATTTATTTTCATTTAAGTGGCCATTGTAGTCCAGTAAAGTTTCACAGGAGAATTGTGTTACAGCACTCATATGTCATTAGTGACGGAACCAATATCATTGCTCTCAGACAGTGAGTGGTCCACACCACTCTCGTGATCACACAGAACAATTTTGACACGGTGAATGAAGAACGTAGCACTTGTCAGATAGTTGCTTAATATATTATTTTGTTTAAATTGTGGTTACAACTTTACAGGGTGTCTTTACCCGCAGAACGTCTTACAGCCTGACATTTTTTATTTCCTGCACGCCACTTGTTATTTTTATTTTGCCTATCAGAAAGAGTGAGAAAAGAGTTGCAGGGGGGTAGTAAACTTGACCACTGAAAGGCAGTGATTGGGTTCGATGCTGATTGCTAGTTTGACTCTATATGATTACCAATGCTTCTGGGAAAGAAAGACAGTATTCAAGTTATACTGGTCACATTGCCCAGAAGATCGGGGAAGAGAAGCGTCATAAAGAAATGTCACATTTGTAAAATCTCCACCTCTTCTCGTGGGCGTTGAACCCGGGTTCAAGTTATACTGGTCACATTGCCCAGAAGATCGGGGAAGAGAAGCGTCATAAAGAAATGTCACATTTGTAAAATCTCCACCTCTTCTCGTGGGCGTTGAACCCGGGTTCAAGTTATACTGGTCACATTGCCCAGAAGATCGGGGAAGAGAAGCGTCATAAAGAAATGTCACGTTTGTAAAATCTCCACCTCTTCTCGTGGGCGTTGAACCCGGGTTCCTCCTGTCCTAAGACCAATATCGTACATCTAGTCTACCCAGGCCCAAACTTTGGTTACACTTTCACGTTGTAGTCACACACATATAATTACCTTAGTTGGGAAATTAGAGAATGGAGGCGGTCTTCTGCACCTTTAGAAATGCACATCAACAGAAAAAGTGTATGTTGTTCAATGGCCGTAATTAATGCCTTGTGTTCGAGACGTCTTTCTTACTTGTTGACGTGTTTATATCAAATCACCATTATGTCAACACTCAGGAGGCTACGGTGGCTGGGACGTTGTTAGTGAAATGGGCAACAACTGTATCTCTGAACAAAGATTGTATGCGAGAACTTAGAGGGTGACGATCTATGAGTAGACACATTGAGATATGTTTATTCTTTCTTGCATTCACCCGACGACTGTTATATGAATTGATGGTTTCCCCCCCCCCTTTTTTTTCTTTAGTTATCCGCCATTTTAATGACGTCATCTAGATGTAGATGAGTTGTTTTGTGGTTTGCAGCTAGACTGTGATTATTTGCCCCTTTCGGCCCAATACATTCGACATCACCACGGTGTTTTGAGTACCGGGTTTCCTTCCCTCTTCGATCCCTACTTGTTTTGCCAGATCGATTAGTCTGTTTCGAGCAGCACTGCTATAAAGTGGGGTAGGTTCTTGATCAGCTCTGTTGGTCGCTGATTCTACCGCACTCATTCAGCTATGAGTCGCGGATCGCTCTTAGCTCAGTTGCTGGTGGGCATCTTGACCCCCAGATGTACACGGATGGGTGTCAGGCGCTCCCGAGTGACCTTTCCATTTGTTAAACGGATTGGGGAAATATTAATATTGTATGAGAAGAACAAGCATACATGCTGACATAAATAACGTGAATAAACTCAAAGTTTGAATATAAAACCCGCAAGAGAAAAGTGTTGAGATTCAACAACATAAATGTCTTTTATTCAATTCGTTGCTGGTTTCTCTTATTTAAATCGGAACAATTTCTCTCATGGCTTAGCTCATTACCTTAAGAAGAAAAAATAAATGAAAACTCAATTTTATATTTAATTGAATTCAACATTCTGTATAGAGAATAATTTGTTAAAAGTTCATTAAGCTGTTAAGGAATCGCACTTTGCCAACTTCCCGATTTGACTTTTTTCCCCCAATTCTCATGGGGTAGTTAACAAAAGGAAAGGGAGATAAATGTTGATTAAGACAACCCATTTCTGAATTTTTTGCCTCACAAAATGTATAAACGCCCGCCCAACGTTTGTTTTTGTTTAGTGCCAGAGGTTAATGGAATGCCACAGAAATTTTGAAGGTACTTAAAGAGGAAGAAAACAGAATGGAGTCTTGTTTTCTCAAACAGCTGCCAAGAGGCTAATGGATGCAGTAATGTAGAAGAGTCTACTTTTCCGAGCGTACCACTCGGGCCCGCCTCGAGGTCTCATTCATCCTCTCTATGCTGCCCTGTTTAACGCTGTTTGACAGATGGCCAGGAACTGTCTTAAAATAAGCTCTGTATTTGTTGCGCGATCGTTCTCAGAAATAGAGAAAGAATAAACTTTTAAAAGATCTTTTTCTGCACAGAACGAGAAAGCACTTTAGGCACTTAGTGCAGGAATATTGACCTTAAAGCACTCTCTCCATGACATGTTATGGCACCAGCCTAACACAGCTATTCAAATGTACACCGGATAAGTTGCTTTAGACATTTCCTTCATTTTTTTTTTTTTGGCCACGTCAGAAAGGCAAAAATAATTACTCTTTCTTTCTTCTTTTCAAATTAGAGATAAGATTTAATTAGGTGTCATCTTTCAGGGGGAAAGCACGGGACGCCTCACCTGCAAATAAAAATACTGCACTGATTTTTAAACACTTTTACTGGAGGCTGGTTGGTCTCGAGGCAACCAGCCTCCAGTTGAGACAGAGAGACAGAGAGGTTGCGGGTTCAAATTCCAGCATGCACCAGTTGCGATTTTTATTTATGATTTCTCTCTGCGACAACCACCCCTGGTCTCAGCAGCGAGGCCCGGCTTGAAACGCCAGTTACTAATCGATGGAAAAAAATATGAGTACATCCGAAGACGGAGTTATCTGCCTGTGTGGCGAGGAACCCCTGTGCACACGGCTGCCAGGGAACACGTAAAATTCAGTTCCAAGTCTCTAGGACTTCATCAGAGGTCAAAGCTAGCGAAAAAAAAAACACTTTTAATGAAGCTATTTTTGTCAGTTGCACAACTGAACACAAAACGATTCCAATTACAAACAAGAAACATTTTATATAAATTATGTTCATTCGAACATCGTGCTACCAATGCCAAACATGCTCACTTACGTCTAAGCACAAAATAAAGCTTGTCACCACAGAGATGCGATGTCTGAGAAAAGCTCTTGGAGTGACCAGAAAAGAAAGAATTGGAAATAACATTATATGAGAAATAGTAGACATTGAATTAATCTTAAGTTACAGAAACAACAAATAAACTGGTCTGCCATTCTAGAGAGAATGTCGTGTGATTCCTTACCATGCAAATAATATATTAAAAGAGAGGAGAGACGAGCAAGAAGCGGACCCAGAGTCAGATGTACAGACAACATCAAAGAAATGTTACAACAGCATCAATTGACAATGAGTGAAGCCACTAAAAGGGTGAGCAGTTTTAACTGAGTTCTAATTCCGCCCTTTCGTCGGCTTCAAACATGGCTTCCCTCGACACCCGAACGGATGCAAGAGGAAGTAAAGAAAGAAGAGGAAAAAGAACACTTGACATTAGTTGTGTCCTTTTGCGTCTTTATTCTTTCTTCTTCCTCCGTGTATTCTTTTCTCCTTCTTTTCCCTTTTGTCTTTCTTTATTGTTCCGGACAAAATAACCAGTGGTCGACGCTGTGTGTCATATTATAGAACCATTCCACTTAAAGAAACTCCAGGTAATTCTTTGTAGGACTCCCCATGTATGGCCCAAACTGTGTATCTCTGCCCTCCTCCTCTACCTCCCATTAGCTTTTTCCCGGGAGTCAACAGCGTAATACATTTTGTTACTGTTACAAGATTGCGTCTGAACATTTAACATTTGCAACTCCAGCGTCAATTTGTTATTAGTTTAGTTTAATTTATATAAGTTTTTAGTTTAGTTTTAGTTTAGTTTAGTTTAGTTTAGTTTAGTTTAGTTTAGTTAGTTTAGTTTAGTTTAGTTTAGTTTAGTTTAGACACATCATCTTCATTGCACAACGAACAACCCCATAGCATTCGGATCACCTCCTCTACATGTTCCCAGGTACGATCCAAGCCCGCCCAACGCTAGTGGACGCACTGAAGATGTTTTAGCTCAGATGCACGATCTCCGCATCACCGACACAGACTTTGACCTCAACTGCCCTAACCGGGAGACAGCGATAGCGGCTCTATTCATTTCTCCAGCTCCTCTTACCGTGTTCAGGGCCCCCCGATCGCAACACTGGCGTTTTTATATTCTTCTTGGTTCATATCCTCTTCGCTACACTTTTATAGCAATTCTGTACTGCAAATTTTCTGTAGTTAAAATATTCAGAAAATATTCCTCAGGCAAGATGCATTAAACGATAACGATTCTTCATATTTTTATTTATTCAGATTACCTTCCTCAAGCACTCAGATGATGTTCTCTAGCAGACTGCTATTGATCCATCTCTTGATGCATCTATCAATCATCTATTTATATTTAACTCTTACCCAGTGTCTTTAACTCTTACCTTGTGTCTTTAACTCTTACCTTGTGTCTTTAACTCTTACGTTGTGTCTTTAACTCTCATCTTGTGTCTTTAACTCTTACCTTGTGTCTTTAACTCTCACATTGTGTCTTTAACTCTTACCTTGTGTCTTTAACTCTCACCTTGTGTCTTTAACTCTTACAGTACGGAAGGTTATTATCAATGCAACGGAAGTGATTTCAGAGACAACATTTTTCATCGTTTAAATATCTACAATGCATGTTTATATATACAATGCATGTTTATATCCACAATGCATGTTTATATCTACAATGCATGTTTATATCTACAATGCATGTTTATATCTACAATGCATGTTTGTATTTATCTAATACATAACATACGTTACATGCAATTTTAGATAATTGAAGAAGAAATTCGATTTACCAATACCAAGATGATACTCTAGATATATATATATATATATATATATATATATATATATATATATATATATATATATATATATGTAAAAAGAAAAAATACGGTTTGATGACGGTATACACCAATCAAATTGAGAGTGGCACACTATGTGGCTAAACGTACGTGATCGAAGTCGACATGACGTACAGTGCGTCGAAACGTACGGAAAGAGTCATTTATTCGTTCTCATGTTACTTTTACGTTTTCCTTTCACTCATTATTAATTAGTCTCGTGACCTTGACGACCGTTGCAGCATCCTGAAGTTCATGGTCACTAATTTCTTGCAACGTTCACGATCAAGAGCTGCTTTCTGAGATGTGACGTAGGTTGATCCTGTTCGTCCTCTGATGTTGTTTTCCCATGCTTTCTTTGTCTGCATTTCTTCTTTTGCTCTTCAAAAATGGGTTAGGAAAGTTTGTACATCTTGTAAGATGTCCATACGATGTTAGGTGATGTTCTTTTACTGTTAATTGTATGTATTGTATTAATCGTGCGGATCGTTGGATATTGTTGCTTATTTCTCATTGGTGATATGATTCATGTAAAAATAAGAAGTTTCTTCTGCGTCAGGGAGTCCCGCAGGGAGAGGTACTATCACATACACATTTCCTAATCTACATCAACGACCTAGAGGTACTATCACATACACATTTCCTAATCTACATCAACGACCTAGAGGTACTATCACAGACACATTTCCTAATCTACATCAACGACCTAGTTACTGAACGACCTCGTGGCATCAAAGTGTATGCCAATGGCCTTGTGAAGCACAGATAAATGTGAAACAGTGGCCTCTAAATCGTTACGCAGAGCTGTGAATGCACTGAACCCGTGGGCAAATAGATGAGCATCGGCACAATCAAATGCAGTGCTACGCTCTTCACCCTCACCCCAAAATAGAAAACAGGAGTCATCTACATAATAATCAGCTCATGAGAGAACACAAACAATCTGCTTATCCCGGAGTAATATTTGACAATAAACTGTCCTGGGAACAGCAGGTGAATAAAGCAGCCCAAAAAGCCAGGGGAAAATTAGTTATTCTTAGAACGCCGTGTGGAACCACGTGGAATGCGAATGGCAAAATAGTAACATTTATCAACATAGTATACACCTGTAACTAGAATATGCATCATCTGCGTGGTGGTCAGCATCAAACACCACACAACAAGAGCTGGATAAAGTACAAAACCAGGCACTTAGAGTCTTCACAGGAGCAATGAAATCAACACCAATATTGGAGATGGAGAAATTGTGAAGGATACCAGCGCTGAGGCGAACAGAGGGACACAAAGGTGCTGATACAGGCAGAATATTCTCATGCATGCCGAGCCATCTAAAATAGGACCGATTCCAAATATTGCTTTGAAGCAGCTTAAGAGATGCAGTTTTATCCACCAAGCCAAGCGAATTTGTAGACAAACACCAGACATGCCAAGAGTTGTCAGTCCCCTACTGGCCATACCGGAACAAAAAGCCTGTACAGATTAATCCAGATTGTCGATACAAATACGCACAGAAGTGGGAGGAATACTTCATAAGGAGAAACAGAATAGTCTACAACGTAAACCAATCACCCTGTTTCTTTGGATGAGGAATACCCACACGGTTGTTGGGTTTCTGTATATACAGATGGGTCAGCACAAAATGCATCAAAGAAAGGGGGAGCAGGTGATACATGGAATGCCCAAATAACAGTAGGGATATGGATGTAGTAGCAACAGGGAAATACTGCCACAATTACGAAACAAAAACCAAGTTATAAAGTTGGCAATAGAAAAATAAAACAGGTTAAAATCTGAACCCACAGCCTGTAGTGTTTCTTACGGGCGCAAGATCAACACTATAGGAACAAGTCCAGAAAATGACCACATCTAAAGACTTTATTGACTGAATCATGACAAGGTCACCATGCAGCGGGTCCCATCTCACTGAGGAGTACCAGGAAACGAGAACGTTGACTATCTGGCAAAGTAAGGCGCAACAGACACACAACCAGACGTACCAGTTACATACCACCAGAAGAAACAGATAATCAAATCAATTAGAAGATCTCAAGCCCCAAATCAAAACGTCTATAATAATATGAACAAATCATCATTATACACCTCAGAACGGGACACTATCGAGTACATAGTCACATGTAAATAAAATCAAGATTGCCACCTCAACCACATGTATATGTGGGTAGGCAGCTGGGCAGATACTTCAAGACTATTTAAGACTGTGCACTGAGGAAAACAGGAGCCGCAATAGCTCAGTGGTTAGTGAACTGGACTACAAAGGACAAGAGGTAGGGTTCGATCCAAACCGACGGCTTTCGGGTTCACCCAGCCTTTAATGGGTACCGGATTTTTTCTGGGAAAGTAAAGCGGCACGGGCGTAATACTGACCTCATTACCCCAAAAATCTTGTGCCGAAGGTCTGTAAAATTTATGGTCACTAACACCATATTACCTATCTATACGCCACTTGGCGTGACGAGGGTACTTTACTGAGAAAAACACGTTGACCCACAGATACAACACTACAGATAAAACTATATGGGCCTCTGCAAGAAATCTGACCCCCCCCCCCCCCCCCCAAAAAAAAAAAAAAAACATGAAACAACATTGCAGATGTAGACAATACTTCAGGAGAACGAATGATGGATAGATAGATGGATGGACAGACAGAGAGACGGACGGACGTTGACTCGATTGGATTAGTTTGGATGAGATGGGTTGGGTGGATTCGTGGATGGATCGATCAATCTAAAACACACAAATAGTATCCATCTTTCGGATGTGTATAGAAAAATCTACTATTGTTCGCAATTTTGTGATCTTTACCCGTAACTAATCTTAATCTTTCACTCTCTCTCTCTCTCTCTCTCTCTCTCTCTCTCTCTCTCTCTCTCTCTCTCTCTCTCTAAAAACTTCAATCTTTTTCCTCCAATAATTCTAATTTCTCCACATCTTTTGAAAATAATTTCAGATATCACGACATTAATCCAAGTTTTTAATGTAAACCTCTGTTTCTTTGGTTTTAGCCCAGTCTTTTCACCGTTGCCAGTTTGTGGAATCTGACGTTTAGTCCAGTGAAAATTTCGTGGACTGTCAAAAACAAATATTTCATGATTTGTAACATATATATATTTTTTTTTTACTATTTTGCTTCGTCATAGTTCTTAAATGTTAGGACAACAGACAAGAAAATCACTGGAGTCTGTAGAAATGTGGTTTTACAGAAGAATGTTGAGAATACCATGGACAGCAAAGAAGAGTAATGAAGAGGTTCTGAGAGAGGTCATAGCAAAAAGAGAGCTAATTTCCAATGTTAGGAAGAGACAATCATCATTTTTTTTGCCATGTAATGAGAAGAGAACAACTGGAATATATTGTAACAGCTGGAAAAAATGAGAGACGAAGAGATAGAGGGAAGCAAAGAGAAAAAATAACAGACGTCTTAAGAGAATGGCTTGGCAGAAGGTCAACAACAGAAATGATAAATAGCTGCCAAGATCGAAAGTTGTGGAGAGACATGATCACCTACGCCACTAGGCCCGGTACTTGATGATGATGATTTTGCTTCATTTTCTATCGTCGCCGTTGCGCTTATGAATATCGACTGCGATGTAATTATGACCTTTCTGAGGTCAGAGGTCACCATTTGGTAACCACAAACTCAACCTTGCGGTGTGTTTGCCGATCTAAATTGGTTGTGTCTTGCTTGTCTAACCCATAATTTTGAGTTCTTTAGAGTGCGAAGGACGAATGCAGCCTGTCTATTCAAATTCTAATCGCATCTTACTAACTCTCTCCGTCTTTCTCTCTCCGTTTTTTACTGTTATCATTGAATTGGCGAAGTTGAGACCCAACAATTCCTTAATGTTGTCATTTTACTTTTTTGCGCTTACTCCCTTGAGTTTCACTCGAATCAATTCAGAGGAAGCGGTATGTTTACAGCACTCAGAAAAATTGACAAATAATCAACAACAGAAAAAAAATATGGACCAAAGCAGGATCGAACCCGTACTCAGTGGCACAGCGCCTTGCCACCAAAAGCCAAACGCTAGGGAACACTGCCACTCAGCTAACTAAAAAAATTAGCTTCGTAAGCAATGTCTTTCGCGCAGGTTTTCTCGTGACTATAGCATGATCACAGCTCGGAAATACATAGGGTATCTGTATTTGTTCTTGTTAAGACAAGTATCTCCCGGACAGGGTAGGTTTGAATACTTCTATTATTTTAGAATTATTTCAATTATTTATTACTAGAATTTCTCTCTATTATAATATTCATTTATTATTATTTGTCTCTTGAGTTTCACTCCCCTTACCGTGATGGAGACGGATGTTTCGGGTCGAAAGGCGCAGATATTGCAGCGTGTTATACGTCTACATAACGCTGGTTTACGTTTGAACGATGAAAAGAAACAGTCGTCGAGCTAACGAGAAAGAAGGAGAATAAGAATGCTAAACAGTCAAAGCAAACACATAAGTGTAATTTCAAATACGCGACCCATATGCACACTAATGGATCATGTAGCTCTCTGGTTACACAAATGCCTCATGTTCTCTGTGTTTTCTGTTTCTCTTGTATCTGTTTAGCTCGACTGCAGATTCCCAAAGTTTGATACTCACACACCCATCAATAATATTATATTGCATTTGGCATTTACCATATACAGGCAACAAACAGTGGCCATTTAACATGTACTGGCAACAAACAACAGGCCATTTAACATGTACTGGCAACAAACAGTGGCCATTTAACATGTACTGGCAACAAACAGTGGCCATTTAACATGTACTGACAACAAACAGTGGCCATTTAACATGTACTGGCAACAAACAACGGCCATTTAACATGTACTGGCAACAAACAGTGGCCATTTAACATGTACTGGCAACAAACAGCGGCCATTTAACATGTACTGGCAACAAACAGTGGCCATTTAACATGTACTGGCAACAAACAACGGCCATTTAACATGTACTGGCATCAAACAGTGGCCATTTAACATGTACTGGCAACAAACAGTGGCCATTTAACATGTACTGGCAACAAACAACGGCCATTTAACATGTACTGGCAACAAACAGTGGCCATTTAACATGTACTGGCAACAAACAACGGCCATTTAACATGTACTGGCAACAAACAACGGCCATTTAACATGTACTGGCAACAAACAGTGGCCATTTAACATGTACTGGCATCAAACAGCGGCCATTTAACATGTACTGGCAACAAACAGCGGCCATAAGAACTGGAAATCAATTGGGAATGTTTCTACAAATAAAACTAGGTGTTAGGCAAGGTTGTGTGCCGTCACCAGATATATTTAATATGTATAGTGAGATTATTTTAATCTCCATAAGGGACATGACTGGAATAACAATTGGAAGTCATAATATAAATAAACTCAGGTATGCTGATGATACAGTCTTAGTCGCTGAGAGTGAAAATGAGTTACAAGAAATGTTAGACATTATAGTGAAGGAAAGCAAAAATAAAGTACTCAGCGTCGATAGCAAAAAGACAGAAGTAATGGTTACAACAAAGTGAAAGACATCACCACAATGGACAATAAAGACAAGTGGAATAATATTAAAACATGTAACTGATTTTAAATATCTGGGAACAATGTTAACCTCAGATGGTAGATGTATAACAAATGTGAGATGCATAATAGTTCAGGCAAAAGCAGCTTTCCAACAAAATTAGGAAGATACTGTACAATCCATTTTTGACAATAGAAGCAAGAACAAGAATGCTTAAATGTTATGTAGAGCCAGTCTTAACATATGGATGTGAATCATGGACAATAGGACAACAGACAAGAAAATCACTGGAGTCTGTAGAAATGTGATGATTTTATAGAAGAATATTGAGAATACCATAGACAGCTAAGAAGAATAATGAAAACGTGCTGAAAGAGACAAAAGCAAAAAGTGAGCTAATTCCCAATATTAGGAAGAAACAGTCATCATTTTTTAGCCAAATAATGAGACGGAAGAGCCGGAATCTATTGTGACAACTGGGAAAAGTGACTGACGGAGAGATAGATGGAAGGCAAAGAGAAAAGATACCACGAGAATGGCTTGGCAGAAGGTTAACAACAAAAATAATAAATAACTGCCGTGATCGAAAGTTGTGGAGAGACATGATCACCTACGCCAGCAGCCATGGTACTTGATGATGATTTGACATTGCTAAGTAGAAAATTGTAAATGTCTGATGTATGTCCCACACATACACTTTTACGTATATCTATCTTTCGTTCGCCTGACATACATCCCAGTGGCGTGAGTGCGTGGCATCCTGATTCCTGTAGTGCGCCTTTTGGCTGGTCGCCTTCGTCTTCATCACTTATACTTGCTAGAGCAGACTGTGGTCTTACTCGGGTGTAGTTAAGCCAGGCCAGTCTTGTTTTCCAGTCCCTAGTGACTGCTAAGCCCCATCCCCACGACAAGGAGCTAGCCTTGATGGGGGCTTTCACATCTTTAGTTTTAGCAGACACATCATCTTCATTGCACAACGGACAACTCCATAGTACACCCACCCCTCGCTACTTCGCGGTTCATTTATCGCGGCCTCAGTACATTGCGGATTGTTCAAAAATTCAAAATTGAGGAATTATTATTTTTTTAAAAACCCATTATTTGATGTATGTTATTTATATTATTAATATTTTATTTACATGTTTGAAACTATTCTTTAATGTTATAATGATAACATATGCACTTATATGGTTTCATATACACTTATTGGTATTACACATACACAAAAAATGTACGTATGTTAAAAATGAGAGGGTGACACAACTTCGCGGTTTTTCACTTATCGCGGCCGGTTCTGGTCCCTATTAACCGCGATAACTGAGGGATTACTGTACTCAGATCCCCACTGTAGCACGTTTCCCATTACAAAGCACGTCCGTCGCACACTATAGCTCGTTTCAAATCACGTGCCCAACTTCAAAACGCTATTACTCAGTAACCGTTTGTTAAAAACAGTTGAAATTTTCCAAATGTTATTAGAATGCAAAATACCCTTTAAATGTATATTTAACAAATATCTGCAACAATGTTGTGGTACGCTGCGTTGTCCATTATTAGGCAAGATGGTCGATCTAGTGTTGGGAGAACATAATTTTCAATACAATGTCTAAATATGTGACCATTCATCTCAGAGTGATAATCCCGATTGTCTATGGATTTTGAAAGAAACATGAGCTCTGCATTCTGTATTAGTCCATGTTGTCGACTACCTGCATGAGCAATTATCAAGCGCTGTCCTTTGCTGCTAGGTATTAATCTCTTAATCTTTCCATCTGATGACTGCCATTGCCTTTGGTTAGTGTGGTGAGCATTGATCCATGTTTCATCCAAGTACACAATATCATAACCTTGCTTGCGCACCTCTTTTACTTCACATAAGTACTTGCTTCTCATGACTACTATATGTGGCTTCTCACAGATGATGTTTCGTCCATTGGAATACTTTCTGAATGTAAAGCCTGCAGCTCTCACATTCCTCCATAATGTAGACTTTGATATTTCAATACTGTTGTTCTTTTTCAGCGATACTTTTAATTTTCTTATTGTAACAGTTTCATTCATACCCAACATTTTGCGAATTTCACTTCTAATAAGTTCACTGTCGAAATTATCCAACATTTTTGCTCTTCCTTGTGATTTTGTATATTTTGACATTGACGGTCACGTGCTTGAATCCAGCGATTAAATGACCGTTTAGATAAATCCAAAATGTGTCTTGTCCTATTATTCTCAGGGTTTTCTAAAGAATGAAATAATCTTCCTCGTTTAGCCTCTTTGCAAAAATAGTCATACATTTTTATTGCGATGTTTTGTAAACTGCAGAATTTCATTTTAAGACTCATGATAAATGTTATCGTTCCACGTATCCACCTCTGAATGAACGGAAATGGAACACACAATTTCTCGTGTTTTTTACAAGTGTCTAATTGTGTCAAAAAACCACGGTGAAAGCGTGCAAACACGTCAATTTTACCGTGTATGGATTTTTACTCGCTATTTTTAACTTAAAATACTGTAAACATTAAATTTTGACTACATCAATGGGTCGTTATAAATTTATATATATCAAATAAGCAACAATAATAACCAAATGTTTTTTTAATGAAATTAATTCCCTGTTGGGTTCTAATCATTATAACTTTACATGCAAATTTTTAACAACTTACAACAAGCGGTTAAAAAGATATCGATTTTAAAAGTTGGGCACGAGTTATGAAACAAGCTATAGTGGAAGCACGGATACACGAACTCCATAGCAGCGGCAAAAATCTTGACCCCAATCTTCATAATAGGCTCTAACGACAAGCATGACTGCGCCTCTATTCTTTTCTCACCTGAGAATGGTTAGAGTCCTGGTAGCCACTAACTAATTAAACTTACTTTTACCTTTTCTCAACCAAAGTGGCTGTTTTTTTTTTTTTTTTCTTTCGTTTAGCCAAACTAAACCTTAATTTTTTTTATTTAACCAATGTAACCCTTACGTAATTTATTTTAGTCAAACTAACCCTTTGTTTATTTTAGTCAAACTAACCATTACTTTGTTTCTTGTAGTCAAACTAGCTTTTAGCAAAACTAACCCTTAATTTATTTCTTTTATCCAAACTAACCATTACTTTGTTTCGTTTAGCCAAACTAACCCTTACTTTGTTTATTTAAGCAAAACTAGCCGTTACCAAACTAATAACTCCTACTTTATATCTTTTAGTGAAACTAACCCTTATTTTTGTGTCGGTTCAAAATGACTCTTACTTTAATTTTCCCAGCAAAAATGGCGTTGATTCCGTTTAATCTGGTCAAGATGACCTTTTAAAATACCCAGATTCATTACGTGACTAGCGAACCAGGTCCTGATGACACATGGTTTGTGTCAGAACGTTGTATGCTCCTGTAGTGTAGTAGCTACTTATGTTGACTGGCACGTGAATTAATAAATGTATTTAAACTACCTCACCCCCACCGACGCTCAGAGACCACACAATCAGCGTTAATGACTGAACTAATCTGCAACAAGAAAACTAGCAGGCAGTTCTATTGTCGTCGAGACTTCTGATTGATTGCCATGGCAGGCAATCGATAACCACTTTGGGTATTGTGCAGATTCAATTAAGTAGTCTTTAAATCAATCATAGATTGAGAAATGAGCGCGAGACTTGATGAGAAGATCAACAGATCGATATGTCAGTTAATGAATATGTCAATAGATTGATTCATAGTTCATTTGTAGATCAATAGATTAATTTTAAAAAATGTATATGCCATTTTTTTTTGTGACGTCACTTATCCTCTTGCATTACATTATAGCCTGCAACAGCTTGCTTCTGTTCGGCCTCTGCTGATATCAACTGTTGGGTTTCAAAAAAAATCTTGTTGCATATGCTGGTTGGGTGTAGCAAAATGTTGTTATCCGTGCTGATTAGTTGCATTATAACTGTTGTCACGTGCATTAAAAGATGTATTAATGGAATGTTAAAAACACTAGGAAATAAATTAGCAGGCAGAAGCCAGCAGAAGAACAAAAGGCCATAAACTATATCTTCTCTCGACGCTGAAAGACAAACAAAGAAGGAAATAATAGTAATAATAATAAGAAGAAGAATTTACTTGTACTGGTTGACTGTAACAAATTTTCTTTTACCATGTACTGGTTAACTGTAACAAATATTCTTTTACCACGTACTGGTTAACTGTAACACATTTTTTTTTACCATGTACTGGTTAACATAACACATTTTTCTTTACTATGTACTGGTTAATTGTAGCAAATTTTTCTTTACCATGTACTGGTTACTGTAAGAAAATTGCATGTTCCTTTTTTTTTATTATTTGAAGCAAAATTGTTGTTAAATGTGCTTTCTTTACTATATGGCCAACATCTGTATATACACATTAAAATATTTATCTTAAATTGTCTTTTCCCTTTCTTGTATTTGCAAGTTCTTCTATACGCATTACTGTCATGTACGTGTTATCCCCGTCGTATTTATCACTGTGCTCATGTTTGTGAGGCTCGCATATCCGTACAGTTTACAGATGTCGCAAGTCTTGTCTTATCGAGAAATAATCCAACCATCTGCGCTCAAATTTCATTCGAGATATCCGCCATAGAAAGACTTTCCCCTTCCATAAATTTCACGTATGTCTGTCTGATAAACATGTCTTATCCAAGACTTGAATGACATCGCTATGACATACATCAGTTGGAAGTTTGCATTTCGCTTAACAACGTTAGAAGGTCCGGCACACGTAGCTGGGATACCAAGAGTCTCACAGAACTAATATGATGAGCTGCCGCTATTTCCTAGGAAGCAGAATTATAATTTGCATGTATAAACACACATCGATCAGTGAAAGATTAGGGGGGCACCTATCTAACCCCAGCTCTGCGAGAGTAAACACTGGAGCCGAATTTCGAGATACCTCGCTCCGGTGAAAGGTCGAGGGCCTGCTGGAATATAATGGCGAGTTGTGTATTGTACGCTGAGATTACTGTTCCAGAAATGTTTGTACTCACGAACGTTTTTGTTTGTGATTATGATAATGTTTGAATGATAGATGGTTGCTGCCGGGCACCCAAACGGGTTTTAGCATTGCCTTATTGTGTAAAATAGTTCGATGTAAGCACTTCCAAGCTCATTTTGGATCTTTCTTGCTGTTTCGTCTTAGCAAAATGAACATTACATTAATTTTTCTAACCCCATTCTTGTCAAAAAAATAAACCACTACCAAGATGAAGTGTGTTAAACGAATAGCAGGAAACAGCCTAGGAGATAAGTTCAGAAATTATGAACTGAGAAGAAATAAAACTATGAACAATTCCCGCCATAGAATGCATAAATAAATAATATAAAAATGATTTGGCCACGTGATAAGACATATAGATCAACTCACATCACAACGAGCCTTTAATAAAAATTGGGAGAACAACAGACTCAAGGACTGATAATGAAAAAGATGGAGTAATGCAATATTAGAAACATTAGGAGGAAACATAACAACAGCAGAAGATAACAGAAGAGCAAAACACGCAAATTATTTCTCCCCTCGACGCTAAAAGGTAAATAGGAAAGGAAAGAAGAAGAAAGAACAAAAAGACAGAAGAAGAAGGATCTTGTCAAAACGAAACGCTTGTTCAGTCCGACTGAACAAGCATAAGTCAGAAGTGTTGATTGTTTTCAAAGCGGCCAGATGTTGTTGTCATATTTTAGTCATATCAACTGTTGAGCTGCAAATTATATCTCCCCTCGACGCTGAAAGGCAAATGAGGAAGGAATGAAGAAGAAGAACTATTGAACTTATTTTTTTGTTATTTCAAAATGTTGTTTCCTGTTGCGTGGGTCTATGTAAAGCGTACAGTGAATTTATGTTACATTGTGTCGTTGTTTACAGCAAGTTGCGATATATATTTCCAGGATATAAACGTCTATATCACTACATAGATTACTATGTAGAACATATTCTATATAGATATTTGGAATCGTCGCCTGTACGCTGATTAGGGCTCCACGGTTGTCGACCTTATCCTCAGAATTTGCCATCGCGCTTTGGTTGGAGCTGTGGCGTGAGTGGAGCTGTTAATTCCTGACTGCAGTGAAAATTATTTCATGAACAGAACATATCTCTATCTAGTCAAGATATCCCAATTCAGGCCGCAATATTTTGGGTGTCGGTTGCGCGTTCCATCCAATAAGATTATCAAACTATATATGCTTCTTTTCTGAGCTACCACTGGAAGGTAAAGTTGCGATGAGTTCGGTTTCACTTATATCATAAGCCAAGTATTAATCAGTGACTCGCCAGTGCGCTGCCGGGGCCCGAAAGGGAAGTAAAGAATTGTAGCGCTGTTCCCTACCAGACATGTTCGTAAGGGGCGACTAAGGAGTGTTGGGCATGGGACTTGTTATCCTGTACTGTTTAAAAAAATAAGCCAAAAAAAACTTCACAAACATGGGCAAGTCAAAGAAAATAATTAAAATAAATTCGCCATCCAGGAAAGATAAAGGCTCTCTCTCTCTAGACAGATGGAAGCAGAGATGAAGATAATTGGGAAGACATGGAATGATCTGAAAAGAATGGCGAGAGATAGAACGGCTTGGAAAGTGATTGTTGAAGACCTATGCTCCACAGGGAGCTGAAAGGTAGAAGAAGATAAGACAAGACTTGAATCGGCGTCTTAACACACACGTTTTCAACAATGTGTGCTCGGTCGCCTTTCATGAAGTGTTCGGAGACTTCTGGATAGTGTCGCTTCAAGCTTGGAAACTCATGATGCGATGCCTTATTCCTCACCTTCTCAAAGTACTACCCTGGTACCCAATCCTGCCAGTCGCTGGGTCGACCGCGAGGGTATTTTTTTGACAGATGGAAGCAGAGATGAAGATGATTGGTAAGACATGGAATGGTCTGAAAAGAATGGCGAGAGACAGAACGGCTTGGAAAGTGATTGTTGAAGACCTATGCTCCACAGGCAGCTGAAAGGTAGAAGAAGTCAGCGACCACTTCCAATTAGTTCGTTCACTGTCTGCCGTACTTAGACTCCAGCTAATAATCTAATTTGTGATCTCTCATGGGTTCCATAAGTCTATAAATAGCAACAAAGGCATGCAATTAAACCAATGAAACCGCGGCCGCCCAATTTGACTACCGCTGGACCACAGCCATCTTTAGATATACTAAAGGCGGCGAGCTGAAAATAATACCGGAAACCCCGACCAACTAGTGTGACTTTATCAACTTGGACCAGTAGACAGCTGACGTCGGTCTACACACAACCGCACCTGCTCGTAGAGCCGAAAACGTCACGCTAGTTGGAGGTTTTCCGGTAATTTCCTTTCAGCCCGTAGGCCTTTGCAAACCTATAGTTGGCTATGGTTGGACCACCCACAGCCAACTATATAGATGGCTATAGTTGGACCACCCACAACCAACTATATAGATGGCTATGGTTGGACAACCCACAACCAACTATATAGATGGCTATGGTTGGACAATCCCACAACCAACTATATAGATGGCTATGGTTGGACAACCCACAACCAACTATATAGATGGCTATAGTTGGACCACCCACAACCAACTATATAGATGGATATGTTTGGACCACCCACAACCAACTATATAGATGGCTATGGTTGGACAACCCAAGCCAACTATATAGATGGCTATAGTTGGACCAACCACAACCAACTATATAGATGGCTATGGTTGGACAACCCAAGCCAACTATATAGATAGCTATGGTTGGACCAACCACAACCAACTATATAGATGGCTATGGTTTGACCACCCACGGCCAACTATATAGATGGCTATGGTTGGACCACCCACGGCCAACTATATAGATGGCTATAGTTGGACCACCCACAGCCAACTATATAGATGGCTATGGTTGGACCACCCACGGCCAACTATATAGATGGCTATGGTTTGACCACCCACAGCCAACTATATAGATGGCTATGGTTGGACCACCCACGGCCAACTATATAGATGGCTATAGTTGGACCGCCCACAGCCAACTATATAGATGGCTATAGTTAGACCAACCACAGCCAATTATATAAATGGCTATAGTTGGACCACCCACAACCAACTATATAGATGGCTATAGTTGGACCACCCACAGCCAACTATATAGATGCCTATGGTTTGACCACCCACAACCAACTATATAGATGGCTATGGTTTGACCAACCACAGCCAGCTATATAGATGGCTATGGTTGGACCACCCACGGCCAACTATATAGATGGCTATAGTTGGACCACCCACAGCCAACTATATAGATGGCTATAGTTGGACCACACACAGCCAATTATATAGATGGCTATAGTTGGACCACCCACAACCAACTATATAGATGGCTATAGTTGGACCACCCACAACCAACTATATAGATGGCTATAGTTGGACCACCCACAGCCAACTATATAGATGGCTATAGTTGGACCACCCACAACCAACTATATAGATGGCTATATTTTGACCATCCACAACCAACTATATAGATGGCTATAGTTGGACCACCCACAGCCTATATAGATGGCTATAGTTGGACCACCCACAGCCAACTATTTAGATGGCTATAGTTGGACCACCCACAGCCAACTATATATGACACGCTGGCAGAAAATAAAATCGGAAAACACACCAACTAGCGTCATGTTTCAGCTCTACGAGCAGGGGCAGTTGTGTGTAAACCGACGTCAGCTGTATATAACTCCTCTACTTGAAAACGTCACATTATTTGGGGTGTTTTCCGACTTTTTTTTCTGCTCGCGAGCCATCTATGTAGCTGGCTATGTACCACCCATAGCTATATATTATATATTTGGGGTGAGGGAGGAAATCAATAGATGGCTCTGAAGCACCAATAATCAGTTTATATGAAAGGAAAGGTGGACACAGTAGCCCCGATGTGATAATAACGTTATTACTAACTCTGACTCTAACAGTGAAAGGAACGGTGGACACAATAGCCCCGATGTGATAATAACGTTATTTCTAACTCTGACTCTAAACAGTGAAATGAACGGTGGACACAGTAGCCCTGATGTGATAATAACGTTATTTCTAACTCTGACTCTAACAGTGAAAGGAACGGTGGACACAGTAGCCCCGATGTGATAATAACGTTATTTCTAACTCTGACTCTAAACAGTGAAAGGAACGGTGGACACAGTAGCCCTGATGTGATAATAACGTTATTTCTAACTCTGACTCTAACAGTGAAAGGAACGGTGGACACAGTAGCCCCGATGTGATAATAACGTTATTTCTAACTCTGACTCTAAACAGTGAAAGGAACGGTGGACACAGTAGCCCCGATGTGATAATAACGTTATTTCTAACTCTGACTCTAAACAGTGAAAGGAACGGTGGACACAGTAGCCCCGATGTGATAATAACGTTATTTCTAACTCTGACTCTAACAGTGAAAGGAACGGTGGACACAGTAGCCCTGATGTGATAATAACGTTATTTCTAACTCTGACTCTAACAGTGAAAGGAACGGTGGACACAGTAGCCCCGATGTGATAATAACGTTATTTCTAACTCTGACTCTAACAGTGAAAGGAACGGTGGACACAGTAGCCCTGATGTGATAATAACCTTATTTCTAACTCTGGCTCTAACAGTTAAGCTGGCAAAACTTTATTCACTACAGCATGAGGTCTCTTTCACCTACAAGTAAGGATCTGTATAAGAACGTACTTGCGTTGCGTCGCAATTATTGTCAGTTTTGCGCCTTTCGTAAAATTATATTTATGAGCAGTGTTGCACTATGTTTCCCACCACGCGGCCCAGTGCATCTAGCACGCTTTTATTTAAGACTGCTTGACTGGCCTTTGGTTTTTCTTTATCGTCAAGACAGCGGGAAAAAAAATCACAAATAATTAATAACAGAAAGAAAAATACAAATAACAATAGACAGCTGAAGCAGGATCGAACCATTATTCTTTGACACAGCCACGAAAAACCTGCGCTAGTATACACGACCAACTAGGCAACTTAAATAAAGGTGCTATCATTAGTGATGTCTTTCACGCATGTGTACTCAATATTGCATAGGGATAGGAACACAACTCGGGAATAAATTGTGTAGCTGTATTTTCCTATTAAGACAAGTATCTCCCTAATAGTGTAAGGCTGAATACTTGCGTTGCAGATAAACAATTATGGGACGAAACAGCAGGAATAGTATTTCCAATATGAGATCATCCGCTTTGATTATTATTTTTTTCCTGCACGAAATTGGGTTGCGGGGCTCTACCTGCTTGTTGTTTTACCAGAGTTGTACCCCCTGGACCTTCGGTGGGTTGAACTTTATGACGTCATCTTAAGTTCTATTACTGGCACATCTAGTTCTGAGTTCTAGACCGAAGGGTTGTCTTCTTGGAGCCGGCAACTATTCACTATCACGTGATCACTCACCATCTGTCTATCTTTCTTCGGTCTCCTGAAACATTGTCATCAGATAACATTAGATGGAAGATGTACCACAGAAATAAAAAGTGGAATATCTCAGGCCGATGTAGCACTTCAGAAAATGAAAACGTCTTCTGCAACAAGTCTATGTCAATAGAAGTGAGAAAGAGAGTTCATCGGTGCTATATGGAGCCATTAATCACCTTTGGAAATGAATCATAGACAGTAAACAAACAAATGAAAAGACGATCAGTGGCCACAGGGATCGGATTTCTCAGAAGAAGGTTGAGAGTGTTATAGTGTGACTCAGTCATGGGCGATAATGGAAGAATAGAAGAATATGACGATAGACAGAAGAATAAAAGAATGAGGCGATGACGATGTGAAGTAGGATAGTTTTAGGCGGCGTAGAAAAGACACTCTTCAGAGGATTAGGAAGGAGACGTTAAGTCTACCCAACTCAGTCGCTGAGTCGTAATCAACTTGAAGATTACCAGTGAAATGCGTACAGGTGGTCAGCCTAAAGCCAGACAGATGTTTGCTCTGGTCGACAAAGTTGCGTAACGCAACGACACGGCCGCTGGTTCCTAGGAAACTCTTATATCGGCAGACGCCTTGAAGTCCAGTGAAGACCTGAGATGAAAGCGGACAACTAAACTGCCCCGCGTAATCAAAAGACTAGGTTATCTTTACGTTCAGCAGTGATTACTCTTTGAGTCTCTGAATTGGAAATCGCCTCGAGTTTTAGTTGTTAGGGGACGGACTTAGGAAGATGGACAGGTTCGACAGGACTCCTAAAGTAATAAGACTTTAGAGATAATTAAAAAAAGGCGGAGCTAGAGAGATAGTGACGGTCAACAGACGTAGGTTAGGCTTTATCAGTGGTCGGGGGGTGTGGTCACCTGGGACTTAAACCCCGAGACCCTGGGAACTAGGTAGATTAGGAGAGGAGATGCCCAGAATGCTTTTGGGGCGAGGAGCAGTAGCTAGAGAGACATTTAGCTACACTCGGGCAGACTCAGCTATACTCAGCCAGACTCGAGACAATTCGGCCACACTCGGCCAGACTGAGCACATTCAGATACTAGTTCCTCAGCACTATCAGAAAGAGACAGGCAGATGTACTTAAGAATACTATACGGAGTATACGGTCAACAAGATAGATAGATAACCACAGATAGAACTTTATGAATACGAAACGGCCACACACAAACGTTATTTGACAATTCATCATCGCCGATAGGCTATGTCAAGTAACACCAATAAAGACCTTGTTTATACTTGTACTAAAAAGATTGATGAGTTATATATGTGTGTCAAATGAAAGTACAAGTAGTAAAGTCAGAGTAAAGAAGTTTGAAAGAAACTCTGCAACATCTTATCATTACTTTCTGTTGCCGTGACGCAGGATTCTATTCTTTAGAAAGGACCTGGAGAGAAAAAAAAAGAGTAAGAATTTTCTCTTAATTAACCAAGACGTCCACCTACGTACTTCCAGTATAACCAAGAAGTACTTCCAGCAACGAGTGCAGTCCTCATAATTTGCAAGTACCCATGAAGTTGAGCCTAGTAATGTGTTTGTGTACAACACACCAGCGAACCTTGTCTACAGAAGTTAATCAAGCCTAGCCATCTGTGTCCAAAATAGTACATCGAAGTCCAGCGTAAGAATGGCTGCCTGTTTGTGAGACTACACCCTGTTTATCTTAAAATCCCGAAGAAGCGACTAGAAGTGCCAACCCGCAGTGATCTTTCCCCGAGCTATATCAAAGTAGAAGTGAACATTCATATTCATAAAGTAGAACTTCCTGTAAGGAAAGAAGTAAAAGTGAAATAGACAGAGAGAACAAAATGTGAAAATGATGTCCACATTGAGAACCTGAAAGAAGACTAAATAGTTAATTATTGTTTTAAATTAGTATATTATTGTGTAGTTGTTAGGATGTTATAAAGGTGTGTTAGGTATTCCATGGACTTCAGAAGCATGTAAGTTGGATTTTTCTTATATATTTTAGAGATGCATATGATATGTTGAACAATGTTAGTGTGAAGTAAATAAGTTTTTTTTTCTTGAGTGTTAGTGGAGGAAAGTAGAAATTCTTTGACTGATCTAAACGTGTGTGCGTGTGTGAGTTGCTACCGAATAAGTTCATTGTTAATTAATTAATTATCAAGATGAAGAGAGGCATGACTCCCACTTTGCAGACCCTGCAAGAAATTAGTAGAGTCATCACCGGTTTAGAAAATAGTTTTAGACAGCAAGAAATGAGTGCCAGTATCTCAAATTACTCTGGCGACCCATCCATGTTCAGACAATGGATGGCAGAAATTGAAAAGTATGCTCTCATTTTTCCTATAAATGAGGAAGACAAGAAATTAATAGCTTTTAAAACAAGTAGAGGCGAAGTATCTGACTTCATCCAGAGAAGGCTAAAGAATGAACCTTCAAGCACATGGAAGTCCCTCCAGATAGATTTAAAAACTAGGTATGCTGCTGTAGGAGATGCCTACACTGCTTTCATACTTTTGAGGAAGTTTAAACAAGAAAGAGGGGAGACAATAACTGCATACAGTAATAGACTTTTAGAGCTAGCAGAGGAATCTGGTTTAGATACCGACAGTTTTGGTAGACAATTAATAGAGATTTTTATAGATGGACTAATATCCACAGATCTAAAACTACACTTAGCGAGACTGAACCCTGAGACGCTAGATGAAGCTATTAATGTCTCTATTAAAGAAATCGGGTTCATGAAGAAATTGAATTTAAACCTACCTGAAGAACGCCCAACCATCAGTGAATGGTTTAATAAAAGAAAAATAGTAGAAAAGCCTAGGGAAGTTAATCAAGCGAGTATTAGATGGAGAAATAAGGGAGGACTAAGTGAATTGAGTAAAGAAGTATATGCAGTGAGAAGGGAAACAAGGCATGTTCACGGAAGAAGATTAGCACCCCAGGAATCTAGGTGGAGATGGAATGACAAAAGACAAACTGCTGGACGTAAGAGCTATGAAATAAATAGTGTAGACAGGATTGAAATGAATAAAGTGAATTGTAAATCAAAAGTTTGGGCACAGCATGTTAATCAAACACCCAGGCGTGGTTGGCAAGATCCCTCTGGAGTCAAAGAGAAACGCGCAACCAAGCACGTGGATGCGAAAACGACCAAGTGGTCCAAATCAAACGGCCCAAACATCAAGACAAACAGACTGTCTAGCCTGAAACAAAACAAATTAATCAGAAAGGAGAAGGAATTAGAGGGAATGGAACATAATTTAGAAGATAAGTCGAGTCATGCGATCAGCAATAAAAATGAATGTATGTTAGTGAGAATTAAAGAGACTGAGAACAGAATGATCGACAGTGCTACACAAACAGAAGGTACTGATAGAGAAGTATTGGTGACACAGGTTAGCTGCGCACAAACACAGACTGTAGAGGTTAGAGGACAAACTAAACATAACGATAAAATAACACAAACGAGGGAGGTGAAGAAACAATTTAGAGACGCCTGTGTGGCTACAAACATCTTAGAAGATGTGATATCAAGAAAAGATGCCGAGATAAGAATTATGGAAAAGAGAAGTGAAAGAGATGAGTTGATGCTATTAGAGCTGAAAGACACAGTAGATAGGCTAGAGTGCAAAAACAAGTGTCTAAAAACAAGAATTAAAGAGCTGGAAGTACTTGAAGAACAAAAGGCTGAGACTGACAGACACAGTGTATGTATGAGTCGAGAAGTTGATGAGATGAAAGCACAGAATAGCCAACTTTTAGGTGAAGTCAAAGAGTCCAAGGATTTAGTTGTAAGTTTAAGAAAGGAGAAATCAGAAGCAGATGACCAGGTAAGGAACCTAATACGTGAGAAGTCTGACTTAGAGGAAGAGGTAGCGTCTCTAAGGCGAAAGAAATCTGAGATTAAGAAAGCGGTCAATCGAAGACCAGATGTAGAAAAGAGTAGCGCAACAAAAGGAAGGATAAAGAAGCAAGTAGCTACAGTTGATGTCTATGAGAGACAAGAAGCTAATGTTGATAGTTCTTCAGGTTCAGGAGTGGTGTTCTGGCCACTTGGAACCCCAGAGCGAGACAAGATAATTCAAGAAGGAAGAAGGCGGTGTGATGAACGAGTGAAAACAGATCCTTTTTATGCCCAAAGAATGGGAAGGATGAATGATTATCTGGAACATGCCAAGAAAAGAAATCGCGAGAAACATCCATATTAAGAATTGTAATTATTTTACTGGTGGATGTTGTAACTAATAATGTGTAAGAGTCTACTAACTTTTAGACGAATTTAATATGTATAATGTCGATGTGCACTGAATGATGAGTAGGAGTCTGTAAATGTACTGTTGCCTTAATGAGGAGACAGAACTATATGTATGAAGATGTTAGTGAGTCACCTGAAGTAAACAAACAAAATGGTTGTAACCATGTTTACATTCGGTTAAAAAAAGTTTGAGTCAAGTTAAGAGAACTTAGAATTTACAGGAAATAGAGTATTCATGGAGAGAAAAACATAGGGAACTAAGAAGAGTGAGTCAGTGACCCGAGTTGGAGAGACTCTATGAGTTATATAGGAATTCCAAGTGTGGAACAGCACTGTGAGGTGTGCAGATGTGTGGATGAAGTGTGTTGTGGATAGTTTAATGGAAGTCTAGACAGACTAGATTCTGTATCAAGTTTAAGTCATAATTTTGATTGCTATGTGTCTGTGATTACTTCTATGCTTCAATGTTCGGTCTGTCCAAGACTGTTGTGTGTATGATTAGAGGAGAAACATGTGAGATGCACATTTTTTAAAATACAATTTTATGAAAATGTAATTATATGTTGACGGGGAGAATTGCCTAAAATTTAGGAATATGCGGGGAGAAGGAACAGATAAGAAGACTGTCGACCCGACATGAGTTGACCAGTAAATTAAGCCTGTGGCTAAGAGATTCTGTAAGAAAGCGTATTGCTATGCAGACAACTTTATTAGCAGTGCCAGAAGAGCACGTGTTCAGGGAGAATAAGAGAACAGAGTAGACGGGTCTTGTTTCTTTTTCAGAACTGGCACAGATATGATGCCGAAGAAAGACTAAACACGTCTTATTAGGCAATTAAGAGAGTACAGTGCGAAGGCCGATCGAGCCTTAAATATTTCAGAATTGATGTTTCCACAAAATGTTTTGTATACATGAGACACATGTGTCGCAAAGATGTTTATTGAATGTCATGATATTGTTGTAGAATTATGAATGTTGTATATGTAAACACCAATTACAGAACCTACCAGTTTAAATTAAGAGACGGAAAGAAATGTGGGTTAGACATAGACAAAACAGACGATGACCTCAATTTAGCTGGCCTACATTCAGGCTAGGTCCAGAGTGACGTCACGTTAGTCAGAGGCTTCAAAGCAAAACAAAGTGGCATGGCAGAGCGATGTTGTAAGATGATTGTATACATGATGGATTTTTCTTTTGAGATTCCAGTTTATAGATGTTGAATTTGTATTTCTAATTGTTGTAATAATTGATGTACAATGAGAAAAAGGAAATTAGTTAGCCCATTAAGGAAGTAGAAAGAGAGCAGTCACACTATGTTTTTATTTTGAGTTAAATTGATCTATGAATATATCAATTCAACTGAAATGTTGACGGAGATATATGTTATAGTGTGACTCAGTCATGGGCGATAATGGAAGAATAGAAGAATATGACGATAGACAGAAGAATAAAAGAATGAGGCGATGACGATGTGAAGTAGGATAGTTTTAGGCGGCGTAGAAAAGACACTCTTCAGAGGATTAGGAAGGAGACGTTAAGTCTACCCAACTCAGTCGCTGAGTCGTAATCAACTTGAAGATTACCAGTGAAATGCGTACAGGTGGTCAGCCTAAAGCCAGACAGATGTTTGCTCTGGTCGACAAAGTTGCGTAACGCAACGACACGGCCGCTGGTTCCTAGGAAACTCTTATATCGGCAGACGCCTTGAAGTCCAGTGAAGACCTGAGATGAAAGCGGACAACTAAACTGCCCCGCGTAATCAAAAGACTAGGTTATCTTTACGTTCAGCAGTGATTACTCTTTGAGTCTCTGAATTGGAAATCGCCTCGAGTTTTAGTTGTTAGGGGACGGACTTAGGAAGATGGACAGGTTCGACAGGACTCCTAAAGTAATAAGACTTTAGAGATAATTAAAAAAAGGCGGAGCTAGAGAGATAGTGACGGTCAACAGACGTAGGTTAGGCTTTATCAGTGGTCGGGGGGTGTGGTCACCTGGGACTTAAACCCCGAGACCCTGGGAACTAGGTAGATTAGGAGAGGAGATGCCCAGAATGCTTTTGGGGCGAGGAGCAGTAGCTAGAGAGACATTTAGCTACACTCGGGCAGACTCAGCTATACTCAGCCAGACTCGAGACAATTCGGCCACACTCGGCCAGACTGAGCACATTCAGATACTAGTTCCTCAGCACTATCAGAAAGAGACAGGCAGATGTACTTAAGAATACTATACGGAGTATACGGTCAACAAGATAGATAGATAACCACAGATAGAACTTTATGAATACGAAACGGCCACACACAAACGTTATTTGACAATTCATCATCGCCGATAGGCTATGTCAAGTAACACCAATAAAGACCTTGTTTATACTTGTACTAAAAAGATTGATGAGTTATATATGTGTGTCAAATGAAAGTACAAGTAGTAAGGTCAGAAAGAAGTTTGAAAGAAATCCTGCAACAGAGAGATCCCTGGACAGCTAAAAAAACCGATGAGGAAATTCTTTGAGAGACCAACACAAAAAAGGGAGCTCCTAAGAAACATCAGAAAGAAACAAACAACGTTTTTGGGACACATCATTGGAGAGAAAAGTTGGAATAAAACTGAAAAACTGTAAGGAAAAAGAGATCGTGGACGACAAAGAGAGAAAATACTAGATAGCTTGGTGTCATGGCGCGAAAAATAGTTAAAAAAAAAAAAAGAATTGATATGATGTGATGTGGATAGAAAATTATGGAAAAACATGATCGTCTGCGTCAACCGGTATGGCACATGGTGATGATGGAGCACTGACAATGTTTTTACGATGTCGTTCCTTGTAAAAATTGTACTTTTTTTGTAGTTCTCTCGGAGAGCCCATATAGTTTTGTCTTTGTTGTTGTATCTATGGGCCAATGAATTTTTCTCACTGTAAAAACCGTCAACTTTGACGACTTCCATTAAACAAGTTTCAACTCGTTCAAAGAACAAATAAAATATTTGCTAAAAGGAATGGGAGATACAGAAAGAGATTGAAGCAAGAATTAACTTCTGAGATATGAAGTGGGGAAACTGTCATTAAACACAAGAAACACGCTTGGGGTACAGCTACGTTTGATGAATACTGTCGCTGTTTTTGAAGATCATCATCATCATCGCGTGCCTTCTCCGCAACGAAGGTTGGCTACCATGGATCGCCATTCTACTCTGTTTCTTGCTTTGATGGTGCAGGCTGACATAGATTGACTTGTCCATCTTTTGATGTTACTCGTCCATGTTAGTCTTGGTCTGCCTCTGCCTCTTTTACCTTGTATTTTTCCTTCCAATATTACTTTTATTAGACTGTTGTGTCTTTTAACATGCCCCAAAAATTTCATTTGTCTTGTCTTAATTGTATTTAGTAGTTCTCTTTTTATTTTCAGTTGTTTTAAAACTTCATCATTTGTTATCTTTTGTTTCCGTCCAATTCTACCTATTCTTCTATAAATTCAAAGGCTTCAATTTTCTGTTCTGTTTTCTTGAAGATCAAGTCCCCTTTATCTTGTAATGATCAGAAACATAGAACGAAGAGCTTCATGCTGTTTCTACGGTGTAACTGTTTGACTGTGGGTTTCTAACACCATCAGCCGGGTCACGCTCATCTCCTGATTAATCCAACTAGAATAAACCGGCCGCGGAGATCAACTCATTTGAACCAACCGAAAACCTGACAGAGCTCAACCTGTAATAAACACGAGTTGGGGGAGTTAATTTACTACCGCCAATTACAGCTTCTGGTGAAATGCCAGGGCACATCCTTGAATAACTAATGTTGGGCGAGGATTACCGCCTCTACCAAAATTTGCATGTTGCCCTCTGTGTCCAGTCTCTCTGTTGGCGTCCTTCAACTTTGATCCTCACTAATCAGGAAATGTCAGCCTGAGTGAACGTTGTCATTTTCATTGAACTCTTGACAGATTTAGTTACTTTCGTTGAGTCAGGGTGTCTTCACAGCTTTCGGAACGACTCGATCGTTTCATGTTGAAAGGGCCTTTAGAGACTCGAAATGTACAATTTTCTACTCGTTGAAACATATGTTTCCTCCCCTGATTCAAGGGGAGATAAAACTGTGTTGTTAATCTCTTCTATGCCGACCCTTTGCCATTAAACATCAGAAAGAAACAATCAACATTTGTGGGCATATCATGAGAATATAAAAGTTGGAATATAACTTGCAACATAGAGGGATTTGCAATAGTTCTTTTTTTCCTCTTGTGTGTTATTTATATAAATGAAATTGAAAACATAATTTGAAATTGTGAATTTAAGACTCGTAGATAATAAGAAAAAGAGATACACGAAATATATCAAGTTAAAATACCTAAAAAGCGGCAAAACTTGTAATAAGTCTTAAGTGATCATTATCAGAGAGAAGTCACAGAAATTTAGTTTTGTGGCAGAAGTTAATACAATTCAATGTACATAAAAATAATTTGGTTTTAGTCATCACAAATGTACATTGCTTTACAATAATTCATCATTTACTTAGCAAATTACAGAATCGAATTATGAAGAAGCAAAAAACTATTTAAAAAAAAGAACAAATATTGGATTTGAAAGTGGACACAAGTTGAAACGAACAAGTCATACAGGCACAGTACATAACTTGATAGCATAATATGATGATGATCGTGATGGTGCTGTAGATGATGATGGTGAGATGATGATGGCGATTGTGATGGGGGTGGTGAAGAAGAAGAGAAATGTGTAAAGTTACAGTTAAAGTTTCGTTTGTTTTGTTTGTTTACTGAATGTCAGTACAAACTTCGTAAACATATTATGGTTAAAACAACATTTTTACGGCATTTTCCCATTACTGGGGTCTGTCGTGGGATTTTTATAGGAGGTATATAGTACATATCATCCTCAATGAGTACTGTCTCCGCTTCGAAGGTTGGCTACCTTGCAGCACCATTCCACTCTGTCTCTTGCTTTGAGGGTGCAGATTGTCAAAGGCTGACTTGTCCATCTTTTGATGTTACTCGTCCATGTCAGTCTTGGTCTGCCTCTGACTCTTTTACCTTGTATTTTCCCTTCCAAGATTACTTTTAGTAGGCTGCTGTGCCTTTTAACATGCCCCCAAAAATTTCATTTGTTTTGCTCTAATTGTGTTTAATAGTTCTCTTTTCATTTTTTAGTTGTTTTAAAACATCATCGTTTGCTTTCTTTTCTTTCCATCCTTTCTATGAAGAGCGAGTCTTAATATATGGATGTGAATCATTGACAATAGGACAACAGACAAGAAAATCACTGGAGTCTGTAGAAATGTGGTTTTACAGAAGAATATTGAGAATACCACGGACAGCTAAGAAGAGTAATGACAACGTTCTGAAAGAGGTCAACGCAAAAAGAGAGCTAATTTCCAATATTAGGAGGAAACAATCATCATTTTTTGGCCATGTAATGAGAAGAGAACAACTGGAATATATTGTAACAACTGGGAAAATTGAGGGACGAAGAGAAAAAATAACAGACAGCTTAAGAGAATGGCTTGACAGAAGGTCAACAACAGAAATGATAAATAACTGTCGTATTCGAAAATTGTGAGAGGCATGATCATCTACGCCAGCAGGCTAGGTACTTAATGATGATGATCGTCCAACTCTACCATAAATCAACATTTCAAAAGCTTGCATTTTCTGTTCTGTTTACTTGTCTAATGTCCATGTTTCTGCACCATACAGGAATATTCAGAAGATGTAACATTTTGCTATTTTTAGTTTTAGCCCTGGTGGTATATAATACATATATGTTATGGTTAAAAAAATAATATCTTCTCCAAAAAATATATATATATATTTTTTAAGAAAATAAAATTAAAGTTTTGACATTTCTTTTCTGTTTAATTTTACTTGATTATTATTATTGTTATCACATTTTATATGCGCGAGTTTCCCCAATGTAAGGACTCAATGTTTTTTTTATCACCGATTGTTGTCGCCCTTTATAGAATATACACTCTCACAGCACGTGACAGAAACATCGCGTGTTATAGACACATAACACCGGTATGTCACCTGGTCGATACCTGTCCTATGTGGTTATTACCTGTCAAGGTAACGTCCGTTCTGGTATATTTTTGCTGCACAATAAGAGTCTAAAGCCAGCGGAGTATTCACCATAATCATGGATTAATCTTTCTATTTCTTGGCGAGTACAAAGTCTTCAATATAACGTCGGTTGTTCTGTCTTAGACCAACAATCAAAACTGGAAATAGCCCTACTGAGAATCTAAGAGCTCAAATTAATATTGTCTTCCCTATAAACCGTATATATTGAATTTAACAAATAAACAATAACAAACCTTAAAATACTTGTTTCTGTTTGGTGGACTACCTTGCAGTTTTTACCATTTTCTAAGTTTAATTTTACATTTCCAAGATTAATGAACATCATTAATGTACGTCATTAATGTACATCATTAGTGTGCATCATTAACCTCTATTATTAGGGAGCCGCGGTAGCTCAGTGGTTAGTGAACTGGACTACAAAGGACAAGAGGTCGGGTTCGATCCTGATCGACGGCTTCCGGGTTCACCCAGCCTTAAAAATAGTTACCGGACTTTTTTCTCTGGGAAAATAAAGCAGCACGGGCGTAATGCCGACCACATTACCCCAAAAATAATGTGCTGAAGGACTACAAAAAATAATTATGGTCACTAATACTATATTCGCTATACGCCGCTTGGCGTGATGAGGCTCTTTACCTGTTAACCTCTATTATTACTATTTTATCATTGTTCTTATCATGTATATGCGCTTGTGTTTGTATGTGTGTGTTTTAAGCATATGTTGTTAGCGACATTTTTGGGAACTTATTTCAGCTGAACAATTTGCATCTTGGCACCATATGGCCCAAGGTAAATTGGAAAACGTATGTGGCGCTCCTCAACTGACGTCATACGTAGATTATTTTTTTTTTAATGTTTAATGCAATTAGTGCCACATATAGTGAATACCTGCCCGCTGATGGGGACCACTCACAAGTTGTGACGTTTTCAGCATTACGAACTGGGGCGGTTGCTGGTAAAATGACGTCAGCCGTCTATAACAATCGTAGCTGAAGACGTCACAAGCTAGGAGTAAAAAGTACAATAAAGAGCCCCGTCACACCAAGTAGCGTATAGGGAATGTGGTGTTAGTTACCATAATTTTTACAGACCTTTGGCACATGATTTTTGGTTTAATGTGGTCGGTATTACGCCCGTGCCACTTTACTTTCCCAGAAAAAAATCCGGTACCCATTTAAGGCTGGGTGAACCCGGAAGCCGCTCTCGTCCTTTGTAGTCCAGTTCACTAACCACTGATCTATCGCAGCTCCTTCCTTGGGTGCTTTCGAGAAAATCCTCTCAGACTTTCGGCTTCAGAGATATAGATGGTAATAGTCCAGAGCTTCAATCCGTCGCTATTATGTTTTTCATACGTTACTTTATCCATTGCATGCCCTCTGGTAAAAGAATTACTAGGGATTTCACTTGTTGTCTACCTTGAAGAAGCCCTTCAAGCCCTCCTCACATGAAACGTTTACCTTCATTTCTTTATCAACCATTCTTGACCTATGTCACTTTTTGGCCTCCTATCCTCTTGTTTTCAGCGGTACAGCAAGGAGCTACTCTAGGTTTATCAGGGACATTCTGAGAACAAGACGTATTCAGCATCATTCGTTATTTAGGAATCTGAAGTGGTGATTACTACGTAGGTTTTGCTTGTTGGAGATGTCAGGCCAAAACACATCAAATATTCTTCACATATCTATTTACAGAGGTCTCTAGCTTCCGTGATTCAGATCGATACCATAGAAAGCTAATCACATAGGACAGTAAGCTAAGAATCTTAGTCTTAGTTCAAACATTGAGTGTAATTCACATGTTCCTAAACGATACATATGTTGCAATGACTTTTGACAGTCTTGCTTTGATTTCTCCTTCATTTGTCTCTATCTTCATTCCTTTTCTTGTCTCTATCTTCATTCCTTTTCTTGTCTCTATTGTCATTCCTTTTCTTGTCTCTATCTTCATTCCTTTTCTTGTCTCTATCTTCATTCTTTTTCTTGTCTCTATCTTCATTCCTTTTCTTGTCTCTATTGTCATTCATTTTCTTGTCTCTATCTTCATTCCTTTTCTTGTCTCTATTGTCATTCCTTTTCTTGTCTCTATCTTCATTCCTTTTCTAGTCTCTATCTTCATTCCTTTTCTTGTCTCTATCTTCATTCCTTTTCTTGTCTCTATCTTCATTCCTTTTCTTGTCTCTATCTTCATTCCTTTTCTTGCCTCTGTCTTCATTCCTTTTCTTGTCTCTATCTTCATTCCTTTTCTTGTCTCTATCTTCATTCCTTTTCTTGTCTCTATTGTCATTCATTTTCTTGTCTCTATCTTCATTCCTTTTCTTGTCTCTATCTTCATTTTCTAAAGTGTAGTTGGTTGATCGTTGCGTTGATCCACCTTCATCTGTTTAATCTGATCTGTGTTAATCCAATGTTTCTCATATACATAGACAAAATGTGTCCCCTGTATTATTTTGTGGTGTGCAACACTATATGGCGTTAGTAACCATATTGTATTCATGAAATCTGCACATGCATGTGTGGTATATAGCAAAATGTTACATCTTCTCAATATTCCTGTATAGTGCAGAAACATGGACATTAGACAAGAAAACAGAACAGAAAGTTGAAGCCTTTGAAATGTGGAATTATAGAAGAGTAGGCAGAATTGGATGGAAAGAAAATAAAACAAACGATGAAGTTTTAAAACAACTAAAAATTAAAAGAGAACTACTAAACACAATTAGAACAAGACAAATGAGATTTTTTGGGGCATGTTAAAAAACACAACAGCCTAATAAAAGTAATATTGGAAGGGAAAATACAAGGTAAAAGAGGCAGAGGCAGACCAAGACTAACATGGACGAGTAACATCAAAAGATGGACAAGTCAACCTATGACAATCTGCACCATCAAAGCAAGAGACAGAGTAGAATGGTGCTCCATCGTAACCAACCTTCGAAGCGGAAACGACATTCAATGATGATGATATGTGGTATGGTCAGGTACTGCAAGAAGCCGCTATGTTTGACCATGTTTCGTTATTTGAGCAGTCCTCTCTTTCATTTCTGTTGATGAACAAAAATACTTGTAGCAATAACCAACTTTAGTTCAAAATAAATGAGTGCGCTATTGTTGTAGCTGTGTGTCGAGCAGTTATTGTTTTCTGTGCATCAATAGTAGACCTTGTCATCATCAAGTACCGGGCCTGCTGGTGTAGGTGATCATATCTCTCCACAACTTTCGATCTCGACAGCTATTTATCATTTCTGTTGTTGACTTTCTGCCAAGCCATTCTCTTAAGCTGTCTGGTATCTCTACTCTTTGCTTCCCTCTATCTCTTCGTCCCTCAATTTTCCCAGTTCTTACAATATATTCCAGGTGTTCTCTTCTCATTACATGGCCAAAAAAATGATGTTTGTTTCTTCTTAATATTGGAAATTGGCTCTCATTTTGCTTTGACCTCTTTCAGAACATTTTCATTTCACATTCACTCTGATCCCCCATTTCGGAGGGTACCCCGAAGTAAAACAACCCCACTGCCTTGTGGGTGAGTCTTTTTAGTCAAAGGCTAGCGGAGCCAACCGTAAACAAACCTACGGAAGGCAACAGAAAACCACCGTCGTAACTTCTTTGTACAATCATGAATCTCCACAGTAAACCTTGTAGTTTAATCTAATAAAGTAACCTCTGTTTTCTCCACTTATTTAGTGCATCTTTTTTTTAATCACATTTATTAGTATAAAGTGTGAACCTATTCAGTTTTAAGAAGTTTATTGTCAGCTTTGGCTCAGTTGAGACACTTAATATTGGCCCGGTTTTTTGCTAATAAGATAGCAGATAAGGTTAATGTAATACGATAACACGAGTTTAGAGAGGCAAAATGTTCTCACAAGGCAGAACACACGATTAGTTTTTGTTGTCATTATTATTTATTTATCACACAACAACAAAGACGTAATCTATCTCAAGATAATAAAACACAATATTGTAGGGGAACACATTTAAATAATAATAAAATGATCCCAACAACGTAAAAAAATGTACAAAACTATTGCATGAGAAACACACAAGTATTGCCACAAGGCATGAGAAGCACGAATATATCATAACACCGCCGATATAAATTATACATTAAATGACCGCAAAAAAAAAAAAAAAACTATGTAATCAAAATACGACATTACAATATCATCACAGTATATGAGACACGTTACTAAAAAAAAAAAAACAATATAGATACTGTATAGCGTTATCATCAGACAGAGGGTGATATATTAATATAAAACAGAGGATGGTATATTAACATAAAACAGGGGATGGTATATTAACATAAAACAGAGGATGGTATATTAACATAAAACAGAGGATGGTATATTAACATAAAACAGAGGATGGTATATTAACATAAAACAGGGGATGGTATATTAACACAAAACAGAAGATGGTATATATTAACATAAAACAGCGGATGGTATATTAACATAAAACAGGGGATGGTATATTAACACAAAACAGAGGATGGTATATTTTAACATAAAACAGGGGATGGTATATTAACACAAAACAGAGGATGGTATATTTTAACATAAAACAGGGGATGGTATATTAACATAAAACAGAGGATGGTATATTTACACAAAACAGAGGATGGTATATTAACACAAAACAGCGGATGGTATATTAACATAAAACAGGGGATGGTATATTTTAACATAAAACAGGGGATGGTATATTAACATAAAACAGAGGATGGTATATTAACATAAAACAGAGGATGGTATATTAACATAAAACAGGGGATGGTATATTAACATAAAACAGAGGATGGTATATTAACATAAAACAGAGGATGGTATATTAACATAAAACAGAGGATGGTATATTTACACAAAACAGCGGATGGTATATTTACACAAAACAAAGGATGGTATATTTACACAAAACCGGATGGTATATTAACACAAAATCAGCGAATGGTATATTTACACAAAACAGTGGATGGTATATTTACATAAAACAGCGGATGGTATATTTACGCAAAACAGCGGATGGTATATTTACACAAAACAGCTGATGGTATATATATACGCAAAACAGCACATAAAATATTAACTCAAGGCACCAGATAAAATATTAAAACACGACAGCAGATACAGTATTAATTCAGTACAGCAGATACAACTCTGTCACGAGACTGCTCGTATGTAGCTATTCGGCACAGATCAATATGTTAACAGTACCGCACAATACAATAACAAGAACATATCAGCTCTCCGTATGTTTAATATTACCACTCCAGGTTGAAGTGTGCAGGCGTCACACGCAGGTGCTGTAATATAAATACGCACAAAAGTAGTTCTACATAAACCTGTCGCGTTGTTGCGATCTTAAAACAGCCTTGACATTGCACTAGTTCATTTCCACCTTTATAGTGTTCTGATTCCTCGTATATAGGACATCCTTTGCTCTGGGATAACGAGACATGGGAATCTTCATATCAGTTAGGATCGAGGGTAAAGGGTTGCTCTAATTAAAACAAAATCACTGTTTTAAAATGATTATTAGCAGATAAGGGTGTTGCCAAAATACAGGGAGCTAGGAGTTAAATTCATTTACCTGTTTTAATATTGTTCCACTTGTCTTTATTGTGCATTGTTATTAAGGCTGGGTCCTTTATTTTTGCTTTCCTTCACTATAATGTGTAACATTTCTAGTAACAAATATATTAAGAAATATTTTGTGCAAGGTTATTAACATAGATTTGCATAAGATTTTTTTTTTCATTTTCTGAAATGCTAGTTTGGGTTCTGCTATTTTGCTGTTCATTTCTGTTGTGTATCTTCCATCTAATGTTATTATTGTGCCCAAGGATTTGGCGCTCTACACCTGTTTCAGATTTGTGTTAGATACTGTTTTTACGATGTCTCAGATAGGACTTAACATTCGATTTCAATCATTCTAGATCTTCATTCTCGTTAATTTAGTGTCTGCCTTAAGTCCTACTGATTGGGGATATGTGTCTTTCAACTCGAGACATTCAACATCATTTCGTTATTTAGGACCGAGTTTATCTTCCGGTGTTGCTCCCTACCAACTTGATAATCCTCAGTAGCGCGTGATTCCCAAACTACCACGTTTTAGTGAAGTTGGATCTTGGTCAGCACTTGTTCGTTGATCTCGACACTCTGATCCCCATTTTTTAAACAAATATAAATCAATAAACTGATTGTATCGTCAAAGATCAAAAGTTGTGTGCACATAAAATATTTACCGTCGCCACATGGAAAACAAATCTAAAATCTTCCTAACAATATCCTTATTCTATATCTCCACGCTAGAAAGACCTCTAACTCTGGCTCAAACTGCACTAACCTCATTACATCTACATGAATGTTGGACAGATAATTCATTTTCCCAGGAGAATCTGCGTAAATGAATATTGCATTCTTAAAAGAGTATCATTTCCTGCTTCAGTATTTTATTCTATTTCCATTTTTATGAGCGGTATTCATCTAGTTCCATGCAGATGACAGTTCTAATCAAAGAATCATGTTTCCGATAATGAGATCCTTGGCATGAAATATGATTGGCCAACGCAGTCGCTGAGATCATCCGGGCTTCTCAACTGAGGATGCACGCCAGCGAGAACATAAGAAACGATCGACACGTGGGATCTCCCGCCATTTTATGTTTGATCTGCTTCAAGTTTACCGAAGCCTTACACCGACTCATTTTCTTTTTCTTTTTATATATTCTTTTTCACGTTATGAATATTTTTTTAATTTTATTTTGTAAAATTGAATACGAGCAGCTTAACATTTTACTGCACGAAAACGTGGAGTTTTTTTAAAGGGAAATATTGATGGGCTAAATGTGTGTTGTACATTTAGAATCTGGCGTAGAGACAGGGGAAGTTAATTGGGTACATACTTAGGGGGGAGTGTCCGGAAGGGAACAGATACAGCATGAAAGTGGAGGTCAAGGGAGTCCGCGAGTGGGAGTGTGTGTGTGTGAATGAGTGAGAGTATGTGTATGAGAAAGTGTGTGTTAGAGAATGTGCGTGTGTGTGAGAGAGTGTGAATGAGATAGGGAGCGAGTGTGTGGGAGAATGTGTGTATGTGTGTATGTGTGTATGTGTGTGAGAGAGTGTGTGTTAGAGAATGTACGTGTGTGTGTGTGAGAGTGTGAATGAGATAGGGAGCGAGTGTGTGGGAGAATGTGTGTATGTGTGTGAGAGAGTGTGTGAGAGAGAATGTGTGTGTGAGTGTGTGTAAATGAGATAGGGAGTGTGTGTGTGAAAGAAAGTGTGTATGAGATAGTGTGTGCGGGAAAATGTTTGTGAGTGTGCGTGTGTGTGATAAAGTGTGTGAGATACGGCGTGTGTGTGCGAGAGAGTGTGTATGTATGTGAGAGTGAGAGAGAATTCTTGTCATAGACCTGAGATAATAGGAAAATAAAAAGAAAGTCGAGGTAAAACGGAAATATAGGAGATGTAATGCGATGTTGAATGAAAACAGAGGAAAGAAAATAGGAAAGATCTCAGTCAGAATGTTAATGGTCAATGAAAACAGAATAAGTTGTGGGAAATAGGAAAGACCCCAGACAGAATGTTAATGTTCATTTAACAAACAAACAAAACTAACTATATATATAATTTGATGGCACACAGGATGAGTCATAAGCAGATTGTTAATGTTGAACGAAATCACTACTCACTTGATGAAGACAAGGAAGTCTGAGAAAGGATGACAAAGCAAGAGGTAAAATGGGTATTGTACCCGGTCTTGATATAATCAAAGAAATATATTATCAACGGCACATGATTATAGTTATTTGAAGTATGCATCGGCTCGTTTCAAGGGCAAAACCTGATGTCAGAGTTCACGTTAAGGGGACATTATAAATGATATAATACTTGTGCAATAAGTTATATCTTGACAATCTCATCTTATAGATATTGATTATTGGCAATACGTAATAATTTGATCTTTCTCATCAATCTGTGTCATCCCCTTTGATCTACATCATTGAGGTTCTAATGATGTCTGGTTATCGTGTTCCCCCACTTATTTATTCGCGCTCTGTGTAAATATGCTTTGACCTTTTTTTTTATTTATTTCCACTTGCTCTCATTCTTGGTATAGGGGACCATAATCCGTTGTACTCAGACGCTGTCAAATTCTCTTTCTTGATCACAACTGACAGATCTCAGCACAGAGTAAGGACTTCGTATCACCAGCGAGAATCCTATGGTAATTTCATAAAATGGGTTAACATTTAAATCTTCTCAGTGTTCACTCCTTAAGTTGGCGCTAATCCGTTGTGTCGCTAGTTTGCGACAGAACCGCGATATCTGCACATTACGGCCTGACACATTCGATTTTAGCATTGGCAGTTTTTAGCTTAACAACTTTGCCAGGGCAGCGGCTATTTTGAGCTACTCTTTTCGACTTTATTTTAACAACTAAGAGTTCTCGAACCTGCGTACACGACTTCAAACTTTTCGTATCCGAGAGGGCTAGGGTCTTGATACCCAAAGACCAGGTGAGAATAAAGTCACGAAGAAACCACATGTTTGAGGTGAAATATACCTGCCACATGCAGCGAAATTCGAATCTAGGACCTCCTTATTCAGAGACCAACACCTTACCTTTAGACCACCCAGTTACAACCTTGCTGGGTCGTCATCATTCATCATCAAGTACCGTGCCTGCTGGCGTAGGTGATCATGTCTCTCCACAACTTTCGATCTCGACAGTTAGTTATAATTTCTGTTGTTGACCTTCTGCCAAGCCATTCTCTTAAGCTGGGAACAGGCAAATAATTGCAATGCTGCGGTAAAGCTGGTAGCAAGGAGCCAATGGTGGGGTGTGCTAAACACTCCAAGGTATGGTGACAGCTTTACAAATAAAGAACACAACACAATACTGACGTTTCGGCCTGTGGCCTTCTTCAGAATACATGGACAACGACAACAAGCGGTGAAGCACAATTACTACATGTTAGATGATAAAGTGGAGGGCGAGGAAAGTAGGATGCAAAAATAAGAAAAGAGAGAAATGAATTTTACATGATGAGAGGTATGATGGGCGTCAAAATATATAAAATAGAAAAAGAGAGAGAAAAATGTATAATAAATTGTACTTAGCTGAGCTCAGAGCAGGGAGCAGGAAAACTGTAATCCGTGCTGAAACCAGTCGGAATGACTAAATGACTAAAAGCGCAGAGAACGTGTATAGAAAGCAACACGTGACAAAGACAGGTCAGTAAAGAGGGCAAAAAGGATCAAATTTCGGGAAAACCAAAAAGGGGGGGGGGGGGGAAAGGGGGCATAGACGAGGATACTCCTGGGACACAACAAGCAATACATATAAATCACTCAACAATGGAAGTGAGAGATCACGCGAGAGGTTAAGAGAAAGAAATAGAATGACACGACAAAGTAGTAAACTAGGCAGTGGGTGAGAGAGATGGACTCTACAGAATGGATGGCCTCGAACTGAACGAGTTGAGAGGTAGGTCAACGAAAGGAAGGATTGGATACTGGAGGAAGAGATACGGTGAGGAAGAATAATAAAGCCGGTATAATGAGAAGGGCGATAGAGGGGTGGTCCGGAGGAAGTTAGTCTATCGGGAGGTAGGGAAGTATTGGAGGAGGAGGTATGGAGAGGAGGGATAAGAAGCAGGTATGTGAAAACTGGATAGGGGGAGAGGCGGCCTCCGGACCACCCCTCTATCGCCCTTCTCATTATACCGGCTTTATTATTCTTCCTCACCGTATCTCTTCCTCCAGTATCCAATCCTTCCTTTCGTTGACCTACCTCTCAACTCGTTCAGTTCGAGGCCATCCATTCTGTAGAGTCCATCTCTCTCACCCACTGCCTAGTTTACTACTTTGTCGTGTCATTCTATTTCTTTCTCTTAACCTCTCGCGTGATCTCTCACTTCCATTGTTGAGTGATTTATATGTATTGCTTGTTGTGTCCCAGGAGTATCCTCGTCTATGCCCCCTTTCCCCCCCCCCCCTTTTTGGTTTTCCCGAAATTTGATCCTTTTTGCCCTCTTTACTGACCTGTCTTTGTCACGTGTTGCTTTCTATACACGTTCTCTGCGCTTTTAGTCATTTAGTCATTCCGACTGGTTTCAGCACGGATTACAGTTTTCCTGCTCCCTGCTCTGAGCTCAGCTAAGTACAATTTATTATACATTTTTCTCTCTCTTTTTCTATTTTATATATTTTGACGCCCATCATACCTCTCATCATGTAAAATTCATTTCTCTCTTTTCTTATTTTTGCATCCTACTTTCCTCGCCCTCCACTTTATCATCTAACATGTAGTAATTGTGCTTCACCGCTTGTTGTCGTTGTCCATGTATTCTGAAGAAGGCCACAGGCCGAAACGTCAGTATTGTGTTGTGTTCTTTATTTGTAAAGCTGTCACCATACCTTGGAGTGTTTAGCACACCCCACCATTGGCTCCATTCTCTTAAGCTGTCTGGTATGTTTTTCTCTTTCCTTCCCTCTATCTCTTCATCAACAACTTTCCCAGTTGTCACAATATATTCCAACTGTTCCTTTCTCACTACATGGGCAAACAATGAGGATATCTTTATCCTTGCTGGGTGGTCACAATAAAAAAAATGGTCGGTATCACGCCAGGCCGGATTTCCTTCCCAGATAAATACTGGTAGCTATTGTTAGAGGCTGGGTGAACCCCTTGAAAAGACAACCTTGCGTAGTGCTGACTACAATAGCAAGGAAAGTTCCGGTGATTATAAACATGTGAGACAATGGGGAAACAATTTCACGAAACGGTTGAGCTGTGACTGGGCTCAATCCTTTCTGTCTCTTAATGTGAGCACTAACAACTGCACGATACGGTTGAGCTGTGACTGGGCTCAATCCTTTCTGTCTCCTAATGTGAGCACTAACAACTACACGATATGGTTGAGCTGTGACTGGGCTCAATCCTTTCTGTCTCCCAATGTGAGCACTAACAACTGCACGATACGGTTGAGCTATGACTGGGTTCAATCCTTTCTGTCTTCCAATGTGAGCACTAACAACTGCACGATACGGTTGAGCTGTGACTGGGCTCAATCCTTTCTGTCTCCCAATGTGAGCACTAACAACTGCACGATATGGTTGAGCTATGACTGGGCTCAATCCTTTCTGTCTCCCAATGTGAGCACTAACAACTGCACGATATGGTTGAGCTATGACCGGGCTCAATCCTTTCTGTCTCCCAATGTGAGCACTAACAACTGCACGATACGGTTGAGCTATGACTGGGCTCAATCCTTTCTGTCTCTTAATGTGAGCACTAACAACTACACGATACGGTTGAGCTGTGACTGGGCTCAATCCTTTCTGTCTCCCAATGTGAGCACTAATAACTACACGATACGGTTGAGCTGTGACTGGGCTCAATCATTTCTGTCTCCCAATGTGAGCACTAACAACTGCACGATACGGTTGAGCTATGACTGGGCTCAATCCTTTCTGTCTCCCAATGTGAGCACTAACAACTGCACGATACGGTTGAGCTGTGACTGGGCTCAATCCTTTCTGTCTCTTAATGTGAGCACTAACAACTACACGATACGGTTGAGCTGTGACTGGGCTCAATCCTTTCTGTCTCCCAATGTGAGCACTAACAACTGCACGATATGGTTGAGCTATGACTGGGCTCAATCCTTTCTGTCTCCCAATGTGAGCACTAACAACTGCACGATACGGTTGAGCTATGACTGGGCTCAATCCTTTCTGTCTCCCAATGTGAGCACTAACAACTACACGATACGGTTGACCTGTGACTGGGCTCAATCCTTTCTGTCTCTTATTTTATTCAAATATATTTGATTGCGCATCATCAAGACAAGAGACACAGTAAAGTGGCGCTCCATTGTAGCCAAAATGAGGAAGAGACTGTGCAATCCATTTCTAACATTGGAAACAAGAAAAAAATGTCTTAAATATTACGTGGAACCAGTCTAAACATATGGATGTGGATCGTGAACATTAGGACAACAAACAAGAAAATCTCTGGAGGCTGTAGAAATGTGGTTTTACAGAAGAATATTAAGAAAACCATAGACAGCATAACAGAGTAATGAAAACAGTCTGAAACAGCTCAAAGCAAAAAGACATCATATTTCCAGTATTAGGAAGAAACAATCATTATTTTTTGCCCAAGTAATGAGAAGGGGACAACTGAAATATAATGTGTGACAACATGGGAAAACTAAGGGACGAGGAGATAGAGGGAAGGAAAGAATAAAGATACCAGACAGCTTAAGAGAATGTCTTAGCAGAATATAAATAACTGTCGAGATCGAAAGTTGTGGAGAGACATGATCACATACGCCATCAGGTCTGGTGCTTGATGTTGATGATGATGGTTGTAGCCAACTTTCGATATGGAGACGGCACCCACAGAAGATTTTTTTTTTTTTTAAATTGTAATATCGAATTATCTAATTACATGAAAACGTATAAGTGCTGAACATATTCTTTATCCGGAGGCGAAGGCGCGCCTCACAGCACCAGAGCTGGAAGTTGTCAGCGACCCACAGCTGATGGCTTGCGTCAGGATCGGTGAACCAGAACCATCCAGACCCTGCTCCACCTCTCCGTGGTGCCTCTAGTAACAGACTAACCTGTCTAGTCTGGCCAGGGGAGTAGAGATCGAAGAGGGAAGACAACCCGGTACCCAAAAATGCCATGTTGAAGTCGGATGTGTTGGACCGAAAGGCTCAAATATCACAGATATACTGTAAACCACAACACAACGTAGACACGTCCACTTAACGTCCTTTTAAGGGCGGATGATGAAGAGGTGTACTCTTTAGTCATCGGGCAAACGCAAGCATGCAAGCAGCAAGCATATTCTTTGTCCGATCTCAAAATTATCTAGAGATGAATTATTATTGCTCGCATACTTCAACTAATAAAATATAACAAAGAGAACTCTACACCCATTGATATAAATAGAGGAGTAAGACAGGGATGCATCCTATCACCAAGCTTGTTCAATCTATACACTGAGCAAATCTTTAAAAACATCATAGAGATGCCAGGCCTACATATTAATGGGAAGATAATCAATAACCTAAGATATGCCGACGATAATGTTCTACTAGCAGAAAATCCTAAAGATCTACAACAATTACTTAATGAAATAAACATAACAAGCAAAAAATATGGACTAGATATGAATATCAAAAAGACTAAAACTATGATCATAAACAAAGAAAATACTCAAAACCCACAAGTGGATATCAAAATTGAAGGAATAGACCTGGAGACAGTTCAGAACTACAATTACCTTGGACATACTATAATCAGTGATGGAAAATGTACAACTGAAATAAACAAAAGAATATGAATGGAAAAAAGGAATTTTAATATCATGAAAAACATATTAACATCAAAACAAATAACACCAGGGCTAAAACTAAGAATAGCGAAATGTTACATCTTCTCAATATTCCTATATGGTTCAGAAACATGAACATTAGATAAGAAAACAGAACAGAGAATTGAAGCCTTTGAAATGTGAATATGTAGAAGAATAGGTAGAATTGGATGGAAGGAAAAGAAAACAAACGATGAAGTCTTAAAACAACTAAATATGAAAAGAGAACTACTAAACACGATTCAAACAAGACAAATGCGATTTTTGGGCCATGTTAAAAGACACAACAGCCTACTAAAAGTAATCCTGGAGGGGAAAATACAAGGTAAAAGAGGCAGAGGCAGACCAAGACTAATATGGACGAGTAACATCAAAAGATGGACAAATCAGCCTATGACAACCTGCACCACCAAAGCAAGAGACACAGCAGAATGGCGCTTAGCGTAGCCAACCTTCGTTGCCGAGACGGCACTCGATGATGATGATGATACTTCGACACCTTTGTTCGCCTTTATGGTACAGTTTCACTGGCCTCCACTCGCAGCTAACGACTTCTACCACTTTTTATCGCTGGTTGTACTATTATGTATAATTGTTTCTTTATGTACACCATTTGCGTCATTACGTATAATTGTATCATTGTGTATAAGTATGTGCCACCACTTAGGAAGTAATATAAACATGTATGTGTTTGGTTCGTCATTTATTCAACATGTTATAAGCTTTTGCCCTTTGCTTTAATGCCATGTAGTTTTTCCAGTTTTTTTTGTGTCTGCGTGGGATTTTGGAAAAGGAGTTCGTCACACTTCCAGCGTGGTTTGGGAGTGTGGTGTTGGTGTCCAGATGTTTCAACCTTCTGTACATGTTCATGATAATATGATCAGTGTTTACATGTTCATGATAATATGATCAGTGTTTACATGTTCATGATAATACGATCAGTGTTTACATGTTCATGAAAATATGATCAGTGATATGCCAGTGATATCTTTATTAAAGTAAACAAAAAAGTGAAGTTTCACTCCATGCCGTGCCAGGCGAATGGGAAATATGATGTTAGTGACCATATTTTGTCATGACCACGGCATATTGAGTGATATAAGGTATCACGCCAGGCCGCCTTTGTCCTCTGAGAAAAATCGATGGTACCCATTTTTAGATGTAAAAACCAGGATAACCCCAGAGCTTTATCGGTACCAACAAAAGTCGGCCACTTCTGGGCATCGAACCCAGACCGTTGTGATCAGGGAATGAGCTCACGAACAATTCTCCCACAGAGGGCCTACTTTCTTTGTTACCAAGAAATAAATCTCTGGTACCTATAGACAATGCTATGGCCACGTCAACAGACACAGCGGGCTGGAAGGAACAAAAATGTGAAGACATGATTCCTGGAGGACGCATCAAGGGCAGACAAATAAGAAGGTGGTTTAAGGGCGTCAATGAGACTTTGTAAATGAAAACAGAAAAAGTGGGATATCTTGCAGAGAAGGGAGCTTCCTGGCAAGCTGTGGTGAACGCAACATTCTGCACACCAGAATGTTTAACACTGTTTGGGATAAGGTAACGCATTTTACATATTCAAGATACTGAACATATAAAATAAACATAATGTAGCAAGGAGCAGCTAAACTAATAGAAAAAAAAAACAAGACAACTAAAACGTTTCGTCAAAAGTCTTCATAGGCTATAACAAACTGTATAAATGAAACAGAAATTCAAGCCAGAATACACAACACTGATATAAAAAAAATAGGCGGGAAAAGACGGTGGCCAAGATGTACGTAGTCTGCTTAAAAGATAAATGGACAATAGGGCAGGTAAATTTAAATAGCTCAAAAGGAATCAAAGAAAAATTAGAAAAATCAAAGTTTGTGTCCTACAAGGTATATAGAAAACGAGAAGAGGAGAAGAGAGAGATTGATAGGAGTGGCAAAGGGGAAGAAGAACAAGAGAGATAATTAAGATAAAGCACAGAGGAATAGGGATGGGACACAGGACAGAAAATGAGGCGGAGACCAGTGATTAAAGAAAAGAGTGGAAAGAGTTTAATCCTCTCGGTTTGAGAGTGCCAAAACAAGCTATGAGTCGGTTCTCCAAGGCAAACGAAATATGGGCTTATCGTCCAGATACTGAACTCAAAGGATACGTACGCTATGCCGATCTCCCGTCAATAATTTGTTTGCCGTCGAACTTTTCTCGGAACTAAAGATGTTATTGTTGTCAAATGTCTAAAGGGTGGCTATTTTCAGAGCAACTGTCGTGAAGTTAGATCCGTCTTGACAACAGATTATTCGGCCCATATTCTCCTTTACTGTTGCTGCAGTTCTTGAGTTACAAAACTTAATAAACTTTGTATTGATCGCTCAATGGTAGTGTCGTTACAAAGCCAATATATTCTCTTAGAGTAGGTTCAGAAATCATTCGGAAGTGCATGGAATTTGTAACGTCTAGCAAATTAATCACAGGTTAATAAAAAAATAACTTACATAATATGTGACTACTTTGATTTCTTATTCTTGAAAGAAAAAAAACATATAAATAATTTCATGCTATATGATTCTGTAATTTTGACAAAATTAAACACCAGGCTATATATATATATATTTATTATATTATTCATTAAATAATGTCACGATTGTATGGATTCCGTATTGTTGATTAAACCAATCCAATATCTTTAATGAATCAATGGAGAACATGTCTAGGGATCGCTTGTGTAAAAGGGAGTATGCTCTTTTCTTTCCTGCCTCACACAAAACTCGACCATCAAAGACAGACCAGGGAGATCGACAAAAGCATCACAAGTACATTATTTATCACCAACGATATGGCTATTTTATTACACATTTATTCTTTCTTCTGCGATTCTTCAAGGCATCAACTTGATGGGTAAAAAAAGAAAGAAATTCGTGTGTTTAGTTCAGTGCATAGCATCAATTCTCTCGTTGACTGTCTACATGCCACGACACCAAGCCATATAGTATCGTCAATCATTGTCGTCCACGATTTCAGTTTCCCTGTATTTTTCCAGTTGTAATAACCAAGTATTCCAATTGGCCTCTTCTCATGACGTGCCCGAAAAATGTTGATTGTTTCTCTTTGATATTTTTAGGAGCTTTCTTTTTTTGTGTTGTCTTGAGAATTTTCTCATTTGAACTTTTTGGCCGTCAAGGGAACTCTCAACATTCTTCTGAGAAATATCGTCTTAACTGCACTCAAATGTCTTTTCATTTGTTTTTCTTCTGTACACAATTCAATTGGATATGTCATAATTGGTTCTGTGTAGCACCGATGAACTCTCATTGTTACTTCTTTTAACATTATCATCGCTAAGTACCATGCCTGCTGGCATAGGTGATCATGTCTCTCCACAACTTTCGATCTCGACAGTTATTTATCATTTCTGTTGTTGACCTCCAGCTAAGCCATTCTCTTAAGCTGACTGATATCCTTTCTCTTTGCTTCCATCTATCTCTTTGTCCGTAAATTTTCCCAGTTGTCATAATATATTCCAGCTGTTCCTTTCTCAATACATGATTTTAAAAAATGATGATTGTTTCTTCCTAATATTGAAAATTAACTCTCTTTTTGCTTTGGCCTCTTTTAGAACGTTTTTATTACTCTTCTTAGCTGACAGTGGTATTCACAACATTCTTCTGTAAAACCACATTTCTGCAGTCCCCAGTGATTTTTCTTGTCTGTTGTTCTATTGTCCATGATTGACATCCATATGTTAAGACTGGCTCTACATAACTTTTGATAACTATTTTTCTTGTTTCTATTGTCAACAATGGATTGCACAGCATTTTCTTCATTTTTTTGGAAAGCTGTTTTTGCCTGAGCCATTCTGCATCTGAACCTCTGTTGTACATCTACCCATCTGAGGATAACATTGTTCCAAGATATTTAAATTCATTCACCTGTTTTTAATATTGTTTAACTTGTCTTTATTGCTCATTGCGTTGTCTTTTTCTTTGTTGCTACCATTACTTCTGTCTGTTTGCTATTGAGGCTGAATCCTTTATTTTTGCCTTTCTTCACTATAATGTCTAACATCTCTAGTAACAAATATATTTACAAACATCTTGTGTAAGTCTATGTTAATAGACATGCTATTTTGGCCTGTGCTATTCTGCTGTTCATTTCTGTTGCGCATCTTCCATCTGATGTTATTATTGTGCCCAAGTATTTGACGCTCAGCACTTGTTTCAGATCTGTGCCGCTATCTTTTATGTTGCATGATGGGAGGGTTGTTTCTTCGATATGAATCATCAATGATGCTAGTATCACTATCCAACATAACGTGTGTTGTATTCTGTTATAAAACAGAATTACTGCTCGAAGTTGATTCGGAATGAGTGCTACATAAAAAAAAGCATTATCTACAACATTTACCGATGACATCACACAGCAGAACCAAGCCGTCATGTTCGATTTACATATTTCCAAAAACAAGAATAAAAACAAATATGGAGGTAGAAGAAACTTACTTCCTCTAAAATGTGGAGAGTTACTCCTTAAAAACAGGAAAATGCGCATGGCAACTTGTTTATTTAATGTTGTGTTGCTCATTTAGAAAATGTAGACCTGTCTTTAGTAATTGCATCCAGGTAACCGCAGATGATGCGCATGTGAGACATAAACAACGGAAATGGAACTTTAGTATTAGCCATGGAATTATAGTCTCGTTCCTGCTAGGAGGATCTCCTGACATTCTACGAGACTCTAAAAACATGGCAGTTATTAGTGTTAAATAGTTTTATCTGTTCTTCACGTTCTAATGTTTATTGGGATAAGTGGAAAGTGCACCCAGGCTAATTTTATTTAAAGCAGAAACGTTGCCAGGTACTATTTCCATCTTTTGGGTTTCTCTACTCGGGGTAAAGATGTCGTCAATGACGACCATTGCGAAGGCCAAATAAAAGCCAAATTTTTAAAAGATGTTGGCGATGTTTTGAAAAAAATAAATAGAAGATATCGAGAAATCTTGCAAATGTTGGTACCTGAAAAAGTCGATTGCATTAGAAAATTGAAGAATGAGTATTTTAACACAGTTAAAAAAATACGCGAAACAAAATCTAAAGGACTCATAGAGTATCCAATAGCATGTGAAGAATCGTAAAATTCATAAGAATTGGGAGGGGGAAAAGCACACGTCCAGATCACTGCAAAGACGATGCCTTCTTTCTCCCCCCAAGAAAATGACAAATAACATTTCAAATGCGAAAAGGCCAGACTCAGACAATAACACATATGGACAGACGACCAAATATTGGAGAAACTACCCTCTGCTACCGTGAACGGTCTCCGTGAACGGTCACAAAACGACAATCTACAAAACTGATACCTTTACTATTGATAGAGTCGGCGTTTTGGGCAAACTTAAAATTAAAATTATTTGGCTAGTTGGCAGAGCTGGAAAAATTGTTTCAATTCATAATGAAGTTTGTATAAGAGTCTAACCCAGCAGGAGAACATAAAAGGGATACAATTAGAAACTACAATTTGAAAGGTAAGATAGTTTTGTACACAACAAGTGAGCTACTGGAACTACCTGAGTACACGTGTCGTCCTTTCTTGAAAGAGACTGATAACCACCTATGGGCTTGCCCGAAGTGCTGTCATATCAGCACTGGGAAACCGGCAAATAATTGCAATGCTGCGGTAAAGCTGGTAGCAAAAAGCCAGTGATGGGGAGGGTTAGATACTCCAAGGTATGGTGCCAGCTTTACAAAGAGGGAACACAACACAATACTGACGTTTCGACCTGTAGCCTTCTTCAGGAAACAGGGACAACGACAACAAACGATGAAGCACAATTATCTATAACTACATGTTAGATGATCAGGTGAATGGAGGGGTGGACAGAAAAGAAGAGAAGAAAGTAGGATGTTGAAATAAGAAAGGAGGCTGCATGAGGGGAGGTAGGATGAGAGTCAAGATGTGTAGAAAAGAGAGATAGGAAAAATGAGGGAGAGATAGAAATGTCAATAGTACAAAGTGGATAATGTATCGTATAAAACGTATAAGAAAAATCAAACACTTAGCTGGGATAACTTGACTGTCCGCCGTGAAGCAATCGAGAGAATGGACTATGGACACAAGGCCTACACAAGGATCGTGGGGAAACTATAGAGAGAGGGGGAGGGGGTTAATTAGAGGGGATGGGGGGGAGAAGAAAATGCGGGTAGCCAGACGTGTGAAAACACTAATGGAAATAGATAGAAAGAAACCTCAACAGAGGCTCGGGTAAGGCATGTCAGCGACCAGACAAAGGGCGGAAGGAGGAGAAGATACTAGGTCCCATAAAATAATGGGGCCTAACAGAGAGGACAAATCCAAACAAAGGAATCGGAGAAGCAAAAGAAAAAGGGGGGGGACGGGGGAATGAGCAACAGAGGTGGTCATAGGTGGGCTAAAAATAGCAGGATGGAGAGGTAGGAGGAGGGAGGAAATAATAACAGAGGGAGAGAAATAGAGAGGAAGACTAAGATGGGTAAGAATAAGGTCTGGGTAAAGTGAACAAGAGGAGAGGCGGTGGGTCAGGAGTTAATAAATAAAGGGGGAGTCCGAAAGAAATGGAGTAATAGAGGGAATGTAAGCAGGATGTAGTACCTAGAGAGGTAGAGAAGTAGGGAAACGGAGAGACTAGAGGGGGATACAAAGTGAGGTGGAGAAAGGTAGAGAAGTAGGGAAACGGAGAGACTAGAGGGGGATACAAAGTGAGGTGGAGAGAGGTAGAGAAGTAGGGAAACGGAGAGACTAGAGGGGGATACAAAGTGAGGTGGAGAAAGAGTGTGGGAGATAAACAGACAAGTGGAGTCCTAAAAGAGGGCTGAGAGTAGAGAAGCTGGAATAGTGAAGGTAGAGAGGTGGTGACACCAGAGAAAAGAAAATAGAGAATACTAGGAGTGTCTAAATAGAGGGAAGTAAGAAGTACTCACCAGGGGAAGAGAGGTAATACGTAGAAGGAGAGGCGGTGGGTCAGGGGTGAATAGGTAGAGTGGGAGTCAGAAAGAAGAGGGGTAATAGAAGGAGGGTACGCAGGAGGTAGTGAAGTAGGGAACCGGAGAGATTAGGTGGATAAAAACAGAGGTGGAGTAAGTGTAGCTGAAAAACAGATAAGTGGAGGCCTAAGAGAAAAGGGGGTGGGGTTGAAGAAAGCAAGATGGGGGATGACTACAAGAAGATGGGGGGGAGAAGGGATAGGAAGGGAGCAGACTAACATAGAGGTGAGATAGGAAGGGGAATACAAGGGAGGGAGAAGGGGTCAGAGGAAGAGGGGTCCTCAGAGGGATAGGGATACATTCATGCCACGTGGGGTGAGGCAACCCCAACGAGCGATCAAGCGGTTCTCAAGAGTGAGACGACTGTGGTAATCAGAAGAGCAAGATATAAGGCCAGTGACCAGGACATCAGCCTTCCCCCGATGGCCCCTCGAGTTGACGTGGGCTGCTATAGGAGTGCCAGCTTCTCGGGTGATGTCATGTTAATGTTCACGGCACCTATAACCGATACGTCGACCTGACTGACCGATGTAGGTCAACTTACATCGCTTACAAATGATGGCATAAATGATGTTGCGCGATGTGCAAGTGAATCTCTCTCTGATCTCAAAAGGACCATTAGGAAAGAGGACAGTATCAGTCTGGAGAGTGTGATCACAAGTTTTGCATATTCTTTGGTTGCAGCGGATAGTACCTCGATGGCTGGGGATGGCAGCAGGAAGACGGCCCCTGACAAGAAAGTCACGGAGGTTCCGGTCACGTCTAAAGGCCACTAGTGATGGGTCGGGGAAGAGGAGACTAGTAGTAGGGTCAGATCGGAGAATAGGGAGGTAGCGGTGGATGGTCCTAATCACAGCATAGTGGTGATGGTGATAGGTGAGGGTGATAGGTGAGGGCGAGTACTACTCTATCCAAGGGGGAATGAGTAGAAGAGGTAAGAGCAGACGACGTGAAGTGTGGAGAACACGACGCAGGGCAGGGAGGAGAGCTGCTTCTGGACAGAGGCGTCGGCGGAAGAAATCAAGCATGAGGTGGACGTTGTGAAGACTTAGTCTGAGGTTGAACGGATCGTCCCTCGCTAAGAAGTAGGCACAACTTGCAAGACGATACCATTTGAACGTATTCGCTAGTGATTCTTCACTATACTTAGCTAACATTATTTATTAACTATCACCCAACTTATAAGATCTCACCTGTGCAATGCCTAATTAACAAAGTGGGGAGCTGTAACACGTTTTTAAAGTGGCTTTCAGTAAAATAGCGCGGACCTATATCTCTTGTTAAGAAGCGGCTTTAAGTGAAATAATGTGGATTTATAACTCTTTTTCTTAAGGAGATCTTGATTTAGGAAGATACTATGCAATCCATTTTTGACAATAGAAACAAGAAAAAGAGTTCTTAAATGTTATATAGAGCCAGTCTTAACATATGGATGCGAATCGTGGACAATAGGACAACAGACAAGAAAATCACTGGAGTCTGTAGAAATGTGGTTTTACAGAAGAATGCTGAGAGTATCATGGACAGCTAAGAAGAGTAATGAAAAAGTTCTGAAAGAGGACAAAGGAAAAAAGAGAGCTAATTTCCAATATGAGAAAGAGACAATCATCATTTTTTCACAGCTTGAGGGAATGGCTTGGCAGAAGGTCAACAACAGAAATGATAAATAGCTGCCGAAATCGAAAATTGTGGAGAGACATGATCACCTACGCCATCAGGCACGGTACTTGATGATGATGATTATTATTATGCCTATTATTATTTCTAACGTACATGTCCCCTTTATCTATTATTATTTCTAACGTACATGTCCCCTTTATCTATTAGTATTTCTAACGTACATGTCCCCTTTATCTATTATTATTTCTAACGTACATGTCCCCTTTATCTATTATTTCTAACGTACATGTCCCCTTTATCTATTATTATGTCTAACGTACATGTCCCCTTTATCTATTATTTCTAACGTACATGTCCCCTTTATCTATTATTATTTCTAACGTACATGTCTCCTTTATCTATTATTATTTGTAACGTACATATGTCTACTTTATCTATTATTTCTAACGAACATATCCCATTTATCTATTATTATTTGTAACGTACATGTCCCCTTTATCTTTTATTATTTGTAACGTACATGTCCCCTTTATCTTTTATTATTTGTAACGTACATGTCCCCTTTATCTTTTATTATTTGTAACGTACAAGTCCCGTTTATCTATTATTATTTGTAACGTACAAGTCCCGTTTATCTATTATTATTTGTAACGTACATGTCCCCTTTATCTTGTATTATTTGTAACGTACAAGTCCCCTTTATCTTTTATTATTTGTAATGTACAAGTCCCCTTTATCTTTTATTATTTCTAACGTACAAGTCCCGTTTATCTTTTATTATTTGTAACGTACATGTCCCCTTTATCTTTTATTATTTTGTAACGTACAAGTCCCGTTTATCTTTTATTATTTCTAACGTACAAGTCCCCTTATCTATTATTATTTCTAACGTACAAGTCCCGTTTATCTATTATTATTTGTAACGTACATGACCTCTTTGCCCAATAACAATGTTTCTAACATTCACGTCCTCAATGCTAACGTTTCAATATGATTATTGTAAGGGGACTGTGTGACGACAGAAGAAGTGGGAGATCTGGCGAGAGAAAGAGATTATTTTCGACTGGTCGTGGTGAATTCCACGTTCTGCGAAGGACATGCGACATGATGATGATGATAATGATGATGATGATGAGGACTTTGCTGCTTATGACATTGTCCCTTTTCCCCTCTTACCCATCTTCGTTGTATCTCTTTATCCACTGGTAATTGACTGGTACTTTTCAATAATTCTGCTTTAGTGATTTTGTCCTGCCATCTCCATCCTTTTATTCTGCGCAAACATCCATTAATGAAGGTCTTATCTTCATGATTGTCATTTTTTGTTCTCCATGTTTCACAGCCATAGCAAGAGCAACATTCGTTGCACCGGGAAGCATATGGAAATCCAAAGAAATTAGGTCAAATACAAAAATAAAAATGTTCAATTCCATTGTTAATTCAGTCCTATTATTTGTCAGAAAAATCTATTTGGTAATGTATTTATTACTGTTCTATTTTTCTTTCTCATTTCTCTCTTTATCTCTCTCATTCTCTCATGTACACTTTATATTTGTCTCTAAATTGCAAGCGTTTCCATAATGTCTTTTCGCTTCTTTCTTTTGATTAGCTCTTTGCAATTTCCAAACCCTCCTTCTATTGTTCTAACAATTTGCTTCTTAATATCTTTTCGTCCTTCTCTCACTCCTATCACACACGAAAATATAAACGCATAAAAATTGTGGCAATTTTGACGCGAAAGATTAGCATTTTACAACGAAACGATATATGGTGTTGGTATCAGTGAGTGGATCAAGACTATAAACATAACATTTATGACAGAGTTCAGAAAAATTATGTCTGGAGCAGCGCATCTTAAACTGCTTGTGTCTGCGGACCCCTTCAGGGCATTTCACGCCTTTGTAGACCCACGGTAGTAGTGAGGACCTTTTAAAAAAAAAAAAGAAATAAGTATTTAACCTTCAGACATTTGGTGCGTTGAACATATTTTGAAGTAATGAACATTTGAAACTATTTTGTTCATTTTTACTCTTCATTTTAATTTAATTATTTATTGATGGCTTTACTTTTATCTTTGCTATCGTATTAATGTGAAGTTCAAGCAGTGGCTGTAACTAAATATTGAATTAAGATTGCATGACATGATTATTGCTTTTTTTCTTCATAATGATTTTCAATTTTTAAAAAAATATGATTCACAGACCCCTCACCCCGCGGATGCATGGGGGTGCGAGGATCACGGTTTGAGAAACGCTGGTCTGGGGTGTCAAGGGAATTACCTTGACACCTATATAGGCCATTAAACAGAGTAGCAATTCAGGAACAGATATTAGTCTATAACAAAAACCCACATACAAAAATAGACGTTCATCCCATAATGCAATAGTCAGATGATGTCATAAACTTGCTTTCATTTTTATTTCCCAAGGCCAAATGGACAATGATTTTCTTGAAATATGGTGATACAAACTACAACGATAATTTTTAACGTGAAACTAGTTCCAGTTGGTCCATAACTATTTTTCGCCAGTTTTATTTTTCTTTGCGTGTTAATCCGTTTTTCCCTGGCATCCGTGTGCACAGGGGTCCCTCGCTGCACAGGCAGATAACTCCGTCTTCGGAGGTACTCATATTTTTTCCGTCCATGAGTAATTGACGTTTTAAGCCGGGCCTGGCTACTGGGACCAGGGAAGGTTGCCTCAGCGAGAAATCATAAATAAAAATCTCAACTCGTGCGGCCGGGATTTGAATCCACAACCTTGAACCGCTTCCATAGGTCAGAATTGGTTCAATATAGCACCGATGAACTCTCTCGTAATGATAAATAATAATGTACTCACTTTTAGGCTCCCTCATCTTCTAATGTTTTCATCTAAAATAATCAATTACTTTGCCACCAAAGGATACAACTGTACATTTACTCAAATGTTATATATGGCTTTTGACGTCTTGACAGACGGTTGGTAGTAAGCAATCATGATAAGTCAGTAGTTTGGTAAAGCATTAGTGTCTCATACTGGGTGCTGCTCTACTCAACATCTCTCGTGGCTGAATTTGTCAATCCTGGATAGACAGATCAATCCACAGAATGAGCAATGTGTATTTGCGGTGCCTGGCCTTGTCTCTTTTCTCTTGCGCCTTATATATATATATATTCTTGATCTGGTGTATCTTAAAGGTTGAATATTAGATTCGCTGTATCCTAATATTAAACTGTAGATTCGGTCTTCTGACGACAAAATAGTAACTTCACTCGGGTTCAAATTCGATATATACATATATATATATATATATGTGTGTGTGTGTATATACAATATATTACATTCGATATATATATATATATATATATATATATATATATATATATATATATATATATATATATATATATATATATAGATTAACTCGTCTGCTAATGGTACACAATTATACACTCCTTTTATAATTATACAAATGTAGATTCGATATCTTCTAAGGAAAAAAAAGTTAGCTTAGCTCCATTTCTATCGATGCACTATTACGTTAGTTCATCCATCTTCTAATGATACAGTAATATGTGATAATAATTAATTCATCTCTCTACGTTTGCAAAAATGGTTCAATGAATTCTTGTATCAACTTATTCAACGTGCATAACATGAAGCTGCATTAAGCTATTCAACCAGGCTGTAATTGTGTACCTCACTCACATAGTTGGTGATGGTGTGGTATTAAATATCTAGTACTGTAAGGGAAGCAACTTCTAGCATAACCCACGTCATTGTATCATTAAGTGCCATGTGTGCAGAGATGTGACTTCATTCGATACCAGAAAACAGAAACGATACACATTTTGTGCTAAGTGCCTGCAGGGTCGGTTAATAATCAACTTGTCATGAGCAGTTCTACCTTCTCGTGGTCTCTCCTGGTAAGAGTCTGCGTCTAAATAGGCTGGCTAACATAAGCTATGATCGCCGTGTTCCCTGTAGTGGTGGATGTTACTGATATAGAAGACCCAGTATTACAGTACCTCTGGGCTGGACTAGTAGTTTCCCAACATAGCCTGGGATAGACGAACTCCAACTTCTCCAGTAGGTTCCGGAAATGTCCAGGAAGCCATTACGACCCGCAAATGAATAAAAGGGCACCCTGCCCGCATCAGCTCGTGGCATCAAAAACAACAACATATGAAACAAAACAAGTCAAAACCACATGAACTAAACCAACCATTGTAACGCTTTTAATACCCACGAATTCCATCCAAGAATGTATACACAAGAACTAACAGAAATAGATCTTTACAACTGAAGAGCTGTCACAATTGTAATGTTCTATTGTTCTTATCACTCCTCCAAGTACTTTCAAAATGGCTGAATCTCATCAAATCCCAGAATCCTTTCATCTTTTAATAACTAGACATTTGAACCCTCGCCCTTTCAATTACCTGTTTGTCATTTCAGCCATGATTTGTCTTTTCATGACACTCCTTCTGGTCTGATCCTGGCATTTTATGTTGATGGCGTCTAACTTTTATTTTAGTATAAAATAATCCGTATCGATTTTACCCGGGTTGTCGGTACTAGAATGTCCGTTTTGGTGGCCTACAATTAGCACTTTAATATTCAGGTCTATCTAGAACTCGTTCTGCCGTCGGGGGGATCTTCCTTTCTCACGAGTAGGACCTTCCATTGGCGTTACTAATGCTCGGTGGGTTGTGGTATTCATCAACACCGCACCTAGAAAGAGGGTTTCAGAAATGGTGCTATTAAATTTAGTACATTATCGTTTTAAAATCCCGTTGTTTATTTTACACGAGCCTGATTCTTGGTAGTCAAGCCTTGTTTTTTTTCCCCCCTAGATCTTATTTTCAAGATCGTCATCTTTACACTAGGAAGTACTACATTTGCACTTAGATCTATTGCAAAATAAAATAGGAAGATTTCAGCAGAGTGTATGGACTTTGTAGTAGTGGTATAGACTCTAAAATACTTTATCATACTGTATGCCGTGTGACTGATAACTACATTAATTTGGTGACTTAAATTAAAAAATGTGACACACATTGAAATGGTAGGCTCCTATATCTAGTCACTTAAAACTATTTTACGTACCTGCGTCCGCTATGACCATTTAGGTCGATTTTGGAAAAGGAAACACGTCCGCAGACATTACGGAAGTAAAACTTGTCTGACATCTTTCGTTTATGTTGCTTTTTCTGTAAAGAGAGGTCCCTCTTTTCTTCATGGCTATTTATGCCTTGCTTTGAAATTGCTCGTCACAAGTCATTATCTTGTGCAATAATCTCCCATGATTCTCATTCTGCACGACATCAATTTTGAATACTGCTTTGCATGTCGAACCGTGGTATTTCTGGATGATCTAACATTACATTTTTATAAACAGCATTCTGTTATATTTCTTTATTCTATTTCCTTCGTTTTTTGTTATCTTTTTGTTTCTTGCAAGGATGTACATAGTGTATTACTTTCTATCTCTTTTTTGACATTTCCGACCTTTACTACATTCTTTTTTATTCATTAACATCTGAGAATGTAGTAAACAATTAGCGTATATGTATTATGTTTGTGAATATGTAGTAATGAATTTAATAAACTGTTCATCATTTTCTAAATGTACATACATTTCTTTTCCCTTTTCTTCTTACAACCATGGAGGTCGTTGGGACATTGCTAACAGATTTCTTCAATCTTCTACATTTATCTTGTCTATCTTCTACATTTATTTCGTCTAGTCTATCTTCTACATTTATTTCGTCTATCTTCTACATTTATCTCGTCTATCTTCTCCATTTCTCTCGTCTATCTTCTACATTTATCTCGTCTATCTTCTCCATTTCTCTCGTCTATCTTCAGTCATTGTTTTGAGACCCTGCAATGTTGAGACATGGCAATTCTTTGATGTATCTTTCCGTCTCTTTCTCTGCCAATTCTCCTGTCATAGTTACGTACTTTATAGATTCTCAAAATATGCTTTCCTCAACATAAAAATGAAATAATGATCATGATTTTTAATGGGAGGATCCTACAATGAGTTGCGACTGTATGGGTTTGGTGATCTTTGTATTCTGCTTCCAGTCCATTCCTTTAACCTCTACATTGCGCAGCGCTTGTACTGAGCATCCTAAACTCACAGTAAACTATCTTTAAAAATCCCAGAAATGAAATAATGCGACGAAAGACAGCTTCTATTTATTAAAAATGAGCTTCCATTTATTAGACAGCTTCTATTTATTAAAGTTGAGCTTTCATTTATTAGACAGCCTCTACTTATTAAAGATAGCTTCTTTTTTTTTCATTGCCCCCAGTTCCCCCAATTTCTTTTTGTATAAACATCCCCCACCCACAGGTCTCATCATCGAAGTTACGCCACTGCTGACCAGTTTTTATTTTATGACACGTGAACAAAGACAATGGTGGAGATTTCAGCCGTCAGCTCCCCCCGAGGACTTAATGTTATGAGAGGACTCCGCTGTTCTCGACAGGGATATTTTCATGTCAAACATCAAAAAGTTGTCTGGATCGACTTTACTAAGACTTGTCAAGTCGATGACGCTGGGAAATGTCTTGCCTGGAGCTGCTGGCTAGTTTATTGTTTTCCTTATCCATTTGTTTTTGACGAGCTACTTTGGTTGGAAAAATATTTTCAAATGTTAATTTTCGATTAAATTTTGTTTAAGGGTTTGGTTGGTTGGTTGGTTAGTTCGCCCGATGACTAAAGTATTCTAGAGTATCTTGGTAGACTAGGATATTCCTCTTCATCATCCGCCCTTATAAGGACGTAGTGGACGTGTCTGCCTTGTGTTGTGGTTTACAGTATAACTGTTATATTTGCGCATTTCGGCCCAACACATCCGACTTCAGCACAACATTTTTGAGTACCGGGTTGTCTTCCCTCTTCGATCCCTGCACGCTTGGCCAGACTAGACAGGTTAGTCTGTTAATGGAGGCACCGCAGAGAGGTGGAGCAGGATCTGGATGGTTTTGGTTCACCGATCCTGGCGCAAGCCATCAGATGTGGGTCGCTGACAACTTCCAGCTCTGGTGCTGGGGAGGCGCGCCTTCGCCTCCGTTGAAGGGTTTTAGACCTTAATATTAAATGTAGAGTACTTGTGCTTTTTCAGTTATTATTTACATTTATTTTGTTATCCATTCATCCATCAATCCATCCATCCCTCCCTCCCTCCACCCATTCATCTATCCATCCATCCATCCATCCATCCGTCCGTCCGTCCGTCCGTCCGTCTGCCTGCCTGCCTGCCTGCCTGTCTGTCTGTCTGTCTATCATTCTATCTGTCTGCCTGCCTGCCTGTCTGTCTCTCTGTCAGTCCGTCCGTCCGTCCATCCTATCCTATCCTATCCTATCTTCCCAGCGACTGACATAGAGTTCGAAACTTGAGGAGGCCAGGACATGATGAGTGGTCGCATTACTTGTATTAAAAAAATACATAAACTAATAGTACACTTACATTGGCCTGTTACTTGTACAGAAATTTCACTCGTCGATCATTTTTCTTTGCAGCAAAATAGACTTACTTTCGTTATGTCGCGAGTCAGCCATTTGTATTGATTGTACCACTTATATTTCAATGTTCTTTCTGCAATATGTCTTCTTCCAACGTTATTTAACACACACTCGTGTGTGAATCATTCCAGGGTAAAGTGTATGTTTACAACACTCGGAAAAACAAATCCACAAATAATCAAAAGAAAAAAAAAGAATAACAGACATCCCGAAGCAAGATCAAACCCGTGCTCCTCGACATAGCGCCTTGCTAGGTGAAATAAATGTTAGAGCATACAGCCAATTAAGCAACCTTAAAAAAAGTTGCTGTCATCGGCGATATCTTTCACGCATATGTACTCCTGACTTTAGCATAGGGTTTCGAACACAACCTGGAAATAAATCCTGCTTCGGGCTGTCCATTGTTCTTTGCATTTTTCTGTTGCTGATTATTTGTGAGTTTTTTTCTGTTGCTGATTATTTGTGAGTTTTTCTGTTGCTGACTATTTGTGAGTTTTTCTGTTGCTGATTATTTGTGAGTTTTTCTGTTGCTGATTATTTGTGAGTTTTTCTGTTGCTGATTATTTGTGGAGTTTTTCTGTTGCTGATTATTTGTGAGTTTTTTCCCGTGTGTTTTAAACCTACCTCTACCCCTGAAATGATTCGTTGATCTATCACCTCTGAAGTTTCCCCCCACCTTAATATTCATTTATTATTATTTGTCTCCACATACGTGTGTGCACTGTCTGACATGATAAGACACCCTTCTTGTGTCTATATATTTTACAAATTCTCATAATCAATAAAGAATTATAGAATATTTAACATTTGAACATCCAATCTAACTGCCATCTTGGTAGGCATCCCTCACTGTTCACCATAAGCGAAAAATATGAGCAAAGACTTCTAACTTCCTTTCAGCTATCACCTCCTCGTTTTGCCCTTCGCAATTGTTTATGAGGCATTCGTGACATCTCGTTCCTTTGACAACTGATAGAACATTACGCCCGATTAGCCAACCAGCGAAAGTCGGACTTTATCTTTGGTGCCCAGATCAGGAAATCACCCGAGCGGACAATACTCTCTTCCGAAGTAGTTCCTCGTGAGATCAAATCTTTTCTCGTTGACAGGGAAACTACAAAGCAGACAAATTAGTTCTGTTTGTAATGGGATCTTTTCACTCAGATAAGACGACATCTTCAAATCTTGAAGATCTGAAGGGTATAGTTTAGAAGTCTGCAATCTAAGGCCCGCGGGTCTCCACTGGCTTGTTTCTAGATTTATACGACCCTCTTAATACCAAAGATTCCTAGCTATTTTTTTTCCCTGACTGCTTCCTTCATTCTCTCTCTCTCTCTCTCTCTCTCTCTCTCTCTCTCTCTCTCTCTCTCTCTCTCTCTCTCTCTCTCTGCGTTCAGGACTCAATCAGAGTAAGGATTCCAGATTCTCATATGAAGTCAGCTGTCAGGCTAAGTGTGTTGATCGCCCCCACAGACAGAACATCACAATTAGAGTCTGTCAGATCCACTCTGACTGAACACCCGTTAATACGTTGCACTGTGTTCTGCGCCAGTGGCCCAGTGCATCCGATTTCAGCCAGCATTTTATTCGGGTTTCCTTTCCCTAGCCTTTGATTGTTCCCAATCTTCCTGCAAGTTAAACTCATTCTCACTGCCTCTTGCGTTCCTCAATCTTGTCCTCACCACAAAGTGATCCACCATAAAAAAAGAAATAATTGTAATGAAATCCGTCAACATAATGGCCACTGTGGCATAGTGCTTAAGCATGACAACGAACAAATAATTTGGGGAGTAGACTTTCATCGTCATCATCAAGTACCGGGCCTGCTGGCGTAGGTGATCACGTCTCTCCACAACTTTCGATCACGGCAGTTATTTATCATTTTTGTTGTTAACCTTCTGCCAAGCCATTCTCGTGGTATCTTTTCTCTTTGCCTTCCATCTATCTCTCAGTCAATTTTCCCAGTTGTCACAATATATTCCGGCTGTTCCCTTCTCATTATTTGGCTAAAAAATGATGATTTTTTTCTTCCTAATATTAGAAATTAGCTTTCGTTTTACTTTTTTTCTCTTTCAGCACGTTTTCATTATTCTTCTTAACTGTCTATGGTATTCTCAACATTCTTCTATAAAATCACATTTCTTCAGTCTCCAGTGATTTTCTTGTCTGTTGTCCTATTGTCCATGATTCACATCCATATGTTAAGACTGGCTCTACATAACATTTAAGCATTCTTTTTCTGGTTTCTATTGTCAAACATGGATTGTACAGCATCTTGGTAATTTTTTTGGAAAGCTGCTTTTGCCTGAACTATTATGCATCTCACATTTGGTGTACATTTACCATCTGAGGTTAACATTGTTCCCAGATATTTAAATTCATTTACCTGTTCTAATATTATTCCACTTGTCTTTATTGTCCTTTGTGGTGATATCTTTTACTTTGTTGTAACCATTACTTCTGTCTTTTTGCCTAACATTTATTGTAACTCATTTTCACTCTCAGCGATTAAGACTGTATCATCAGCATACCTTAGTTTATTTATATTATGACCTCCAATTGTTATTCCAGTCAGTCCCTTTATGGATCTTAAAATAATCTCACTATACATATTAAATATATCTGGTGACAGCACACAACCTAGCCTAACACCCTGTTTTATTTGTTGATACATTCCCAATTGATTTCCAGTTCTTATGACCGCTGTTTGTTGCCAGTACATGTTCTTTATTATTCTTAGATCTTTGCTGTCTACGTTTATGCTTTCTAAAATGTTGATTATTTCTTGGTGCTTTACTTTGTCAAATGCCTTGGTGTATTCTATGAAACATAGGTATAGATCTGTTTTTACCTCTATGACTCTTTCCACTAAAGATCTTATGATATAAATGTCATTGCTTGTTTCTTTATCTCCAACAAAACCACACTGTTCATCGCTAATTTCTGGACTGATTTTGTTTCGCACTCTTCGCATGATGATTCTTAGTAATATCTTAGTCATATGAGTCATAAGGCTTATTGTGCGATGATCATCGCATTCAATCGCACCCGATTTCTTTGGTAGGGCTATGAATATTGATTTGAGCATGTCGTCTGGTATATATCCGCTGTTGCAGATATCATTCAATATTTTTGTTATTAATTCTATTCCAGAATCACCCATGGCTTCAATCTCTTCTTTAGTTATATTATCTGGTCCAGGAGCTTTGCCTGCTTTCATATTGCGCAATGCATCTTCCACTTCTTCTCTGAGTATTTCTGGTCCTTCTCCATTATCCTTAATATTTACTTCCGTTCGTTCATCATTATAAAGATCTTTAATGTATTCTGTCCATCGTTCCCTTATGTTTTCTTGATCAATCAACAGTTCTCCTTTCTTTGATCTTAAACATCCAGTTTTTGATTGCGTATTTCTCCTGTTAATTCCTCAATTTGTTTGTATATAGCTTTAGCATCTCCTTTTGTTGTATTTCAATCTCTTTGCATCTCTCTTTTAGCCATGCTTCTTTTGCTTCATTGCATTTTACTACAATTTCTTTATTTAATCTCTTATACTCATCTTTATTTTCTTTATTTCTTCTTCTTGTATCCATTAGCTGCAAAATGTCATCTGTCATCCATTTCTTTCTTGAATTTGTCCTCAGTGGTGGTTTGAACTCTTTTGATGTTTGTTGCATCGATTCTTTCAGCATTTCCCACTGTTCATCAATGCTTTGTATCTTCTCTATTGCATTGTACCGGTTCTGAATTGTGATTTTATATTTGTCTTGCAACTTCTTGTCTGATTTAGTAAATCTAAATTTAACTTGATGTTAACTGAGGCTCGTTTTGTTGTTTTTAATTTTACTCTAAGCTTTCCCACAACTGGTACATGATCACTATTGCAATCTGCACCTGGTCTAATTTTCACACACACCAGACTGTTTCTAAATCTATTACTCATCATTATATAATCAATTTGATTACGTGCGTTGTCCCCTGGGCTTTTCCTTGTCCACAGACGTCATGAATGTTGTTTAAATCAGGTGTTTCCTATCATCATGTTGTGTGTTCTTGCCCAGTCAATAAGTTTCTCACCTCTTTCATTCCTCTCGCCTAAGCCATAATGACGAACTACTTCCTCAACTCTTTCCTTTCCTACTTTTGCGTTAAAATCCCCTAGAACTATGGTGTTTTCATGTGGTTTGCATTTATGAAGTACCTCATTTTACTCGTTGTAAAATTTATCAATTGTTTCCTCTAGACTGTCTGCTTTTGGTACATAAACTTGTATAAGATTTTTGTCTATTGGCTATCCATTCAATTTCACTAAAAGGACTCTGTCAGATATTGGGTAAAAGGCTTTCACTGTTCTTGCTCTTTCTGCATCCAAGATGATACCTACTCCTCTTTGGTGTTCAGTACCTCCAGAAGAGATTATTTTATGTTTATGAGAATACATCTCCCCTGATCCGGTGTATCTCATTTCGCAAAGTCCCAGTAATTGTAAACCCATTCTTTTCATTTCTTGTATGATGTTTTCTAGTTTACCCTTCTGCATGAGTGTTCTCACATTCCAAGTACCTATCTTTAGAGTTTGTTTTAGCTTTATTTTGCTTACAGTAGCTTGACGACGATCGGGTATCACCTGTAGCACATGATGTCCCCTACCGAACGAGGGTTTTCCATTGGAATCCCACTTAACGTTGTTGTTGTTATTTAAATTGTTGTGGCGATTCATGATTGTACAAAGAAGTTACGACGGTGGTTTTCTGTCGCCTTCCGTCGGTTTGTTTACGGTTGGCTCCGCTAGCCTTTGACTAAAAAGTCTCACCCACAAGATAGTGGGGTTGTTTTACTTCGGTGTAAACCCTCTTTTAGCCTTTTACTCTCCCGAGCTTACCTGCAAGGCAGCAGGGCAGCCACAGGTTGTACTGTTTACTGCATACAGTAGCAGGTGAAATGACCCGACCTGACAAACGAGTAGACTTGAAGCAACTGATTTCCTCATGTACACCCTCTCCTTCTTCGATTTGTTCGTGGTTGTCATCATTTATTTGAACCAGGAAAAGACCGTCTATTACATTATGACGGCATTTGCGCCTTTTAGCTCTACTTACGTGATTTCATCGCATCAATGTTTTGTAATAATCCGGTTTACCTTCCGTCTTCAACCTCCACTCTGGTAGCCTGTTTCCGCGACATGTACAGGAAAGTGAAATATAGTCTTAGTCCGTTATGGTTCTTTGACTGTGATGTTAGTATTGAAGTATGAATATCCCTGTTTGCCGCCAGCTCCTACATTGAGCATAACTATCCCTGTATGTGAACAGAACGACGGTGTGTATTTGATTAAAAACAAAAACGAAGAGTTGTTTTCTGTAATGAACTATACAGTGACTAATGTGGACTTTTTATAAAGTTGAAACTGAACGCTCGTTCTATCCATCATCATCAAGTACCGTGCCTGCTGGCGTAGGTGATTATGTCTCAACTTTCCATCTTGACAGTTATTTATCATTTCTGTTGTTGACCTTCTGCTAAGCCATTCTCTTAAGCTGCCAGGTATCTTTTCTCCTTGCTTCCCTCTATCTCTTCGTCACTCAATTTTCCCAGATGTTAAATATATTCCAGTTTCTTTCTCATCATCATGTGCCATACCGGTTGGCATAGGTGATCATGTCCCTCCACAATCTTCTATCTACAGTGCATCGTATCAGTTCTGTTGTTGGCTGTTTTCCATGCCATGACATCAAGCTATCCAGTATCTCTTCTCATTACATGGCCAAAAAATAATAACTGTTTCTTCCTAATATTGGATATTAGCTCTCTTGTTGCTTTGGCCTCTTTCAGAACGTTTTCATTGCTCAGCTGTCCTGGGTATTCTCAACATTCCTTTGTAAAACCACATTTCTACAGCTTCCAGTGATTTTCTTGTCTGTTGTCCAATTGTCCATCATTCACATCCATATATTAAGGCTGTCTATACATTTCATATAAGAATCGTTCTATCCACGGCAGGTTTAACACCTCGTGGTGACTACACTGTGCATGATGCCTTTATTCTTCAGCTCCTAAAGAACCACAACCAGCGACAGCCTCCGACACCATATAAATGTCATAACAAAGTTATACAATCCGTCACAACAAAAGTTACGTAGACTAAACTGTGAACAAACATATTTTTAAATATGATTAAAAACATACAGAAAATGAAATGGTGATGGCAAACTGGCAAGATGTTGATAGTAAATATTAAGAGATGAGAAAATAATGCCCGTTAAGCGTACGTTTATAACAACCAACTGAAAATATTATCATATATTACTGCTAATCTTTGACATTTCTATTTCACTTATGTATGACGATTTTCAGCGCAAATTAAAAGCAAAAGTGCATCGTTTGCATGGATGAACTAAAACAAAATATTTGCTGCTAACACTAAAACTCTTTTGACTTACCACGGGTTCTTTAATGAGTAATGAATACACTCATGACCTTCTATTTATCGCCGTTTTCCCGAGCGGGCTAAACATAGGATTTCAATACCCAAAGACCATGGGAGAATGAAGCAAAAAACATTGAATTTCAATATCCAAAGACCAGAGAGAATGAATTAAAAAAACATCGGATTTCAATATCTAGAGACACCAGGGGAGAGTGAATCAAAGAAACTACCTACTCGGAAAGAAAGATTCCCCACCTCCTGGATTTTAACCCGAGACTTTCTTGTCCATATACTGACGTCCTAACTCTGGACCGTGCTGTCTCCAAGAAGATGCATTTGTGTTAAAATTACTGCAACATCTATATATGGTATAGAGTTAGGGAGGACTTACTGGTCTAATGGTAAGGCGTCGACCTCTGAACAGAGAGGTTTTGCGTTCTATTCCCACCACAGACGGTGGGCATTTTTTTTAAATCCCTCTCGGAGCACGATAAAAAAAATAGGAGGTCCCGTGTGCACTCGCGCACGTTAAAGAATACTTCGAATTTTAAAGAAAAAGTGCAGGCCTAATTTGGGGCATGTTTACAGACACAGCAAGATCAAAATGTACGAGTAACATCTAAAGATGGACAAGTTAGCCTATGACAACCTGCATTATCAAAGCAAGAGACAGAGAAGAATGACGCTCCATGGTAGCCGAACTTCGATGCGGAGACGGCACTTAATGATTATAATGATTATAGGTATATGTAAACTAAGAAACAGTGTAGCTTTATAATAAAAACTGAGAAACTATATATAGTTTTATATAAAAACTAAGAAACATTATAACTTTATATAGATTAAGAAACTCTATATCTTTATTGCAACTATAACTATAACTAAATTAAGGCAGGTTATAACTTTATGTAGACTAAGAACCACTATAGTTTTATATAAACTAAGGAACAGTATAACTTTATGTAAACTAAGAAACAGTATAGCTTTATGTAAACTAAGAAACAGTATAACTTTATGTAAACTAAGAAACAGTATAGCTTTATGTAAACTAAGAAACAGTATAGCTTTATGTAGACTAAGAAACAGTATAGCTTTGTGTAGACTAAGAAACAGTATAGCTTTATGTAGACTAAGAAACAGTATAGCTTTATGTAAACTAAGAAACAGTATAGCTTTATGTAAACTAAGAAATAGTATAGCTTTATGTAGACTAAGAAACAGTATAGCTTTATGTAGACTAAGAAACAGTATAGCTTTATGTAGACTAAGAAACAGTATAGCTTTATGTAGACTAAGAAATAGTATAGCTTTATATAGACTAAGAAACAGTATAGCTTTATGTAGACTAAGAAACATGATAGCTTTATGTAGACTAAGAAACTCTACATCTGTCTGTATTAGAAACAAAGATAAGCTACAAATTTATTGTAAACAAAGGCCCGATGTACTGACAAGCGCACACAAGACCTATAGACAATACATGTTATTTGTTTCCTGTCATGCTCTATATGATTTAGTGGTGACAGGTGCACAATCTATCAGTTTCGGCTCGCTGGCCTGAACGGTCCAGTGGGCGCAAATTTCCTGTCTGGCTTTACCGATGAATAAACTTATCAATAAACTTCCTGCTGTATTATGCCCATGAAATGCCGCATTTCACAAACATATAGCGACATATTGATTTGATCAGTTCTACATCACGTGACTGGGTCATCGTTAACCTTTTTTAAATCTCCTCTTAATCTCTCTCTCTCCTCCCCCTCACCACTCTCTCTCTCTCTCTCTCTCTCTCTCTCTCTCTCTCTCTCTCTCTATTCACAAATTTATCATTTTTATTTTTTAAAATTACGTTTTACATCAATATAATATATTTGAAGTATTGCAATACATAGCGCGCTGGCCTCACTATCCAACACTTGTTAGTTTGCTCTTGTCGAATCTCCATTCTATAAAAATAGGTGCCATACTCAAATATTTTTAAAGCTAATACAAATAAATAATGGTCCCGTTACCTCCGAATACAGCAGCTTTGTACTGTCATAGCAAATACAGCTTCCTACCCCAAAATATTGTAATGAGAAGAGAACAGCTGGAATATATTGTAACAACTGGGAAAATTGAGGGACGAAGAGATAGTGGGAAGCAAAGAGAAAAGATAGCAGACAGCTTAAGAGAATGGCTTGGGCAAAAGGTCAACAACAGAGATAATAAATAACTATCGAGATCGAAAGTTGTGGAGTGACATAATCACCTACGCCAGCAGACCCGGTACTTGATGATGATGACCCAAAATATTATTTTGAAGACCTATTTGGCCGAAACGTCGTTCGACTATTGTTTTGTTTCTCACCTACGTAAAGCTGTTACCATACCAATTTTTTTTTTAATTGTCATTATTTTCATGCAACTCCCTTTAGGGGGAGCACAAGCGCCTGCGACCTAGGGTCGCAATAGCAGGGTCGGCGCACCATCAGCTGACCAAGACTTAGCAGTTCTACCTCCTCGTGATCTCCCTTGGAAACAGTCTGCGTCAAACCAGACTGGCTAACAGAAGCTAGGATCGAAGTGTTCCCTGTAGTGGTGGCTGTTACTCATATAGAGGACCCAGTATTGCAGTACCTCTGGGCTGGACTAGTAGTTTCCCAGCATAGCCTGGGACAGACGAACTCTTAACTTCTCCAGTAAGAGCCGGGAATGTCAAGAAAGCTATTACGACCCGCCACATCTTATGAGTCAAAGGGCAACCTGCCCGCATCAACTTGCGGCAATCCATCAACAACAACAACATGCAACTCCCTTTACTTTTGACCTACTTATTTATAACTGATATATTTTGCCAGCGCGTTATTTTTAAAAACCATTACTATATCATGCATCTTAGCTACCATTTAATTGCAATATCCTTTCCTTCGATTCTATCGTGGTTTCTCTGAAGTGGAACATCATAGGAAACAAATTTGCACCATAAAAGATACAGTTAATAAAAGATGTGACTCCATACATTATTTGTTATTTGTTACATTCTATTGCATATCACTGAGAAATGTGGTCATTGAAAAATATGGTCGCAAACACCATACTCCCCCCTCCCGTACACCTAACAAGACACAGAGGAAACATGAATTTTAAATTTCATAATACCGATAATTGTGTTGCCCGTTTTGCAAAATTCAACAATAATAAAAATAATTGCATTTCATTTGTTCTGAAATTCAGCAGTTATAAAGATAATTGTGTTATATTAACATTCTAGGCATTGCTGATTTCAAATTCAGAAGACAAAAGTAGCAGGATAAAGGAGACAAGGCCAGGCACCATGAATACATTTTGCTCTGTTCTGTGGCCGGATCTATCTATTCAATATTGGCAGATTTAGCCACAAGAGAAGCTGTTCATCAAAGCAGCAACCAGCATAAGACACTAATATTTTACTAAATTAATGACTTAGCATGATTGCTTGCTACCAACCGTCTGTCAAGACGCCAAAGGCCATGTATATATATATATATATATATAATAATATAAGTAATAGTAAAGTACTCCCGTCACGCCAAATGGCGTATAGGGAATATGGTGTTAGTGACCATAATTTTTACTGGCCATCGGCACATAATTTTTGGGGTAATGTGGTCGGTATTACGCCCGTGCCGCTTTACTTTCCCAGAAAAAAATCCGGTACCCATTTAAGGTGGGGTGAACCAGAAAGCCGTCGGTCAGGATCGAATCCGACCTCTTGTCCTTTGTAGTCCAGTTCACTAACCATATATATATATATATGTCTGTGTGTGTGTGTGTGTGTGCGCGCGCGCGTGCATGCGTGTGTGTGTATGTGTTATATTGTTACAAATCTCAGTTTTTGATGAATCTAACCCAGTTGTGTCTGTTAAGTCTTACCAAAACAAATTGCTTAATTTTTATTTTCAACGTATGTCTATCTACAGGCGGACACTAAAGAGTCCATGATGAAATCCTGTCGGGAGAATGCCGAGCCATATTTGTTTGGATGTATTCAACGTCAGGAAGGTAAGACAACAAATTTGGTACTTTCATTTTGTACTAGAGACTTGTAAAACAGTTTGCTTTACGTGTGATGATATGTGTGAAAGGAAGAAGACGATCTGGTAATTGCATGGAAGGGTTTGTTTTTTTTTAAATCACCATCTTTGACCTCTGACGAAGTCCATAGAGACTAGGAACTGAATGTTGCGAGTTAATCCGTTTTCCCCTGGCAGCCGTGTGCACAGGGGTCCCTCGCCGTATAGGCAGAGGATATAGCTCCGTCATCGGAGGTACTCATATTTTTTCCGTCCATGAGTAATTGACTTTTCAATCCGGGCCTCGCTGCTGAGACCAGGGGTGGTTGCCGTAGAGAGAAATTATAAATAAAAATCCCAGCAGGTTCAACCGGGATTTGAAGACGCCGGCCACGAGACCAACCAGTCCCCCCATGGAAGGGATCTAAGGAATGAAAGCTTCAAAAGAACACCAAATATAATAAAAGTATTATCGTACAGACACGAATGAGCTACACTTAATAATGAATAGAACAACGGCTGACGGTGAGTACCTAACTTGTGGAGACCAGGACGTAAGACCGAATCTTTCAGTTGACCTTTAATCTACCAATTTGCTCTATGTAAAATAGTTCCCTCAATTATTGCCATAAATTACCATAATTATAAATACATCATAATATCTTAGTTATGTGTATTATACGTTATATGTAGAACATTATTTTGTTGTATTTAACATCTACTACAGTTTTGTTCTATTGTCTTTTTTTAAATATAAAGACATAGCGCAGTGATTTTTACCGCAGGTACAAAACATTACAACCGCCTGTTGGCTCTACTTCTTTATGTTTGGAAAAAAATATAACGCCACCTTATTAGTCGTTCTTCTGTTTCCATGACAACGAAGAATTGTTTGCTGAAAAGTCCTACCAAGTTCCTATACTATATATACTATATGCATCACACTATTGATGTAAGGTCAGGTAATTTTACCTGTTACTGTAGGAGATAGAGGGAAGCAAAGAGAGAAGATACCAGAAAGGTTAAGAGAATGGATTGGAAGAAGGTCAGCAACAGAAATGATAAATAACTGTCGATCGAAAGTTGTGGAGAGACATGATCACATACGCCAGCATGCATAGTACTTATTGATTGATGATGAGTTCTCGTACTCAGTGCAATGTTGATAGATGTCGTTGTACGGTGTTAGTAAGTTTAGGAGCCAGTAGTGGGGTGTGATAAACACTCCAAGGTATGGTGACAGCTTTACAAGGAAGGAACACAACCCACTACTAACGTTTCGGCCTGTGGCGTTCTTCAGAACACAGGGGCAACGACAATAAACGGTGAAGTACAATTATCAATAACTACTTGTTAAATGAGGGAGCTGCGATAGCTCACTGGTTAGTGAACTGGACTACAAAGGACAAGGGGTAGGTTTCGATCCCAACCGACGGCTTCCGGGTTCACCCAGCCTTAAAATGGGTACCAGATTTTTTTCTGGGAAAGTAAAGTAGCACGGGCGTAATACCGACCACATTACCCCAAAAATCATGTGCTGAAGGTCTGTAAAATTTATGGTCACTAACACCATATTTCCCTATACGCCACTTGGCGTGACGGGGGTACTTTAAATTTTTACTTTACTTGTTAGATGATCAAGTGGAAAGAGAGGTGGACAGAGAGAGGAAAGTAAGATGTTGAAATAAGAAAGGAGAGAGAGAGAGATGTGTGTGCTACATGAGGGGATGTAGGATGAGCGTCGAGATATATAAAATAGAAAGATTAGAGAATGAGGAAGAAGAGCCCGAGACTAAAGAGTAGAACGTAAATAGTAAAAGGTGAATATTTTAGCAAGTTTAACCTCCATGGACATTGAAGCCTATTTATTACCAGCGGCTTGAGCGATATCATGGCTATGCTAGGGGATATGGTGGCTGGTTGTACGCTAACGTTGAACTCATTGAGCTGGAGTGTGATTGTGTTATGTCTAGAGGTAAAACTTCTTATGGGCAAAATCTCCGATTCATATCCCGCTGCAAGAAGTTGGAATATGTCACATTGAGTCAGGAGTTCTTTGCGGCTTTACTCTCTCAAAATCTTTGTATAGTGAGATCCTATATCTAGCCTCCTTGCATTAAGGTGAACAACAGGAGGTCCCGTATGCACTGTGCGTGCGTTAAATAACTGTTAGTAGTTAAGAAAGTCGAAAAACGAGGGCTAAAATGGCCGCCGCTCGTACAAAATTTGTTAAACAAAACCTAAAAATATCGAAGGAATGTGTCGGATCGAAAGGCGGAATTGTCGTTAACTTGCGTAAAATTAGCGACACAGCTCAACCACGCCCAATTAACGACTAAAGAAGAGGACTGGGCCAAGTGAATCGAAGAACTACATCGGATGAGTGGAAGAACTAGTGGCCAATGGTAAAACAACAAGTCTAGGTATAGTGAAAAGAATAACTTGTCATACTGATTGCAAGAACAATGCTCTAGCATAACTTCTATAGCAGAACTGGATGCGTCCCAAATATATGTATATAAAAAGAGTAAAGAGCCCCCGTCACGCCAAGTATCGTATAGAGAATATGGTGTTAGTGACCATAATTTTTACAGACCTTGGACACATGATTTTTGGGGTATGTGGTCGGTATTACGCCCGTGCCGCTTTACTTTCACAGAAAAAAATCCGGTACACATTAAGGCTGGATGAACCTGGAAGCCGTCGATCAGGATCGAACCCGACCTCTTATCCTTAGTAGGTTCACTAACCACTGAACTATCGCGGCTCTCCAATTATATGTGTGGTCGGGGCAAATAGGTTTTTGAAGAGATTGTTCTAGTTTAGTGGCAACTAAGGTGTATCACAAAGAAGAAACAAATTGTTCCGAAAGGTAAGTTGAAAAGAGAAGTTGATCAGAATATGGGAGACACTAACAAGAAGGGAGATGTTAACAACAAGAGAGATACTAACAAGAAGAGATGTTAACAACAGAGAGATACTAACAAGAGAATTATTAATAGGAATAAAGGAGATACTTATAAGAAGAAAAATGTCAACTAGACCAGTGGTCGTCAAACTATGCTCCGCAGATCCCAAATGCTTCGTAAGTGCCTGCTAGGGGCTCCGCCGACATTATCATCATAAATTGTCATGTCCATCGTAGGTGATGTTTCCCACAAACCTCTACCCACAGCGCAACCCATCAACTTCGCCGCTGTTGTACAACAATGTTAAGTTAATATTATTTCTCTATGTCGCCCGAGATTTCTCTTTCCCTCTTTTCATTGGAGCTTAGTTAAACAAGAATACCCAAAAGTAGACAAGAAGGCCTCGGAGTTTTAATTCCTTTGCGACTACCAACTTATGTGAGACCGGGCTTTCAGCATTGGCAGCCATCAAAACTAAATACAGATCACTTTTGGACGCTGAGAGAGAGAGAGGGGGGGGGGGGGGAGAGACAGAGAGAGAGATTTGAATTGCAATTTCCAACGTATGACCAGATTTGAAGAGCTAATGAGGATAAGGCAAGCTCATTCTTCCCATTGACTTTGTGGATTCAGTTATTTAAAGAAATTTAAATTATAGAAATGACACTTGTCTATTTCATGTATACCAGTATGTTAGATTATTTACCTCCGCAATCTATATAATAATATATAAAATAATATATAAGAAAGATAAAACCACAACACAACGAGCCTTCAATAAACATTGTGAGAACACCATACACAAGGGCCGACCACAAAAAAATGGATTGACGGTATATTAGAAGCATTAGGAAACATAACAGCAGCAGAGGCGAACAGAAGAACAAAAGAATACAAATTATATCTCCCTTTGACGCTGAAAACGAAATCCGCCCGTGCCAGCGTAATCATCCGAATTAATATCTCATTTCCCAAACAAAGAAAGGTAAATGTAGTCCCCATCGTTACAGTCTCAGCACACGCCAAAAGACATAAGGCAAACCCACGCATAAAGTGAACACAACCAACTGTTCTCTGTCATTCGATATCATCATTCATCGTAAACAATTGGAATAACGAAACATGATCAAAACGGATGGGACACACAGCTCACGGTGAGCACGCGGCACTTAACTCATTAGCTCCTGCAACAAGCCGGACTTGGAATATGAGGAAACTGCAACAAGGAACACTTTTCTTGAATAGCCTTCAATTGTTCCCGCCGCCTATCCACCATATACCGGAAGTTCACGTCCTCCTGAATATGATGATCGTCATTTTTTTTTAATGTATAGCGCTTGATGATGTTAGCCCATCGTTGTTGACTCTAATTCCGAACATATAAACACACAGATAGTCTTCAGATTATCCCCGTCACACATCAAACAGACCGTAAGATTAGCATTTGGCCGGTCTAGGGATTGACTATGAGCCATATGTTGTTTTTTTTTTTTTTTTTTTTTTTTTTTTTTTTTTTTACATTGTTGACATAAGGTACTGTCGCAGGTTAAGAGGTAGCGTTCCGTTGACTGAAAATATTTGACGACCAGTGAAATAGAATAAGGGAGATGTCAACGAGATAAAGGAAGGTGACAACATGAGCAATGATATCAACAAGAAAGAGATATGTGGGTGTGGGGAATGACTCCAATGAAGGGTATCTAAAAGAATGGGGTGTTTTTATGTAATGCTTGCGTCAAGTGCTCTTGATTCATTCCTGGTCACAGTTACAAGTTAAAGAAATGCCTCCCATATGAAAAAAAAAGATGAAGAAAAAAAACCTGCCATATGTGCGTGTGTTTGATAACGCATGAGCCTTTATTATTATTATTATTATTATTATTATTATTATTATATTTATTTCGTTATTATGTTATTCTGTGATCTCAAGATTGTATCCCATTTTCTCCTCATGAGCGTTATTGTCTTTAAATAGAAGGGGAAAGAAATATAGCTTATTCTATTATCGTTTTTTTTTTTAAAGATTGTAACTTATTAAACTATTTCTGCTAAAATTCATCTTTGTACTTATCTCAATTAGTATAATTCCCATAAATATGGTAATTGTATTGATTGCAATTATGAGAAAAGAAGATATTACAAATGTAACATGTCACATTTTCTATCTGACATTAATATAGTCTGCAATTTCTTGTCATCATATTCAGCTGGCAATCAATGTTGCAACAAGGCAACATCATCATGTGGCATTGTATGTCGCGGTATCTACATTACGGGAGGTGGGAGCACTCGAGCTACTCGAAATGTCCTCGCCCAGCACTGCAGTTCCTTGAACAGACGCGTGGAGCAGTGTGTGCACAAACAATGGCATCCTCAGAGCAGCAACTCGGAAAACTGTAAGTCGTGTCAGAGGTTGCTAGGATGTATCAGGGGTTACAGGGATATATCAGGGGCGCCTAGTTGTGTCAGGGGTTACAGGGATATATCAGGGGGCGCCTAGTTGTGTCAGGGGATACAGGGATATATCAGGGGGCGCCTAGTTGTGTCAGGGGGTATCGGGATATATCAGGGGGCGCCTAGTTGTGTCAGGGGTTACAGGGATATATCAGGGGCGCCTAGTTGTGTCAGGGTTACAGGGATATATCAGGGGGCGCCTAGTTGTGTCAGGGGTTACAGGGATAAATCAGGGGGCGCCTAGTTGTATCAGGGGTTACAGGGATATATCAGGGGGCGCCTAATTGTATCAGGGGTTACAGGGATATATCAGGAGGCGCCTAGTTGTATCAGGGGTTACAGGGATATATCAGGGGGCGCCTAGTTGTGTCAGGGGTTACAGGGATATATCAGGGGGCGCCTAGTTGTATCAGGGGTTACAGGGATATATCAGGACGCATCTGGTTGTATCAGGGGGTACTGGGATATATTAAGGGGTGCCTAGTTGTATCAGGATATATCAGGGGGCGCCTAATTGTATCAGGGGGTACTGGGATGTATCAGGGGGCACCTGGTTGTATCAGCGGGTACAGGGATATATCGGGGCGCCTGGATGTATCAGCGGGTACATGGATTTATCAGGGGGCGCCTGGTTGTATCAGGGGGTACTGGGATATATCAGGGGGCGCCTAGTTGTATCAGGGGGTATCGGGATATATCAGTAGGCGCCTGGTTGTATCAGGAGGTACTGGGATGTATCAGGGGGCGCGTGGTTGTATCAGGAGGTCAAATAATAATAATTAATTAATATTATTATAGAGTGAAACTTCCGAGGCTAATCATTTCAGAGCAAGAGGTATGTTTACAGCACTCGGAAAATGATGAATAATCTACAACAGAAAAAAAAAGAACAATATATGGTCCGAAGCAGGATCGAATCCGTACTCCGTACAGGGGGTACTGTAATGTATCAGGGGATACCAGGATGTATCAGGGTCACCACATAATATGGGGGGGGGGGGGGGCGCCATGGTATATCAATGGGGGCCAGAGTATATCAGGGGACGCCAGGACGTGTGAAAAACAGGTTAAAGATGCTGTATGAGGAAGGAGGATGGCAGGACACTAGGAGGTGGCAGAGATTGGTAGATATGTTAAGGTGTCCAGAATATTCCAGAGTATGCCAGTAAATGTCAGATACTTGCACGACATGTGTAAAGTGTGTTTTATGGATGTTTTAGGAAATAATGTAAAACTCATAGGTGATATAATGTGTTAAGAGGAGTGATAGAAAACTTCAGCCGTGACAGAATGTGGTATAAAACTTAATTAATGACAGAATAGGTTAAAGGTGGTAGAAATTTTAAGGGACAGCAGAATGTAATAGACAGCGCAACATTTTTTTTAAAAAGTCACATGATTGCAGGATAATTATGTGCATAAACTACTGCATAGTAAAATTAGGTTATTTTTAAACTATTCAGATTCTGTCTATTTTAAACAGATTATTGGTGGAGTTAGTTTTCTGTGGTAAATCAATTATTGTTAGAGTTAGTTTCCCATAATAAAACAAACTATTGTTGAAATGAGTTTCCCATGGTAATGAAATCAGTTATTCTTGAAGTTAGTTTTCCATGATAATGAAATCAGTTATTCTTGAAGTTTGTTTTCCATGATAATGAAATCAGTTATTCTTGAAGTTAGTTTTCCATGATAATGAAATCAGTTATTGTTTAAATTAGTTTCCCATGATAAACAGATCAATTATTGTTTGGGTTAGTTTCTCACAATAATGAGTTAACAAACTTACTGTCTCATTCAGCACTTCCGTGTTGTGACAAAGCCCAGACTTCTCACTGTCGATCCACCTGCCGCAATGTCCTGCAGACTGCTATGTCTGAGGATGACAGGATAGATGAACTAATCCAGGCATGCTCTCTGCCACAACCCACAGTATGTAACCCACTGCCATTTTTGGAGATTTTCACTTCTAAATGTTTTCAGCAGAGTCGACTTCACTCTTCAGTGTTGTCAGAGTTGACTCCATTGTTTACTGTTGTTAGAGTTGGCTTCATTGTTAATTGTTCTCAGAAGACTTCATTGTTTATTGTTGTTAGAGTTGAATTCATTAATTGTTCTCAGAGTTGGCTTCATAGTTTATTGTTCTCAGAGTTAACTTCATTGTTTATTGTTGTTGGAGTTAACTTCATTGTTTACTGTTGTTAAAGTTGAATTAATTGTTTATTGTTTTTAGAGTTAACTTCATTGTTTATTGTTGTTAAAGTTGAATTAATTGTTTATTATTGTTAGAGTTAACTTCATTGTTTATTGTTGTTAAAGTTGAATTCATTGTTTATTGTTGTCGGAGTTAACTTCATTGTTTACTGTTGTTAGAGTTAACTTCATTGTTTATTTTTGTTAGAGTTGAATTCATTGTTTATTGTTGTTAGAGTTGAATTCATTGTTTATTGTTGTTAGAGTTGACTTCATTGTTTATTGTTGTTAGAGTTGACTTCATTGTTTATTGTTTTTAGAGTTGACTTCATTGTTTATTGTTGTTAAAGTTGACGTCATTGTTTATTGTTGTTAGAGTTGAATTCATTGTTTATTGTTGTTAGAGTTGAATTCATTGTTTATTGTTGTTAAAGTTGACGTCATTGTTTATTTTTGTTAGAGTTAACTTCATTGTATTGTTGTTACGGTTGAATTCATTGTTTATTGTTGTTAAAGTTGACGTCATTGTTTATTTTCTTAGAGTTAACTTCATTGTTTATTGTTGTTAGAGTTGAATTCATTGTTTATTGTTGTTAGAGTTGAATTCATTGTTTATTGTTGTTAAGTTGACGTCATTGTTTATTTTGTTAGAGTTAACTTCATTGTTTATTGTTGTTAGAGTTGAATTCATTGTGTATTGTTGTTAGAGTTGAATGATTGTTTATTGTTGTTAAAGTTGAATTCATTGTTTATTGTTGTTAGAGTTGAATTCATTGTGTATTGTTGTTAGAGTTGAATTCATTGTGTATTGTTGTTAGAGTTGAATTCATTGTTTATTGTTGTTAATGTTGAATTCATTGTTTATTGTTGTTAGAGATGAATTCATTGTGTATTGTTGTTAGAGTTGAATTCATTGTTTATTGTTGTTAGAGTTGAATTCATTGTGTATTGTTGTTAGAGTTGAATTCATTGTGTATTGTTGTTAGAGTTGAATTCATTGTGTATTGTTGTTATTTTTTTTTATAGAGTTGAATTCATTGTGTATTGTTGTTAGAGTTGAATTCATTGTGTATTGTTGTTAGAGTTGAATTCATTGTGTATTGTTGTTATTTTTTTTTATAGAGTTGAATTCATTGTGTATTGTTGTTAGAGTTGACTTCATTGTTTATTGTTGTTAGAGTTGACTTCATTGTTTATTGTTGTTAGAGTTGACTTCATTGTTTATTGTTGTTAGAGTTAACACACTGTTCTAAATATATAATCCTTTATCTTCTACAACAGGGATGGCCAATAAAGTGCCCGCGGGCCACTTAGTGGCCCGCGACGTCCTTTTTTTGGCCCGCGAGAGATAAAAAATAAAATCAGGTTGCATTGAGCCAAATGTCCTGGGTAAAATTGTTTTAAAATTTGTTACATTAACTTCTACCATGGAGAAAGCTAACTCAAATATTCCCCTGTAGTTTGTTTAAAATAAAGTATAATTATTGGTGGAAACATCCGAGGTAAAACAAAGAAGAATATTAGTACAAGTAAACCTATGTTTAACACTCGGAACACTCTAGTAGTTAGTTTAACGTCGCCTTCCCGTCATTCCCACCCATCCTTTTTTCCGTTTGATCATCCTGCGATCGACTGAAACAAAGGAAGAAGCCGACGAATGGTTCTAGAACCGACTCTCGGTTCGGCGAGTTCAAACAGCTTCCGCCAAGAAATACTGTCAGTCACCCACCTCCTCCTCCCCAAAACATTCACCCCACAATTATTTTACTTTCAGTTTCTTTCTCTCCAATCCTCTTTTCATCAGTCAAAATTATATCCGATCTGATCATTCTGATTTTGTCGAGTTACAGTGAACAGTTCCATTTTAACAGGAAACAGTGCTATTGTTGTAATCTGTGTTTTCATTGTCTGTTGCTTCGGTCGTTGTATAATATGAGCAATAAACGTCAAATAAATAAAAAAAAAACAGATTTTTTTCATGAGAAATAGGAATATGATTTTTTATTTATCAACAATAAGGATAGCAAACGCAGTGCCTTGTGTGTTTGCAAGTGTTGTCTGTAAATAAAGAGTATAATCTTAAATGGCATTGCACACAGCACCATGCCGCTAAATACAAGTACTACATTGGTACAATACGTTCTACACTTGTGTGCGATTTGAAGAAAAAGGTTAGTACTCAGAAATCTGTATTTACTACATTAACAACAAAACAAACAAGTTCCTTAATGACATCGTTTGTTGTAAGTGCAGAGATAGCGAAATCGAAATAATCATTATGTGACGGTGACTTCATAAAGCGTTCTTCTATTAACATGGCGCGTGCATTTGGGAAGAAAAAAATTGCCAGTCATTTAGAGAGCATTCCACTATCAAAACAGACAGTCACTAGAAGGGTTGAGGGAATAAGTTCTCATATATCTATTAAATTAAAAAGTGTCGTTACAAATTCCGTTTACTTTTCTTTAGCTTTGGATGAATCTACTGACATATCAGACACAGCACAACTTTTAATTTTCATAAGAACTGTTTCAAAAGACGTTATTATCAATGAAGAGCTATTAGCTTTAGATTCGTTGCATAATACGACCAAAGGTCAAGACGTTTATGACTCAGTTATGAAAGTTATTAACGGTATCGGTGGCATAAACAGACTTTCAGCAATAGTGACAAATTGCGCTAAGTCAATGTGTGGTACTCAAATAGTTGGATTATTAAGGAAGGCTGGAATCCATTACCCAGCATTACATTGCATTATACACCAGGAGGCGCTTTGTGTCAAGATTCTAGACGTGGAGGATGTTATGAAAACTGAGTAGTTCTCTGATGCGCAAATGTACAGATTTAACTGCTACTATCTGGACATCAGTTCCAATACACAAATTCGACCAGGAAGTGCAGCCTTGTCAAGCAAAACCCAGGGAGATAACTCTGTAAATATCTTCAAGCAGGTGGAGCATGTTACTCTTGGCCGAAAATCCTCCTGAAAGAAGAAAACTTGATACCAGCCCATGTAGAAATGACACTTTGATCTTGTAAAATATGTTTCTCTCAGACCCAACTCTGAATACAAACAGCTGCTGCCTTGTAAGGAGGTCAAGAAAACTCAAAGTTTATGAAAGGAAGCAAAAGCAAATGTTGTTGAATACATCCACATTGGATCACATGGTACAAAACTCACAAACTCATAATCCTCTAATAAGTGAATGGAGAACAGGAAGGTTGAGCTGCGTTTATCAGAGGATTAATGTATTTGATTTCAAGAGCTTGTCATTTCCTGTTTGTACCTCCTAAAGCACCCCTTCCAATATCTTCATTATTAAAAGAGCAAAACCAATCACTGAGATTAGCTTGAATTACTTATTACATAAAAATCTAGCACAAGTATTAAGAGGAATTGAGTAAATTCAAAATTGTGAGAGAAAAAAAAACCCTCACACAATTGATTCTCATGCTGTAAAATGGAATGATTAATGTTCTTTTGTAGAATTGGATATAAAAAATATAATGGCTGAAGTTTCAAGATCAATGACAACTGGCAAGTAAAATGATTTGAAAAGATATTGTGATAAAATATGCAACCAAATCCACCAACCTTTGATTCAGTATTTTCAAAGTCCATGCACCCTTCAAACATTAACAGCAGCTCTCTTCACTTAGACAAAATTCACAATAACTAAATCATAATTCAAATTGAAATTCCTGTGTATAATAATTGTGTCATTATTTGTAACATTGTATTATATTATTGTTATTTATATTTTCTATAACTCACAATTTCAATTAAAATCATACATTGAATCAGTTTTTACAAAACTAAAAACTTGTATTTTGTTTCCCGTAATTTTCCCATCTAAACCAATAATTCCAAATTTTAAAATTTCATCACAGAATATTTTCTTAGATTATGAAGGGATCAAAGTGATGATATAATCAATATGGGGGGAAAAGGTAGCAGAGTTCTATCATCAATTAAAGAATTTAGTGCACATTTGTTAACATTTGTTATTGTAATTTTCATTAGTTAAGTGAAATTTTGATTAGTCAGAAAATAATTTCAGCCATTTCATAATTTGTTTGTATATAAAGAATACTCCTAATTATGATTTAAATTAAATTGTAATCAAAAATTGTATGTAATTGTACCTAAAATGACACAGAATTTAAGAAATTCATATAAATATAATAAAATATTTTAAAACATAAAATGTACAAAGCTTCAAATCTACTCTGTAATTCTTTTGCAAGTTTTCAAACAATTTTTATATAAACTCTGAATAAAATGTATAGCAAGTATTTTTTTCATAATTTCAAAGTGTAAGTCATAAACTAGAAAGTTCAAAATATCATATTTATCTCTCCATCCAAAAATGTCAACATTTTTACACAATTCAAAACAAGTTTTTGTGAAGTTCGTAAATTCTCTTAAAACAATCAGGCATTAGTTCAAACAGTCTCACATGTCAATTTTAAGACAATTAAAAAATGTAACCTTTCATCTCAAGGACCCATTATGGCAGTGCTTTCTCAACAACCCAAATTCTAAAAAGAATGAGAGCACACCCATGTCACGTATAGACAACGCAAAGCTGCAATGCTGTGGAAAGGCATCCTCCAGTAGGTGTAGAGAACTCTGCACACAGGTCAGTCATGCTTACGTAGTTATCAATCATATATTTTTTTCATCAATCATCATTTTATTTTATTTTTTTTTTTTAAATTGGAAAACAATTATGAAACCTTTTATTACAAATTTTTAAAAGAAAATAACTGCTGATCAAATAGAACTATTTTTAATAGTAAAAATATTTGTTTACATAAATTATTGTTTTAGGAGTATGATTCTTATCAAATAAGATATTTAATCAAATTCTTTACACTGTCATTTATTAAACTAAAAGGAGTTTAGAAAAGTATTATATGGACCCTTGCAATCATTAACTGTTAAATCAAGCTGTGTCCAGACAATAATTCATTTGTAGGGGGTTTTTTATTTCATATTTTATTTGTATTTTTGATAAATATTGCACTTGTTTAAGTTTAATATGTGCATATGTCTAAATATTGAAAACACCACTTGAGCAATATAAAAGAATTAATTAAATTAAGATGATTAACAGCAGCCATATCTCTATATTAATTCATTTAATTGTATCACTTCATTAAACATCTATTTCATGCACATTCCTAAAACTAATATTGCAATTACTGTTGTAATCTAAACCGTTTATAAAATTTATATTGTTTGTAATTCTCAACCTTTAACAATCAAGGCTTTAAATAAAAGATGTCCAATAGTTGGGAATTTCTCTTTGGCACGTACATTTGGATTAAATAAGGCTCAGTGTTCTCTTCCCATATGTCATTTCTTCCCTGGCAAAAGTCGTATTCATTTTTTATTTAAAGCTTAGCTGATAGAAGGATGTATAACATGGCACTTGATGATTATTAATTATCATCAGGAAAATCACAGTGCCCAGGTATTTCTCTATCTGTAATGATTTTGTGTTGCCTTTTTATTTGCCAGACATACAAGAATGGCTGGACCTACCGTACTGAGTTTGAAAACAGCTGCTCGTACATCCAGCCAGTGTCCACTGTGGAGTATAATATGCACAATTGCTTGATGGATGGTAAATTTGATTGCTTTTGTTCAGTTTCTAGCAAAATCACATGTTTTTTTTTCAAGATTTCAAAAATTATGTTTCAATGTTTTGACAGTTTTTTTATGCAATTAATTTGTGTGTCTTTCATTCACATATTAATATTTGCATTGTAATGAGCTCTCTATCTTAGTCCGATGATTGAGCTTTCCCTAGTATTTGTTCTATGTAGCTTTTCTCTTGGTCTTCCTTGATTTTTGTTTTACCTGATGGTGTCATGATAAATGTCTCATTCAATCTTTACATGTTAATTTTGTACTGCTTTCCTAAAAACAGCAATTCAACCTTAAAAAAATATGTTATTACCTGCCAAGCCATGTAATATTTGGCTAATATAATGTTAGTGCCCATTTTTTTTGTAACCAGTAGTATATTTATGGGTGATATGATATTATTGTTATCATGCAAGGCTAGTATCTTTTCCAGTGAATATCTTTGGTTTTTATTGTAGCTATCTAACTCTGGAGTGATTGTGTTGGTTTTATCACTGTTCTATCTATCTATTGTCGTTTAGAGCCAAATATGGCACATAAGGCAGAAAGTTTAGACTATTTATGTCTTATGATCTTTGCTATAAAGTGTCAGACCTTGTATAGAACTTGCATTGTAACAAAATTATCTGACATGAAATCATGAATTATGCAATCTCATTAATTCAAGCTTCTGTATAAATTTTGTTCCTAATGAAAATTTGTCAAAGTATAAATCAAATTAAAGAGACGCCTCAGTTCATAAAAATAACATTAGGGGGATGAAGTAATAAATGGGCATGAATGTTATAATGTTAGGGACATTGAACCAGAGATCAAGACATGGGGTGTAGGCCTAACAAAATTTGCTACACTAGGGAATGAAACCTGAACAGCAGATGAGTAATCAAACTTTTAGTGAATAATTAGTTATTTTTAGTGAATTTTTTTCTTCTTTTTTCAATACTCCTTCATCTTTATAAGATGTCATGCTCATATTAAGCTTTTGAAATGTGGATCTATAGAAAAATATGGAGAATGGGTGGGAGGAAAAGAAGACAGACAAGGAAGTTCTGAATCAGCTGAAGATGAAAAAAAAAAGAATTACTTAACATAACATGCCTGGAATAACAATTGGAGTTCATAATATAAATAATCTAAGGTATGCTGATGATACAGTCTTAATCGCTAAGAGTCTATCTATCTATCTTTCGTTCGCCTGAAGCATTGTCTATATCTGCAATGTCGTTTCCTGTATAAATGTTACTGTCTTTTGTAATTCTTGCAGTGGCCCATATAGTTTTGTCTGTAGTGTTGTATCTATGGGCCATGGATTTTCCTCAGTCTACTATATTCAGTGCAGTCTTGAAGTATGTGTTCAGCAGTCTGGGGCCTGTCCACATGTACAAGTAGTTGAGGTGCCGATCTTGAATTTTGTATACATGTGACTATGGAGTCGATTGTGTCCTGTTCTGAGACGTATAATGATAACTTGTTCATATCTATTCATATTATAAAAGGCATCCTGATTTGGGGCTTGTGGTCCTCTGATTGATTTGATTATCTGTTTCTTATGATGGTATGTAACAGGTGTATCTAGTTGTGTGCCTGTTGAACCTTCCTTTGCCAACTGATCTGCTTTCTCATTTCCTGGTATTCCACAGTGAGATGGGATCCACTGCAGGGCAACCCTGTGGTGCTTGCAGAGTTCAGTCAATAAGGTCTGCAAATGTGGTAATTTTCTGGATTGTAGTGCCTGGAGTACTGATCTTGCATCTGTCAAAAACACTACAGGCTGTGGGCTAAGATTAATGTTCAGCAGTTTTTCTATTGCTAACTTTATTGCTTGTATTTCTGCATCATAATTGTGACAATATTTCCCTGTTGCTATTTTATTCATATCCCTAGTGTTATTTGGGTATTCTATATATGCACCTGCTCCTCCATTTTTTACTGCATTCTGTGCTGATCCATCTGTATACACACGAATCCATAGGTCTTGTGGGTATTCTTCATCCAGGAAACTGAGAGTTATTGTTTTTCGCTGTAGACTATTCTGTTCCTCTTTATCAACTATTCCTTTCACTTCTGTCCGTATTTGAACTGATAATCCTGATTCCTCTGTCCAGGGAGTCTGTTCTGGTATGGGCAGTAGGGGTTAACAGCTCTTGGCATGTCTGGTGTTTGTCTACTAATACGCTTGGCTTGGTGGATAAAACTGCTTCTCTTAAGTCGTCCCAATGCAAGATTTTGGAATCGGTCCTTCATTGGATGTCTCGGCATGCAAGCAAATTTTTCTGCCTGTATCAGCACCTTTGTGTCCTCCGTTCTCTCAGTGCTGGTATCCTCCACAATTTCTCCATCTCTAATATTGGTGTTGATTTCATTGCTCCTGTGATGACCCTAAGTGCCTGGTTTTGTACTTTATCCAGTTCTTGAAGTGTGGTGTTTGATGCTGAACACCATGCAGATGATCCATATTCTAAATGTGGGCGTATACTCTGTTGGTAAACTTTACGGAGTATTTTCCCACTCGCACCCCACGTAGTTCCACACAGCTTTCTTAGAATAGCCAATTTTCTCCTTGCTTTTTGGGTTGCCTTATTTATCTGCTGTTTCCAAGATAGTTTGTTATCAAATGTAACTCCGAGATACGTAGCCTGTATGTCTTCTTTCACAGGCTCATTGTTTATATAGATGGCTCCTGCTTTTTGTTTTGGGGAAAGAGTGAAAAGTGTAGTACTGCATTTGTCTGTATTGATGCTGATACACCATCTATTTGTCCATGAATTCAGTGCATTCATAGCTCTTTGTAACAATTTGGAGGCCACTGTTGCATACTCCTCTGTGCACCACATTACCAAGTCATCTGCATACATTGCCACTTTGATACCATGTGGTAGTTCAGTAACTAGGTCATTGATGTAGATCAGAAAAAGTGTTGGAGATAGTACCCCTCCTTGTGGAACGCCCTGGCGCAGTAAGACCTTCTTACTCTTAAGACCATCCAGTTGCACTCTGGCTCTCCTGTTATGCAGGTATGCTTTGACCCATTTGTACATCCTGCCATTTACTCCATAATTTCTCAGTTTCTTCAAAAGCCCTTCCTTCCATACCTTATCAAATGCTTTCTTTAGGTCTATCCATGCTGCTAGTACCAGTTTCTTTTCTTGAAACGCATCCTCAATTTCCTGGGAAAGATAGGTTGCCTGATCTTCGGTAGAGTAACACTGTCTAAAGCCTGCTTGTTGTGGGACAAGGAGATTTTCACTTTCCAGGTACCACTGCAGTCTGAGATTGATTATACGTTCCATTGTTTTGCACAAACAGCTTGTAAGGCTGATTGGTCTATAGCTGGATGTCATTGAACCATCTTTCCTGGCTTTAGTAATGGTATCATAATTGCTTCTCTCCATGCCTGTGGCACTTTACCTGTGATCCAGCAAATGTTGTAGATCTGCAGTAGTTTTGCTTTAGCTGCAGTTCCCAAGGATTCTAGGCCAGCTCCTTGTCGTGGGGATGGGCTTAACAGTCACCAGGGACTGAAAACCAAGACTGGCCAGGCCTTCCTACACCCGTGCAAGACCACAGTCTGCTCTAGCAATTTTAAGTGCTGAAGTCGGAGGCAACCAGCCAAAAGGCGCACTACAAAAATCAGGATGCCACGCACTCACGCCAATGGGAAGCATGCCTATAACTGCAAATCGCTAAGAGTGAAAATGAGTTACAAGAAATGTTGGACAATATAGTAAAAGAAAGCAAAAATAAAGGACTCAGCCTTAATAGCAAAAAGACAGAGGTAATGGTAACAACAAAGAAAAAGACATCACCTCAGTGCAAAATAAATACAAGTGGAACAGTATTAAAACAGGTAAATGAATTTAAATATTTGGGAACTTTGTTAACCTCAGACGGAAGATGTATAAAAGAGGAAGTGAGATGCAGAATGGCTCAGGCAAAAGCAGCTTTCCAAAAATGAGGAAGATACTATGCAATCCATTTTTGACAATAGAAACAAGAAAAAGAGTTCTTAAATGTTACGTAGAGCCAGTCTTAACATATGGATGCGAATCATGGACAATAGGATAACAGACAAGAAAATCACTGGAGTCTGTAGAAATATGGTTTTACAGAAGAATGTTGAGAGTACCATGGACAGCTAAGAAGAGTAATGAAGATGTTCTGAAAGACGTCAAAGCAAAAAGTGAGCAAATTTCCAATGTTATGAAGAAGCAATCATCATTTTTTGGCCATGTAATAAGAAGAGAACAACTGGAATATATTGTAACAACTGGAAAAATTGAGGGACGAAGAGATAGAGGGAAGCAAAGAGAAAAAATAACAGACAGCTTAAGAGAATGACTTGGCAGAAGATCAACAACAGAAATGATAAATAGCTGTCGAGATCAAAAGTTGTGGAGAGACATGATCACCTATGCCAGCAGGCCCGGTACTTGATGATGATGATGATGAATAGTCACATTGATGAGAGGATGTCTGTAATATTACCTTGTCCACTTAAACTTTATATCTATCTATCTATCTGTCTGCCTGTCTGCCTGCCTGCCTGCCTAATCTATTGTCCTTTCAAGCTGAAGACGACACATAGGGTAGAACCACAATTTCAAAAACAGAAATCTTGCATGCTAAATGGGCACATATTGCAGATATCACTGCTTCTAAAATCTATGGCCCTGTTTCCATAACAATATTTTTTACAATGACAGCTTGTCAAGCCATTGATCAATCTCCTTGGTCACCTCTTACGACATCTGGAAGGTCACTGTCGCTATTCTCTACTTTCCTAATAGTGATACCCTGGTAACACACATGATACACTTAAACTTTAGTTCTTCCTTAATCTTTAAAGCCAGGTTATCAACTTTTTGAGGCATGTGATGAAAGCTGATTAATTGTTTCCATACGGAAGCTTTTTATCGATGCAACAGGAGAGATTTCAGAGACACAATTTTTCATGGTTTTAAGAATCAATCTACATGTTTATTTTTATCTAACATATTATATAATTATATTAGATAATTTTACGAAGTATCAGATTTCACCAATACCAAAATGATACAAAACATGTAAAAAGAATATGGTTTGATGATAGTTCACAATATTCAAATTGAGAGTGTTACACTATGCAGTGATATGTACGTGATCGAAATCGTCGTGATGCACAGTGCTGTGAGATGTATGGAAAGAGTTAAAGGTAAAGTATGAGACTTGAATTGGCATATTAGCACATGAGTTTTCACCCATATGTGCTCGGCCGCCTACCCAGAAGTGTTTGGAAACTTCTGGATAGTGTCGCTTCAAGCATAGAAATTCATGATGCGAGGTGGCATTCCTCACCTTCCCAGAGTACTACCCTGGTATCCATTTCTGCCAGTGGCTGGGTCAACCGCAGGGGTATTTTTTTTCCAACCACGAGTACAATCCACACTGCTTCCAGCAGGAATTGAACACGGATTGTCTGAACATCGGTAGCCAAATTGGGTGGTTTTATTATCCCAACTAGGATATCGAGGCCCCCATTGGAAAGAATTTAGTTCATTGTCTTGGAATGATTTATTCACTTTTTTTCTGTGTGTTTGATGCCAAGTGTGGCTCTATCATTTTTTCTAGAGTCGTGATCATTTATTTTCCTTTTGGGCCTCAGCTTGAAGATGTTACATAGGGTGGAAGTCATAGTTACAACATTTGATTATTTGCTGCTAGTTCTTGTAGGTCTTAGTTGTTCCTTTGTTCCAGGATTGAGCATTCCATAGTAATTGTTCTGTATTGCTTTTCTCTTGGTCTTCCTTGATTTTTGTTTTACCAGATGGTGTCATGATAAATGTCTCATTCTATCTTTATACATAATGCTAATCATTTTTCTCAAGCAACTCATTGCACATAATGTGATCTTTCTATTTTTTCTTGCCCTTTTAGAAAAGATAATGTTTGACTTTGATAACAGATGTATTTTAAACAAATTAATATATATATAACATATATAATAATAACATATATAATACAAATTAATATATATATAACATATATAATAATAACATATATAAAACAAATTAATATATATAAATTATAAAAATTTAGAAAAGTAAAGGTTCCTCCTATACCTTGCTAGTCCTATGGGTATTATGGTGTTAGTGATCATATTTTTCTATGACCACAGCATATTTTTGGGTGATGTGGTTTGTATCTTGCCAGGATGCCTTTACTTCCAAGAAAAATGTCTGGTAACCATTCTTAGAGGTAGGGAGCCTTGTCGGTCCTTAAAAAAACATCCACCATTTCTGGAAATTGAACTCAGACTCTTCAGGTCAGGAAGCAATCCACTAACCACGAGGCTTCTATAACAGGTGTATCTATCTATCCATCTATCTATTGATCTTTCGAGCTGTGGCCATCCCAGAGGGCATAGACCCAGTTGCTCTTTCTCCTTTTCTAAATTTTCTTTCTAGCAGTCTCAATCTTTGCAAGATACATTTATCAAATCTCACCATTTGTCTCTGTTCTGTGCAAGCATCTCAATCGCATTGAGGGAGCCAATTCCTGCTGCCTTTGCCTCTCTGATAAATGTTCTTCTCAGTGTCTTTCTGGGTCGACTCTTTTCCTCTTACCTGTTGTTTCCTACATGAGGGCTTGCTTCATTATTCGGTTATTATCTCTTCTCATCACATGTCCAACATATGACCATCGTCTTTTCTTGATTACTGATGATATTAGTGGTTGATTGGCAATTTCTCTAATTTCCTCATTGTTTTAAATTTGTTCCATGCTATACCAAGTATTTTCCTTAGACATTTTTCAAATGTGTTCAACTTTGTTTCTATGTCTCTTGTTGTTTTTCAACTCTCGCATGCATATGTAATATGATGTATTGACAGGTGTATGGTAAAAACATATTATTTATTCTTTATTGTTTTATCATGAATTAATGTATATATGTCCTTATAATCATCCTCTTTCTACATGGATCTTTTGTTGTTTCTAACATTTATGTTTTTTTGCCTTTCCGATTATTAATGTAATTTATTACTTTTGTTTGTCAGTTGATCAGCCATGTAAGCTTGGCTGCTCACGAATGTCATTCTGCAGCAACTTTAACAACCGCCCTACAGAGTTTTTCCGTAGCTGCACCGCAGAGGCTGATGAAGCAGCTCAGATTGTTTACAACAGCTGGAAAAATGGAGTCATACACCTTCCTCAGATGACAATCCCTGTTAAAGGTAAAACAGTTTTTATTCCTGACAATATCAAGAAATTTTATTAAGTAACAAAGCTCAGGATTTTCATATCAAATGTATTATCCACTCTTACTTATGCTTGCCAGAGCTGAAAAACAGTTAAAGAGATATAAAATAAACTGGATGCATTTGAAAATAAATGCCTCAGGAAAATTCTTTGTATACCTTGAAATGAATTCAAGAATAGTTCAGAAATAAGAGAAATGATGAGTCATCCAAAAATATAAACTATAATCAAGAGAAGAAGGTGGGTCATATGTTGTCTAAGTGATGAGAAGAGACAACAAGAGAATCTCAAAGCAGGCCTTCATATGGGAACCAGGGGGAAAAAGAAAAAGAGGCTGACCTAGAGAAACACTAAAAAGAACACTGAGGCTAGAGGCAACAAAATCAGGCATCAGCTCCCTTGCCAAGACTGAGCGACTCACCCAGAACAGAGTTGTGTGACAAAATACAATGTTGGTCCTGACATTTGATAACAAAGAACAATGGACACAAGAGTCTAGAATTTCTGCCCAATGTATCATCTTTGGTTCGAAAGGACAATAAATAGATGGACGGACGGATGCATGGATGGATGGATGGATGGATGGATGGATGGATGGATGGATGGATGGATGGATGGATGGATGGATGGATGCATGGATGGATGGATGGATGGATGCATGGATCGATCAAAAGAACAAAGAATTAGAATTATATAATAAAGGAGCAAATAATTGTTTTTAGACTATTATCATCAAGTGACATTTTTGAAATAAAATTTGGCCACCATGAACATCGGCCTTCTCTGTCTTGTACCTTGATGATGAGCTGTGACTGATTGCTCAATCCACCTTTTGATATTGTCAATCTATTTTAAACTTTCCATTTGTTTATTGTTTGTTGTACTTTTTCTTCTAAGATGATTTTCAGTATGTTGTAATCTATTTTGTTATATTCTTAAATAATAAAGATCAAAGAATTATTCAAGTTCAAAGGCATAGTGAAAGGAACCTGCATCAGTGGGTGTTATTTTGATTCTTGGTCGAATATGTTTTTTTCTATATTTTCTGCTATTGTGAGTATGTGTTTTTAAGTGATCGTTTATTGCAGAATGTCATATTTCTTTATTATTTATTAAAATACCATGAAGTTGTACTAATTTTTACATTTTTTTGTCTATCATTTTTCTATATTATTTGCATATACAATAGATGAGCATTTATGTTTAAAATTTAAATTATTTATTTGCGTAATTTGCAGATATCAGCCAATGTAAGCCATCTATGTGGAAGGCCATTGCATGTGCTCTTGAGATCAAGCCATGCAGCACTCAGCAAAGTCTTATCACTCTGTGCAAGTAAGAAATCATATCACTGTCTGAGAAATACGACAATAATAATGAACATGCTGTGGAAACTTTTAGATTTATGTCTCTTATGGAAGGGCATCTCATACATGTTGGAGTATCAGGAAAGAAAAGTTTCACATTGGACAGAGTATCAGGAAAGAAAGATTTCACATTGGACAAAGTATCAGGAAAGAAAAGTTTCACATTGGACAGAGTAACAGGAAAGAAAGATTTCACATTGGACAGAGTATCAGGAAAGAAAGATTTCACATTGGACAGAGTATCAGGAAAGAAAAGTTTCACATTGGACAGAGTATCAGGAAAGAAAGATTTCACATTGGACAGAATATCAGGAAAGAAAGAATTCACTTTGGACAGAATATCAGGAAAGAAAGATTCCACATTGGACAAAGTATCAGGAAAGAAAGATTTCACATTGGACAAAGTATCAGGAAAGAAAGATTTCACATTGGACAGAGTATCAGGAAAGAAAGATTTCACTTTGGACAGAGTATCAGGAAAGAAAGATTTCACATTGGACAAAGTATCAGGAAAGAAAGATTTCACTTTGGACAGAGTATCAGGAAAGAAAGATTTCACATTGGACAGAGTATCAGGAAAGAAAGATTTCACATTGGACAAAGTATCAGGAAAGAAAGATTTCACATTGGACAAAGTATCAGGAAAGAAAGATTTCACATTGACAGAGTATCAGGAAATAAAGATTTCACATTGGACAGAGTATCAGGAAAGAAAGATTTCACTTTGGACAGAGTATCAGGAAAGAAAGATTTCACATTGGACAGAGTATCAGGGAAGAAAGATTTCACATTGGACAAAGTATCAGGAAAGAAAAATTTCACATTGGACAGAGTATCAGGAAAGAAAAATTTCACATTGGACAAAGTATCAGGAAAGAAAGATTTCACATTGGACAAAGTATCAGGAAAGAAAGATTTCACATTTGACAAAGTATCAGGAAAGAAAGATTTCCTGTTAGCACTATAAAAGAAAGGGTGTCCGGTTAGCGCAATCGATAGGCGGTTGGCTTACCACGGCAACAGCCGGGGTTCGTACCCTGGCGAGGACACCTGGGTTTTACTAATTCCCTAAAAATTAGTAGGAGCAGCGATAGCTCAGTGGTTAGTGAACTGGACTACTACGGACAAGGGGTAGGGTTCGATCCCAACCGACGGCTCCGGGTTCACCCAGCCTTAAATGGGTACCGGATTTTTCTGGGAAAGTAAAACAGCACGGGCGTAATACCGACCACATTACCCCAAAAATCATGTGCTGAAGGTCTGTAAAATATAGGGTCACTAACACCATATTTCCCTATACGCCACTTGGCGTGACGGGGGGTACTTTACTTACTTTTTACTATAAAAGAAAGGGGAGCAGCTGTAGCTCAGTGGTTAGTGGCAAGATTTCTAAAGTCAAGAGGTTGGGTTTAATTTTAATATATGGCTTCTAGGTTCACCCAGCCTTAAATAGACACCATATTTTTCCAAAGATGGCCTGGTGTAGTACTAACCACATCACTTATAAAATGTGATGTTAGTCATTGAAAAAATATATGCACTAACACCATATGCCTTAAGGCACAGGTGTGAAACCTACGACCTGTGGACCAGAACCAACCCACCAAGCTATTTTCACTGGCCCTTGTACTCGATTTGAAAATGACTGTGCACTCAATTCCCTGAAATTAAAAAAAAATTAATAAATAAAAAGTAACACAAGGCAAGAAATCGATGAACTGATACAAATTTAGAAAGTGTATTATGCATTAAAAAGTAAAAAAGTAAAGTACCCCCGTCACGCCAAGTGGCGTATAGGGAATATTGTGTTAGTGACCATAAATTTTACAGACCTTCAGCACATGATTTTTGGGGTAATGTGGTCGGTATTACGCCCGTGCCGCTTCACTTTCCCAGAAAAAAATCCGGTACCCATTTAAGGCTAGGTGAACCCGGAAGCCATCGGTTGGGATCGAACCCTACCCCTTGTCCTTTGTAGTCCAGTTCAATAACCACTAAGCTATCGCGGCTCCACGTATTATGCATTGCTGTTAGTGAAATACTACTAATCATGGACAACCTTGTGCATGAAGTTCAGGCACAACCCTCTCATTAGATCAGTAAGCTTGCTTTCACTTAAGACTATTAAGATTTTACATTAGAGAGGGACAGAGTATCAGGAAAGAAAGATTTCACATTGGACGGAGAATTTTCATCCCCCCCCCCCTTTCTGTCTCACCCCTCTTCCTTTCATTATGTTCTCTTTTCTGTCTTCCACTCTCCTCCAGCACTAACAAGATTTTTACATTATAATTGCTTGTGAATGCAAACTAGGTAATTTATGTAATGGTTTCATTAGATGATGGTATCTGGCCCTAAGCATGTTCATCATTTTCAGATCTGGCCCTCAGAAAATAAAAAGTTACCTCACCCCTGGCTTAAGGCACAGAGGCAACCCTTGCGTTTACCTATTAGGAAAGAGAGATCTTACAATAAATTTGAATTACACTATATATGCTTCTGCATAATATCACATAAAGACTTTGGTGTATAAACTACTATTTAATTTAAAGTTGACTTGCAACAATAGAGACCAGGTTAATTTATGTTAAACATACAAAGAAGTTCAAGTAAGTAAAATAAGTAAAGAGCTCCATCATACCAAGTGGAATATGGTGTTAGTGAGCATAATTTTTTTAGACCTTCGGCACATGATTTTGAGGTAATGTGGTCAGTATTACGCCTGTGCCACTTTACTTTCCCAGAAAAAATCCAGTACCCATTTAAGGCTGGGTGAACCCGGAAGACATCGGTCAGGATTGAACCCAACCTCTTGTCCTTTGCAGTCCAGTTCACTAACCACTGGGCTATCATGGCTCCAAAGAAGTTCAAGCTACATATTATTGTTCAAGGCATATTTTTATTATTATAACCATATTTTTGTTATTGACTTTTCATTATTTAATTTTGTTAAAATTATTTTTAATTCCATTTGTTTTATTCACTTTTCTTTTTTTTTTTTTCTGTCACTTTTGTAGAGAAGACTGTTTGTACATTTTGACTATTTGTGTTGATGCTACCAAGCTATCTGGGGATAAAACTGTACCAGCTCTTTGTAATGCTCTCCCCTCGAGAAATACTGCAGGGGCATGCATTTCTATGGAGTCATACCTCCGTAAGTTTGTCATTTCACCAACCTTAGCTTACACCTTTCTAGAAAAATTACTAAAAGTTATCAGCAATATTATCAACTTTTTTTTTCAGCAGTATTATCAGGATTCTCTTGTTTGCCAGTATCCAATTTTTGTCAGCACCTTTATGATTTATGAACTTGTTTCAGCAACCTTATGACTTACAAACTTGTTTTGCAACCTTATGATTTATGAACTTCTTTCAGCAACCTTGTAATTTATTAACATGTTTTACAACCATATAATTTATTAATTTATTTCTGTGACCTTAAAATTTATGAATTTATTTCTGTGACCTTATTATTTATTAATTTATATCTGCAACCTTATAATTTATTAATTTATATCTGCAACCTTATAATTTATGAATTTATTTCTGCAGCCTTATAATTTATTAATTTATATCTGCAACCTTATAATTTATGAATTTATTTCTGCAGCCTTATAATTTATTAATTTATTTCTGCAACCTTCATCATCATCATCATTGAGTTACATCTCCGTATCGAAAGTTGGTTACCATGGAGCACCATTCCACTCTGTCTCTTGCTTTGACAGTGCAGATTGTCATAAGTTGACTTGTCCATCATTTGATGTTACTCGATCCTGCAAACTTACAATTCATGAATTTGTTTCAGAAACGTTATCAAGATTCTATCTAGCAACATTATCAGAATACTCTCATTCAGAATTATTAAGACACTTTCTTTATCAATGTTGTCCAGATATCACCTCCCCAATGTAACTCTGAATACAGACTAACAAGTCTGGCCAAGCTATTAGGGATCAAAGAGAGAAAACATTCTATTATTCAAAAATATCATGCTAAAGTCGGACAGATTGGACTGAAAGGCACAGGCCACAATTACTGTTTGCTGTGAACTATGAATGACACTGCACACACGCATTACTTTTTTAGGAGCGGGCAAAGAAATCGGTAACTCTCATTGATCACATGCATAGAAAAAGACAATTACAAATATAAATGTTCATTAATCTTGTCAAGACTTTTCATAAAAACATTATCAGACTCTTTATTGATATTATATTGTCAAGATATTTCAGCAAATTTATTAAGACTTTGACTATCGTGTTTTTCAAAACCTAAATCATTAACATTCTTTCTAACACTATCGCCTAAATATTTCAAACAAATTATCACTATAACAATTATTGATTTACACCAATGCTCAAAAAACTTTCCTTAATCACTTTATCAAAACTGTCCAGCAATATTGTGATGATTCCCTTTACCTTTCAGTCTTAATCTTTGGTTCAGGGAAATCTTAACTTTTCCCCAAACAAATTCATTCGTAGCTTCAAATAAAATATTCGAAATTACTTGCTTTTGTTCTTCTTTTTGCATGTTAATGTCTTCTTCCTGGTATAACTTTTAATGGTGCACATGTCTCTCCTCTTCTTTAGCCCAAATGTTTACATTTTCTCATTTTATTTAACTTCATATTTCCTTTCTTTTATCTTCATCTTGGCATTGTATTATGTTTTACCAGTTTTGGTTCTTTGCTATATCATAAACAAGCATTAGTCTGAGACAGCTTGTCTGCAGTTTTTTTTTTTTTTTGTGTGTGACTGTTCTGCAAAGCAGCAAATGGAATTATTTCTCCTTGGAAAACAGTCTTATCAGATTAGAGCATATGTGCCTTGGTTTATATTAGTTTTCTCCTTCTCATAGATGAATTATACTTGTCTTGATCTGATTTTTTGCTGGGTTTTCTCCCAAACCTTTTTTATTTTATTTTTTTTTATTTTGGAGGTTGAAATTCATTCTATGCATTATTTATTATTTTTAATATTCTTTGTTTACTCTTTTCTTTTTTCCCTTTTATTCTTAATAATACTTACTTCTTCTTTCTTTTAAAATTTCATAAATTCTTCTAAATCTTCTTTGCTTTATCAAGAACATCTTCATCATCATTAAAAGATTTGTTTTTTCTGTACAAAACCTGATTTGCCTTGTTAAAATACTCATAGTTTTGTTATATGAAGTTTTTTCTTTAAATACCACAGATGAGAGTCCACACTCATCTAAAATAGCAGAAGTCAATCACCCTTGCAGTCCTAACCCCTGCTCTCTGGATGAGGTGTGTCATGTACGAAGACGGAAATGTAAACATGCTAATGAATGTTTGCCATATATATGTCACAAAGGTGAGGTTAACATAAACAACAGAACTTGCCTGTATCTCATCTATAGTATAATCTATCCACAAAAACTTACCATTTCACTCTCTTATTTTATTCTTTCCAGATGTCCACATGCTACCAATATCCTGCCATATCCAATTGCTAATGACTTTCATCAGTTGTTATGAAATGCCCTTCTTGCACATTTTTCCTTTGGGATGATTATGCAAACCTTATATTTATTTAGACTTCTGCAATATATTGCCAATTAAAACTCAGCTTTTGCTTTTCATTTAGATGCATTGTTAACAACTGGCTAATTCTAAGCAAATGTTTTCTCATTGTTGATTTGTGTACTTAATTGTTAATGGCTGTGAAGGACATTCCATTTGTTCTGTATGATAAGGGGCTGAAATGTTCTTAGAAATAAAAGTTTACCACAGAAAAAATTCACTCACACTGAATGTTATTCTTGTGCATTATACACATTTTATACACTAAAGTGTTTCTCTGCTAATTTTTTTATACTGCGAGTATAAACATATTTATAATACTTTTATTTTTAACTAATCTATTTATCCATCAATTATCTATCTATTGATTCTTTTGAGCTCAAGACAACACATAGGGGGTAGAAATTTTGTAGTCTTCAAACATCAGATCTTGCACACGATCTGCATTGCATCTCACCACGCAACTCTGTTCTGGGTGAGTTGTTCAATTTTGAGGAGAGAGCTGATGCCTGCTGTTGTTGCCTTTTGTCTCAGTGCTCTTTTAGTGTTTCTCTATATTGGCCTTTTTTCTTTTACTCTTTGGTTCCATTTAGAGGGGGAGTCAGTTCAGGGGAAGAGATATGTTTACAACACTTGGAGAAAAATGTTTAATAATCAACAGCAGAAAAAAAACAAAGAACAAGAGATAACCCCAAGCAGGACCAAACCTATACTCCTTAATGCAGTGCCTCACCACAGGGTGCTACCATGGCCATTTACTTTAGCATTTGTTTCCTGTGACAAGGCACTGTGTCAAGGAGTACAGGTTGATAGTGCTTTGGACTGTCTCTTGTTCTTTGCTTTTTTTCTGTTGTTGATTGTTTGTGAATTTTTTCACTGATCTACCTCCTCTGAAGTTTCCCTCCATAATAATATTCATTTATTATTATTTGTTCCTATTCTTCTCATAGCGACAATTGATATTTCAGGATGCTCCGTCGTTTCTATTATTTCTGCACTAGTATTAAATTCATGACATGGTTTACAAAGTATTTTCCTGAGACATTTGTTTTTAAATGCTTCCAGTTTATTAATTTTTTTTTACTTGTTTTCCAGTTCTCGCATGTATAAGTGAGGGTAAATAATATATTTTATTTAAAAATCCTGAGCTTAGTTTTTTTTTTGCTTAGTAATTTTTATTTCCATATTTGATCAAGGTTTATGAAAGTCATTGCTGACTGTGCTATTCTGATTATAATTTCTTTCTTTGCGTCTTCTTAATCTATGCAAAGATATACAAAATGATCTACTTCTTCTGCAGCTTTTCCTTCAAGACATACTTTTTCTTCTGGTCAAATTTTAATCAATGCTGTAAGAAAATTCCCAGTTTATTCATAATCATTGTGTGTCATATGCAATGACACCTTTAATTCACTACATTCCTTAGATAAAAATGTTGTTGCTCTTTGTCCAAAATGATAAGCATTAGTGTTTGCACTTTTCATAGAAATGAAAGATAGTGAAGTCACTACCATAATACTATGCAGATTTAAGGGGGGGGGGGGGAAAGGGGGGGGAGCCTCGGTAGCCGAGTTGGGAAAACCACCCGACTGGACTACTGACGTTCAGACAACCTGTGTTCGATTCCCGCTGGGAGCAGTGTGAATTGTACTTGTGGTTGGAAAAAAAAAATACCCCCATGGTCGACCCAGCCTTTGGCAGAAATGTGTACCAGGGTATTATCCTGGGAAGGTGAGGAGTTTCGATGCTTGAGGCGACACTATACAAAAATCTCCAAACATTTCTGGATAGGCGGCCGAGCACATATGGGTGTAAACTTGCATGCTAAGACGCCGGTTCAGGTCTTGTACTTTACCTTTACCTTATGCAGATTATAGGTGTGAGTAGTTTAACTTCCCTAAATAATTTAGAATATCTACCTTTGTTATTTATCTGTGGCATCCCCAAACACACATTGTAACAGATGGTAGTGAATATTTCAATTTCCTAGCTTCGTTATTCTCAAACATGTGATGATTATAATAATATTATTCTCAAACATGTGATGATTATAATAATATTACTCTCAAACATGTGATGATTATAATAATATTACTCTCAAACATGTGATGATTATAATAATATTACTCTCAAACATGTGATGATTATGATAATATTACTCTCAAACATGTGATGATTATAATAATATTACTCTCAAACATGTGATGATTATAATAATATTACTCTCAAACATGTGATGATTATAATAATATTACTCTCAAACATGTGATGATTATAATAATATTACTCTTGAAAAAAAAGCAAAGATTTTTTTTGGCACTCACCAGCTTTTAACTCTGGCAAAGTCCCTAGAGACTAGGAACTGAATTTTGAGTGTTAATCTGTTTTTCCCTGGCAGCCATGTGCACAGGGGTATCTCGCCATGCAGGCAGATAACTCTGTCTTTGGAGGTACTCATGTCTTTTTTTTCCATCAATGAGTAATTGATGTTTCAAGCTGGGCCTCACTGCTGAGACAAGGGGTGATTTCCACAGAGAGAAATCACAAATAAAAATCCCAAATGGTGCAGCCGTGATTTGAACTCGCAACCTCTCTGTCTCGAGACTGGTGTCTTGTCTCTTCTTTTCTGCTATACCCTCAATCTTTTTGTAATTTTCAGTTTTGAGGAAAAATGAAGTCTTGATAGAACTCTGTAATGTATTTCATAGAATTTTATTTTGGTAGCTTTTGATGTCTTGCTAATGTCTCTTTTAAAAGGTCAACCTTTTCTCTCTTACATTGCATATAGTTAGTTTTTAGTGTGTGCTATGGAACACTGTATACTGGTAGTCATGTTATTTTCATAAACCATTTAATTTGTTGCTTCAGGATATAGCCATGAATTAATTTTATATTTACTCTTCTTATAATATCTTGTCCTAATTTTGTCTCTTTTTTCACATTCATTATTTTTCTGACATATTTTGTTTCAATAATTATTAACTTGTTCTGACAACAAACTATCTTGGAAACAGCATATAAATAAGGCAATGCAAAAAAGCAAGGAGGAAGTTGGCTATTCTAAGAAAACTGTGTATATGCCCACATCTAGAATATAGATCATCTGCATAGTGCTCAGCATCAAATACCACACTGCAAAACCTGGATAAAGTACAAAACCAGGCACTTAAAGTCATTACAGGAGCAATTAAATCAATTCCAATATTGGAGAAGGAGAAATTGTGGAGGATACCAGCAGTGAAAGAACGGAGGGACACAAAGGTGCTGATACAGGCAAAAAAATGATCATGCATGCCAAGACATCCAATGAATGACCGGTTCCAAAATCTTGCATTGGGACGGCTTTGAAAGAAATAGTTTTATCCACCAAGCCAAACGATTTTCTAGACAAACACTGGACATACCATGAGTTGTCAGTCCCCTACTGCCCATGCAAGAACAGACCCCCTGAAAATAGGAATATGGATTGTCAACACAAATACGGACAGAAGGGAAAGGAATACTTGACAAGGAGGAACAGAATAGTCTACAGCGTAAAACAATAACTCTCAGTTTCTTGGATGAAAAATACCTACAGATCTATGTGTGTACACAGATGGAGCACAGAATGCAGTAAAGAATTGGGAAACAGTAGCATACATCATCATCATGATGTGCTATACCTCTTGGCGTGGACTATCATGTCTTTCTACAATCTTCTATCCACCATGCATCGTATCAATTCTGTTGTTGACTGTTTTCCATGTCATGACACCAAGCTATTAGTATCTTCTCTCTTTGTTGTCCCCGATCTCTCTTTCCTTTTGTTTTGCCAGTTGTAACCAAGTATTCCAACTTTCCTCTTCTCATGATTTGTCTGAAAAATGTTGATTGTTTCTTTCTGATGTTTCTTAGGAGCTCCCTTTTAATGTTGGCCTCTTTGAGAATGTTCTACTTGTCTTTTTAGCTGTCCATGAAACTTTCAACATTCTTCTGAGAAATCTCATCTCTGTGGCCTCTAATCGTCTTTTCATTTGTTTGTTCCCTTTCCATGATTCACTTCCATAGGTCAGAATTGGCTCTATATAGCACCGATGAACTGTCTTTCTCACTTCTGTTGACATAAATTTCTTTCATAAGATGTTTTTCATTTTCAGAAATGCTATTTGGGCCTGGGCTATTCTACAATTTATATAGAATAAAAGAGTATTTAGATATGAACATTAGTCTTATGAAATAGAGTAACAGCATTTACAAGAATTTACTCAACATTACCCCTCTTATTTATAAACAGCTTGCCCTTTGGGCCAAGTTTCTAAAGTTCTGGTACCAAAAGGAACTAATGTCCGGCTTGCCAACCTGAATGAAGCCTCAAATGATGAAGAGTGCCATGTGACATGTCACTGTAGCAGCCGAGGTGTCATTGAGAGCTGCAAACCTTTAACCTGTTTACGACGTGACATTTGTGTGTTGGGACATGACAATACCAGAGGTAAGTAACTAATGTCTGGTTTTCATTTTAAATAATGAAAAAATATGTAAATATTATGTTTTAAGATGAACTATAAATGAGCTCCAAATTATAAAATACTGCTCACAGCGCACTACACAGAAAAGTCATATGTTGCCATAGTGGACAGAAAACCATCTCCAACATAGTGGTAAGGACCACAGAGAATATGGTGACACACAAAAGCTCTAGTAATTAGATGTACTCTTCACTATCTCCAGTTGCCCTGACTTTTTCTTTCTACAGGTTTCAATAGGTCATTTGATTCCAGTAGATCATTCTATTTAAATAGATAATAGATTAGAGAGTAAGATCAATAAACAGCACAACTATTTTTCTCTTATATGGAAGCTTAGTTATAGAGGGTTGATTATAAACCAAAAATGAACCTTATCTCAGCTCTCATATATGGCAAGTGCAACTACACAAACCTGAAATTGTTGTCATCATTGCTTGTGACGACTGTCACTTATTATTATTACTATTTTATGTACATGGACATTAGACAAGAAAACAGAACAGAAAATTGAAGCCTTTGAAATGTGGATTTATAGAAGAATAGGTAGAATTGGATGGAAACAAAAGATAACAAATGATGAAGTTTTAAAACAACTGAAAATAAAAAGAGAACTACTAAACACAATTAAGACAAGACAAATTAAATTTTTGGGGCATGTTAAAAGACACAACAGCCTACTAAAAGTAATATTGGAAGGAAAAATACAAGGCAAAAGAGGCAGAGGCAGACCAAGACTAACATGGACGAGTAACATCAAAAGATGGACAAGTCAATCTATGTCAGCCTGCACCATTAAAGCAAGAAACAGAGTAGAATGGCGATCCATGGTAGCCAACCTTCGTTGCGGAGAGGGCACACGATGATGATGAGGATTTTATGTACATAACAATTATTTAAACATTCCACATATATATTTTATACATTTTCCATAAAATTATTTTTAATCTCACAAAATTTATTTTGAACATCTTTTTATTTCATATTCAGGAATGATCTTCTTTGACATTTTTATTATTTGACAATATTACCTCTACATTATTACCTCTACATTACTACCTCTACATTACTACCTCTACATTATTACCTCTACATTATTACCTCTACATTATTACCTCTACATTTCTACCTCTACATTACTACCTCTACATTACTACCTCTACATTACTACTTGATTCTTGATTCTTCCAGCACCTTTAGATGTCGCGTAGGGTTTTGTAGTGTTTTTTGCTACCCATCTCTGTTCTGGGCAAGATGTTCAATCTTATCTAATGAATCTATGCCTGCCAACTTTCCTCCCTTGTAAGTGTTCTTTTTAGTATCACTTTAGGTCTTCCCTTTTTTCTGTATCCTGATGGTTCCCATAGAAGAGCCACTTTTGGAATTCTCTTGTTGTCTCTTTTCAACACATGTCTGACATATGTCCACCTTTTCTTCCTAATTGTAGATGAGATGATTGGTTGCAATGCCATTCCTCTTATCTCTATATTGGTTTTGAATTAATTCCATTGTACACAGAGTATTGTTTTTAGGCATTTGTCTTCAAAATTGTTTAGTTTTCTCAATCTCCTTTGATGTTTTCCAGCTTTCACGTGCATAGGTAAGTGTTGATAATACATTTGAGTGGTTTTCTTGCCTAGTATTTTTGATTTCCATATTTTGTCCAGGTTTGTAAAATGTCCTGCTGCTTTTGCTATTTTGCTTCTGATCTCTTTCTTTGCTTCACCTTCTTGATCTATATTACTACCAAGATTATTTTAAGCATATATAGGCGGCAGGAACCATTGCAGGCTATGCATGAAAAGTGTTCCTTGTTGCAGTTTCCTCATATTCCGGCTTGTTGCAGGAGCTACTAAGTTAAGTGCTCTGTACACTACCGTGAGCTATGTGTCTCATCCATTTTGATCATGTTTCAATATTCCAATTGTTTACGATGAATGATGACATCGTAAGATAGGGAACAGTTGGCTGTGTTCACTTTCTGCGCGGTTTTGCCTTATGTCTTTTGGCGTGTGCTGAGACTGCTACGATGGGGACTACAGTTACCTTTCTTTGTTTGGGAGATGAGATATTAACTCGTTACGCTGGCACGGGCAAATATGGATTTTAATTCATTTGCGGTGATACCAGGGCCATTCATAACCAATACTACCAAGATATATATCTACTCTTTCCAATGCCTGGCGATTGAGATATATATTGCCCTTTGGGGTAATGTTATTTTTCATTATTTTTGTTTTATCCCTGTTGATTTGAAGTCCTATTTTTTCCACCGTGGATGATAAGGTATTTGTGAAATTTTGTATCCTGTTGATATTGTCACTTAGGAGAACTATATCATCTGCATATATGGATCTTCGAAGTAATTCTTGTCATACCATTTATGCCATTTTTGCCTTTGCAACATTTACTCATAATGTAAATGTAATAGTAATTCCAAATAGTGATAGTATACATGCCTGTTTGACTTCTTTTTCAATTCGAAACCAATCACTCATTCTGTGCAAACTACGCAAGTATAGACATCATATGTCTTTTATAATGTTGGTAATTTTTTGTGGTATTCTGTAATGTTTCAAGATATTCTACAAGGACAAACCTATGTATGCTGTCAAATGCTTTTTAAAATAAATGGAATTGCAGATTAATGATTGTTTTTTCTTTATGTTCTTCTAATATTACCCTTAGAGTGAATATTTGGTCAAGACAGCTTCTCCTCTTTCTGTATCCTGCTGGTTCTTCACGCTTAATATTATCTGCATCATCTTTTATTCTGTCCACTATGATTCTACAGACAACCATATATATTTTATACATTTTCCATCAAATTATTTTTAATCTCACAAAATTTTTTTAAAGTGTCTTTTTCTTTCATATTCAGAAATGATCCTCATTGAAATAAGATATGATATATGATGATTGGTTCAAAAGACAAATTGACCATGCAAAATCTTCCATTGAAATGAATATTGCAAACATAATTTGAGCATTTATTTACAATATGCCTTTTCGAAAAATAAATAATTCCAAATTTTGTTTCTTTCCAGAACATGGTGACCAGTTCACCGTAGATGGAAGTCAATGTATTTGTTATGCTGGAAAACTACTGTGTTCTCGTAGGTCATGTCATCCAGACAGTCACTCACCTCTCTATACAGGTGTGTAGCAATAAAAACATATATCTCTCTTAACCATGGATTATTTTAATGCTGTTGAGAAGTAAAGTGCTTCTCCATGCTAGATGGAGATAGGTAAACATATAAAATAATTATATTAAATAGAATGTGGGACTGCAAGTAGTACAAATATAAAATAATTAATATATTAAATAGAATGCGGGACTGCAAGTACAGCTGCTGAAAACATGGAAAATAAACATAAAATGGTATTAAGCAACTAAACCAGCAGAGAAATGAATGAGGCAGGCCACAGCATCAAGAGGTGTAGAGTCTAGTGTTTTTGCTCATTGTTATATACCTTGCCCAACTCTTTGAGCCATATCCCCATTTTGTTTGCCTAGGCCAGCTGGAGAGTTCTTAACTGAAACCAAACACATGTTTGTCTTATCAGCAAGCAAGCATGCTAGCACTGCATTGCTGACTCTCTCTTTCATCTCTGGTTCCCTCTAATTATTTTCTTCTTCATATATGTATTAGCAGTATGTGTTGCACTGTATTTCACACCTTGTGGTTCATTGTATCTAATTTAATTATTATTGTCATGAGTTTTTCAGTTATTCACTAGATTAAAATAAAATGAAGTTAAATTTCCTAAATATCAGTCATCTTTACACTAAAAGTATTTCAATAATTTCTGTTTTCTTTGAAAATTAATTTTCTCAGAATAAAAAGGATTACTGCAATTTTTCAACACATTTTTTTTCACAATTTTAGGCCTGACATATGCTTAGATAAACTTCAACATTATGAGGAGAATTGTTACACATAATTAAGTGATAGTTTTACAATGTTTTCTCACATAAATTAGCTTTGTTATAAATCAAGGGGAAAAAAAATACTCACTGAGTTACTTTTTTTTATTATCATTTTCTTTTATATTTGTTTTTATGTTTTATAAATCACTTGCTTCAGCAAGGACACTATTTTATAATGGTTATGTTTATATAAGTAAAGATACTCATCATGCTTTGCTCCATATGGTGAATGCAGTGGTGTTAATGTCCATATATCTCCAAAACCATCAACATATTTATTAGTGGCTTGGCAGCATCATGCCAAGGTCTTATATCTTCCTATAGAAAGTCTCTGATCCGAATTATCAAAGCCTGCTTGAATTCTGAAACTGCATCATTCACAAGAGTTGCTACATCTGGGCTGTGTTCATAAGTTAATTTTATACATAAACAGATGGTCAGGTCTAAAACACATTAGAAGGATATTTTTACCACTTCATCTCCCACTATTTATGTTCTTTCACAAACATTTAGCTATACTGTCATGACTGACTGAACACAGTGTTTCTATAATAACCAAACAATAGGACAAGTTTATGAGAGATTCTATTTTTCGAGAAGTTAGAATATTATATCATCATCATCAAGTACACACCTGCTGGTGTAGGTGATCATGTCTCTCCACAACTTTTTATCTTGACAGTTATTTATCATTTCTGCTGTTGACCTTCTGCCAAACCATTCTCTTAAGCTTTCTGATATCTTTTCTCTTTGCTTCCCTCTATCTCTTCATCCCTCAGTTTATCCAGTTGTTACAATATATTCCAGCTGTTCCCTTCTCATTACATGGCCAAAAAAATTATGATTGTTTCTTCCTAATATTGGATATTAGCTCTCTTTTTGCTTTGGCCTCTTTCAGAATGTTTTCATTACTCTTCTTAGCTGTCCATGGCATTCTCAACATTATTCTGTAAAACCACATTTCTACAGCCTCCAGTGATTTTCTTGTCAGTTGTCCTATTGTCCATGATTCACATCCATTTGTTAAGACTGGCTCTACATAACATTTAAGAACTCTTTTTCTTGTTTTTATTGTCAAAAATGAGAATTTTATATAGTATCTATATAACAGTTTTGTTGCTCTTTTAATCGTTTAATTGATTTGTTTGCAGGAATGCCCGGCAACTGCCCCTCAGATTATGAACCAGTATGTGGTGCCAATGGAAAGACTTATCCAAATTCCTGCATGGCTAAATGTGCTGGTATCTTTAACATCATTGCCAACAAAGCATGTAGTGATGAAGATGTGTGCTCCCACAAGCCTTGTCCTGCTGATTTGAAATGTGTGCCACGACTTCAGACATGCTTGCATGAGATTCCAGGAAATCGTTGCCCACAGTATGAATGTGGTTAGTTGTCATTTTGTTTGCTTCTAGAAATTTTTTTAAGAGTGAATGCTTCTTCACATTTTTTATATTAAACATGTCATTTTTATTTATTTAAGGTACTTTCCATTTGTATTTCTTAATTTTTATATGACAGTGGAAGCATCTCTGTGTCAAGAGATTTAGTGCCTGTTAAGGCACTGTTGTCAGAGGTTGCTTTGTTTTCTTTCTTTGTTTATTGTCTAGATTTGACAGCTTTTCACAGTTCTTCTATGGGAAACATCAGGATACAGAAAAAGAGGGACTTAAAGAGACACTAAAAACACAGGAGCAATGAAATCAACACCAATATTGGAGATGGAGAAATTGTGGAGGATACCAGCACTGAGAGAACGGAGAGACACAAAGGTGCTGATACAGGCAGAAAAATTTGTATGCATGCCGAGACATCCAATGAAGGACAGATTCCAAAATCTTGCATTGGGACGACTTAAGAGAAGCAGCTTTATCCACCAAGCCAAGCGTATTAGTAGACAAACACCAGACATGCCAAGAGTTGTTAAACCCCTTCTGCCCATACCAGAACAGACTCCCTGGACAGATGAATCAGGATTATCAGTTCAAATACGGACAGAAGTGAAAGGAATAGTTGACAAAGAGGAACAAAATAGTCTACAGCGAAAAACAATAACTCTCAGTTTCCTGGATGAAGAATACCCACAAGACCTATGGATCCGTGTGTACACAGATGGATCAGCACAGAATGCAGTAAAGAATGGGGGAGCAGGTGCATATATAGAGTACCCAAATAACACTAGGGATATGAATAAAATAGCAACAGGGAAATATTGTCACAATTATGATGCAGAAATACAAGCAATAAAGTTGGCAATAGAAAAACTGCTGAACAGTAATCTTAGCCCACAGCCTGTAGTGTTTTTGACAGATGTAAGATCAGTACTCCAGGCACTACAATCCAGAAAATTACCACATCTGCAGACCTTATTGACTGAACTCTGCAAGCACCACAGGGTTGCCCTGCAGTGGATCCCGTCTCACTGTGGAATACCAGGAAATGAGAAAGCAGATCAGTTGGCAAAGGAAGGTTCAACAGGCACACAACTAGATACACCAGTTACATACCATCATAAGAAACAGATAATCAAATCAATCAGAGGACCACAAGCCCCAAATCAGGATGCCTTTCATAATATGAATAGATATGAACAAGTTATCATTATACGCCTAAGAACAGGACACAATCGACTCCATAGTCACATGTATACAAAATTCAAGATCGGCACATCAACTACTTGTACATGTGGACAGGCACCCCAGACTGCTGAACACATACTTCAAGACTGCACTGAATATAGTAGACTGAGGAAAATCCATTGGCCCATAGATACAACACTACAGACAAAACTATATGGGCCACTGCAAGAATTACAAAAGACAGTAAAATTTATACAGGAAACGACATTGCAGATATAGACAATACTTCAGGCGAACGAAAGATAGATAGATAGACACTAAAAAGAACATTTATATGAGAAGCAAAGTTGGCAATCATAAACTCATTTGATTAGATCAAATATCTCGCCAAGTGTAGAGATTGTTGGCAAAAAACACTACAAGATATACAACATATGTCCGTCTTCTCTTCCTAACTTTAGATGAGATTGCTGGTTGCACAGCACTTCTCTTATTGATTTTGAATTCATTCCATTGTACACAGAGTATTCTTCTTAGGCATTTGTCTTCAAAAGCATTTAGTTTTCTCTTAATCTACTTTGTTGTTTTCTAACTTTCACATGTATAGGCAAGTATTGATAATATGTTTGAGATGAATATACTAAGTTTGGTTTTCTTGTTTGTATATTTTATTTCCATATTTTGTCCATGTTTTTAAAATTTGTTGCTGCTTTTGCTACCCTGCTTTTGGTATCTTACTTTGTTTCACCTTCTTGATTTATATTATCTTCTATTATTGCAGTAAATGAAATAGATAGCTGCAACTCTCATATCCATGATCCAGCATGCAGCAGTACAGGAGAAGAATTTACCAATATCTGCATGCTTTACTCTCACAGTCGTACACTGGGCTATCGGGGACATTGCCAGGTATATCTATTATTTTTTCAATATAGCTTGAATTTGTAATGTTTATGCCTTACATTAACTGAAGTTTTGAAAATGGGTTCAGGATTTGGAGAAAACCTTTGAAACTGAATAAATAATTATTTTAAATCTCATCACATTATGAAAGTATTGTATATACTTTATGCTTATTGAACATGCTATTACAAGCTTATCAATGTATGATTTACACAAAGGTACTGACATGTGATATTCAAGAAATGTATTTATTGATACCAGACATCATCATCATCATCATCATCATCATCATCATCATCATCATCATCATCATCATTGAGTGCTGTCTCCACATCGAAGATTGGCTACCATGGAGCGCCATTCTACTCTGTCTCTTGCTTTGATGGTGCAGACTGTCATAGGTTGATGACTTGTCCATCTTTTGATGTTATTCGTCCATGTTAGTCTTGGTCTGCCTCTGCCTATTTTACCTTGTATTTTCCCTTCCAATATTACTTTTATTAGGCTGTTGTGTCTTTTAACATGCCCCAGAAATTTAATTTGTTTTGTTCTAAGTGTGTTTAGTAGTTCTCTTTTCATTTTTATTTGTTCTAAGACTTTGTTTTCTTTTCTTTCCATCCAATTCTACCTATTCTTCTATATATCCACATTTCAAAGGCTTCCATTCTCTGTTCTGTTTTCTTATCTAATGTCCACGTTTTTGCACCATATAGGAATATTGAGAAGATGTAACATTTTGCTATTCTTAGTTTTAGCCCTGGTGTTATCTGTTTTGATGTTAGTATACTTTTTATGGCATTAAAATTACTTTTTGCCATTTCTATTCTTTTGTTTATTTCAGTTTTACAATTTCCATCACTGGTTATAGTCCCAGGTAGTTGTAGCTCTGAACTGTCTCCAGGTGTATTCCTTCAACTTTGATATTTATTTGTAGGTCTTGAGAATTTTATGATCATAGTTTTAATCTTTATTTATATTCATATCTAATCCATATTTTTTGTTTGTTATGTTTATTTCATTAAGTAATTGTTGTAGATCTTTAGGATTTTCTGCTAGTAGTACAATTTCATCAGCATAGCAGACTTAGAATTATGAAAAAGAAAATGAAAAATAAAAAGTGACTACTTCAGATATTGAGATTTATTACTGAAAAGACTGGCCCAGATGACAAACAATTTTCAAGATTTATCTTTCCCCTAACGTGAAAATTTATCATCTAAGAGAATATAGCACATAACACATCTTCTATTTTCAGTCATATTTACTCATAGAAAATGCTGGCATCTTGAGTAGTTTTCATGTGTTTTCATGTATTTTTCCTATATAAATGCAATTTAGCATTATTATTTTAGTAGCTGTATTTTACGAGATATAGAAACAAAGTTGAACGCATTCGAAAATAAATGTCTAAGGAAAATACTTGGTATAGAATGGAACGAATTCAAAACAAACGAGGAAATTAGAGAAATCGCCAATCAACCACTAATATCTTCAGTAATAAAGAAAAGACGATGGTCATACGTTGACATGTGATGAGAAGAGATAATAATCGAATAGCAAAGCAAGCCCTCATATGGGAAACAACAGGTAAAAGAAAAGAGGAAGACCCAGGGAGACACTGAGAAGAACATTGATGAGAGAGGCAAGAGCAGCAGGAATCGGCTCCCTCAATGAGATAGAACTGCTTGCACAGAACAGAGACAGATGGCGAGATTGATAAAATATCTTTAAAAGAAAACTGCTAGAACAAAAATTCATATAGGAGAAGGTGTATCTTGGTCTACGCCCTATGGCCGGTTACGGCTCGAAAGGTCATAGAATAGATAGAATAGATTTTACTAGATATTTGTCATGAATATGCAATTATTATACCATCATTAAAATTTCAGTCTTCTTGCTCTGATACTGGAGTTGTTTGTGGCCATGATGGTGAGACCTACAGTAGTGAGTGTGCTGCAAGAGCAGCTCGTGTCACAGTGGACTATTTCAGCAAGTGTAGAGCATTTGGCAACCTAACAAGCTTCAGTGGTAAATAAATATAATGAAATTTAATTGTTAAAATCAATCAGAATTTTCATTTTTAATTATTAATATCAAATTTCTTTTCTGATTGGTTCCATAAAATTTATTTCTCAACTTGAATTTGTGCCAGTGCCATTAAGTTTGTTGATGTTTAATATAAAACATAACAACTTATATAAGATGAGACTGATGTTACTACCATATTGTTGGTTTGAAAAGCTGCTGCTTGCTATTTAATTGTTTCTGGATTGTGGTCATAAGTCAAAGATATGTAGAAGCTCTACTAATTTTAATGTCAATGAAGTAATGTGCTTACAAGTTGATATTTAGATGTGAGAGTCCTTTCGGCTGCCAGAAGTACCTCAGAAATCAGTTGTTATGCTGCTGTCCAGTTAGCACTTTCTGAAGCCTGAGTGGTTAGTGGAGTCACTACTGAACAGAAGGCCCCAAGTTCAATTCACAAATGTGTCAGTATTTTTAGACTGACAAGGGAAAGTAAACATAAAGTACGAGACTTGAATCTACATCTTAGCATGTGAGTTTTCACCCATATGTGCTCGGCCACCTATCCAGAAATGTTTGGAGACTTCTGGATAGTGTCACTTCAAGCATCGAAACTCACGATGCGAGGCGGCATTCCTCACCTTTCCAGAGTACTACCCTGTTACCCATTTCTACCAGCAGCTGGGTCAACTGAGAGGGTATTTTTTTTCCAACCACGAGTACAATTCATGCTGCTACCAGCTGGAATTAAACGCGAGTTGTCTGAACGTCGGTGGCCAAGTCGGGTGGTTGTCCCAGTTAGGCTACTGAGGCTCCCAGTTACTGGCAGGTTTCCGGGTCCACCCAGCTTAAAAAAATTGTTACCCAAGATTTTTGTAACAATATGAAAGAAAAAGCTAAACAGAAATTACGACCATGCACACCCTTAACTTTCATTATTGCTTGTTACCGCTTATTGATACCTGTCATCAAATGGTAAATAAGACAGCTCTTCATCATCTTCCATATTTATTATCCATTCATTTACCATATCAATGACTTTTATAGCAGAAAAACGTTTCTCTTGAATGTTTCCAGAAAAGACCACATTTCATTTTGAAAATATAACTGATGTACTTTGAAAAAACAACAACAAAAATAAATGAAAACTGAAATAAAACATACAGCTTGCTCAGACAATTTGCCTTGCTTGGTCAGACAATTTGCCTGGAAGTCCTAACAGAGTTTACATAAGAGAGTTACATGGTTTTCTTTTAATGTTGGATTGGAAATAGCTGCAGAAAGATGTAATAGATTAAGATACAAAGACTGGCTCCAGGGTTTCACACGTTGGTAACTAGAGCTGCCTGCATCTGGTGGCTATTAGCATGGGATGTGTTAAAGTGAATGTAGGTTACATTCACAAATGCCATGAAATAAGGAGTAATGTTATACACTGTTTGCAAAGTAAGCAACAAATTCAAGTACTGACTTTGCTTTGTATCGCTGTTTTTTATACAACTTCCATGATTTGGTTAGGTCAAGGTAACAAAGATATGATGAAAAAATATCAGTTTTTGATTGAATATTTATGTGTAGATCAGTTTTTAAAAAAAAACAGAAAAAGAACATACAATTTTGGAAGTCAATAGTATGTAAAACAAAGTATTTATTATGCCTGAAATAGTTATAGGAACACAAGTTCTGGGAGGTCTAGAGGTATGACATTGGCCTCTGGACAAGAAAGTCCTGGGTTTGATTTCCACCACAGTGATGGAAAATTTAATTAAAAAAACATTTGTTCATATTGAATCAGTGGTTCAGAGAGTCTCCCCTGGTCATTATATAATGAGATCCAATGTATAGTCTTCTTGGAAAGTGAACAGGAGGTCCCGATTGCATCCTGCACACATTAAAGAACTCTTGCCAGTTGAAAGTAAAAAAGAGTAGGTCAAAAATAGTAGCTGCCTGGGCAAAATAAGAGGAAAAACTATCCTAAACTTTAAAACTCTTGACAATAAAAATATTAAAGTACCTATGAAGTTGAAGAATATCTGCCTGTATGGTGGGGGAGACTGGAGCACATGGCTGCCAGTGTGGAAAATAGGAAAAAGTGATGCTCATGTAAAATTCAGTCTCTCAAGACTTAGCTAGAAATATAAAGCTCACAAATGCAAACAAACATAGAAACACAATCTAATTTGTAATTTAATTTTTTTAAAAGATTTCACTTCAGTGGAGAGTATTCACAAATACAATATTTGATGATGAATGGGGTTAAGTACTCAGATTGTGAATAAAAGTGTTTTGTATCATTTAAGATGACGTTAGTGTTTTTTTGTTTCCTTTTAATTGATTTTTTCCATATATATTATATATATATATATATATATATATATATATATATATATATATATACACTAGTTTTACATCCTTATTTAAGTGTCCCATGCTGCAGATGTCTAACTAGTAAACAAAATCTTAATCCACTTTTCTTAGCTGGCAATTTAGTGAAAACCATATCCTGCAGTCGAGTGAAATGCCCACCTGTACATCCTAGTGACTGTGTTGGAATTATACCTCCAGGAGCATGTTGTCCAGTTTGTGGTAAGTATTTAGCATTGAATCTTGTCCCCAAATTGCAAATAGAAAGTTTATTTTTTGTTTCTGATTTTGTAAGATATGATCACATATAATACAAAAAAAATCCACCAATTTTCAATAAATATGTCCATCTTTATTTTCTTTTACTTTTGCTGTGACCAAGGAAATTTCCTCGGTCGTCAGCTTACATCAAACTTTGTAATTCAGGAAATGCAGTAATTAATGCTATCAGGTAGCTGAACATACTGATGGACTTAAGGCGGTCGTATGAATAGACAATGTAACACGTCCTCACTACCTGAGGTCAAATTCAAGTCATAAATCAACCTTTTACATTTACAGGAGATCCAAGTTCTTCATGTCTCGTCGAGTGTGGAGACATGGCTGTGTGTCAAAAAGTTAAAAGAAAACACTATTTTTAGAGCTCCTAATGTTGTAATTAAACTGTGGTAATTTTTACTAAGGTATCGTAAACACGTCAGTCACAGATAGGTATCTTAATCTAGCGTTTGCTTCACTGGCTTTACCCTCCCCTGGTCTCTGAAAGTGAAATCCAATGTCTAGCTCTCTCGAAAAATAGCAAAAAACAGAAGGTTTCATGTACTGTATTCTGCGCATGTTAAAGAACCCTTACCAGTTGAAAATCAAAAGGAGTAAGCCAAAAATGGCTACTCCCTCGGGGAAAAATTAACAGGAAAAATCCATCCATAACATTAAAACTCTTGACGATAAAAATATGAAAGTACCTATGAAGTCAGAGAATATCTGCCTTTCGGCAGGGGACCCCTGAGCACATGGCTGCTAGTGTAAAAAATAGGAAAAAGTTATATTCACATTCACACACAATTCTGTCCCTTGAAACTTTGCTACAGATATCTTCTTCTTTCTTCTTTTCTCTTTTCATTGATACCTAAAAGGTGTCGTGGTTTATATAATTTGTCGTTCTTGAGCTGCTCGAACTGTCTGAATTAGTGATTTTCCTTTGTTGTTACATGTCTCTGTCACTGCATCTATCCATCTTCTTCTGGGTCTTCATCTTGGTCTTTTTCTATGCATTCTCGAGAAGAACGCACTTAATGGTGATTCAAGCTACAGATATAAAGCTGAGAAATGCAAACAAATAAATAATAACTGTTCATGTTGGCAATAAAATATTGTTTCACTTATTGTACTAATGTACATTGTATGTTTTTATCTTCTTCTTCTTCTACCTTTTTAGCTCCCAGTGGAACATAGGTCTTCAACAAATATTTTTCCAAGTCATTCTGTTTTTTGCCATTCTTTTAAGATCATTCCATGTCTTCCCCATCATCATCATCTCTGCTTCTATCTGTCTTCTCCAAGAATTCCTTGGCCTTCCTCTTTGTCTTTTCCCCTGGGGATTCCAAAAAAGGGCCTGTTGTGTAATACTCTCAGTTGGCTTCCGTAGTGTGTGTCCTATCCAGCACCATTGTCTTCGCTGTATCTCTTTATCCACTGGTATTTGACTGGTACATTTCCATAATTCTATGTTAGTGATTTTGTTCTTAAAGAATAGTGACACTGTGACTTTCAGGCGTGTCTTAAGAGGCGACTAAGGAGGTTGATCGATGGCTTGACAAGCTGTCATTGTAAAAAGTATTGTTATGGAAACAGAACCATAGATTTTAGAAGCAGTGATCTCTGCAATATGTGCCATTTTGGCACGTAAGGTTTCTGTTTTTGAAATTGTAATTCTGCCCTATGTGCCGTCTTCGGCTCGAAAGGACAATAGATAGATAGATAGATTTTGTCCTGCCATTTCCATCCTTTTATTCTGCGTAAGCATCCATTAATGAAAGTTTGTATCTTCATGATTGTCAATTTTGTTGTTCTCCATGTTTCACAGCCATATAATAGGACCGACTTAACATTTGAGTTGAAAATGTTTATTTTTGTATTTAACCTAATTTCTTTGGATTTCCATATGTTTCCCAGTGCAGTGAAAGCTCCTCTTGCTTTTGATATCCTTATTTTGGTATCATTTTCTGTTCCTCCCTCTTTATCTATATTCTCTCTATCTATCTATTGTCCTTTTGAGCAGAAGACGGCACATAGGGCAGAACCAGAATATATTACTGCCCAGATATATGTAAGATTGTACGTCTAGTAGAGGTATTTCTCCTAGTTTTATTTGGTTATTGCCAACTGTATTAATTCGTTTCATACTGAAATATTATTTCTATGCATTTTTCCTAACACTAGTAATATATGTGTTGAGGTGACTTTTTTTTTTATTTCAAAGCTGCTCAGATGAAAATGCTGTGGGACCCTCGTTTGATGTTGGCAGCTGCCAGCCACACGAAGCTGAAGGTTATCTCTGTGATGGATGTGTTGACCAGTCTCTCTGATCATGTTTCTGTGGTGGAGTGTGATGTCTTTGGTTATCTCAGTGTGAATGGAGAACTAATTGTCATCATCGCCCCTGTTATCACAAAGCCCTCTGCTTTGCAGGTATGAGTTTACATCCACTGGTGCATAATTTGATATTTATTCATGCGGTTGTAAATTTCCACAGATTTCTGTTTAGAGTCATTCTCATTTTTTGGTTGAGTTCTTTGAAGTTTATCACTCCAGATGACCAAAATTCTTCTTGTTGCATTTCTTTATGCAGATTATCTTACAATGAGTAGTTTAGTGACCAATCTCTTTTATGATATTCATGACTTCTGTTTTATTGATGTTGATTTTCATACTGTTATTAGGTGCCTGTATTGTTAAAATGTTCTTGTAGGTCTTCTTTTTTCAGTGTATTATCATAATATGTCAAATTACCTGATCATTACACTTAACCTCTGTATTTTCATGGTTTCTGTTGACTATTTTTTCTTTATTCTCTATGTTGCTTGTTCAGGTATGCTGCCATGTTCCTTTCATGGTGAAAATAACGTATTTATTAAATCAATTTATTTTGTTTGTTTGTCCAATCTTTTGTCTGTGATGAAAATTCCTTGGCTGTAACATAATTTTGTTTAATAGCATGTTCTATAAATAGAAGTGATGTAGATCTGATGAAAGATTACTTTCCAAGATACACTTTTATAATATAAATTAAGTACATGTAATATGTTGAAAACAGGATAGCAAAGCAAGCCCTCAAGTGGGAAACAACAGGTAGGAGGAAAAGAGGCCAACCCAGAGAAACACTGAGAAGAACATTGATCAAGGAAGCAAAGGCAGCAGGAAACGGCTCCCTCAATGAGATCTAGATGCTTACATAGAACAGATTCAAATGGCAAGATTTGATAAAAGATCTTTGCAAAGATGGAGACTGCAAGAAAAAAATGTTGAAGCAGGGAAATAGTATCTGAGTCTATGCCCTATGGGCTCATTACAGCTTGAAAGGTAGATAGACAGACAGACAGATGGACAGATTGTGTTGAAACTTCTTAATAATTGTCATGAGAACATCATCATCATCATCAAGTACCGGGCCTGCTGTCGTTGGTGATCATGTCTCTCCACAACTTTCGATCTCGACAGTTATTTATCATTTCTGTTGTCTCCATATTGGTCTTGAAATAATTCCATTGTACACAAAGTATTGTTCTTAGGCAGTTGTCTTCAAAAACATGAAGTTTTCTCTCAATCTCCTTTGTTGATTTTCAGCTTTCACATACTTAGAGGGTAAGTGTTGATAATACATTTGAGTTGAATATTCTAAGTTTGGTTTTCTTGCTTAGTATTTTTGATTTCCATATTTTGTCCAGGTTTTTCAAATTTGCTGCTGCTTTTGCTATCCAGCCTCTGATTTATTTCTTTGATTCACCTTCTTGATCTATAATACTACCAAGATATATATATATATATATATGGTTAATGAGCAGAGTATAAATTATGGATGAGACCATAAGAGAAAAAATCAGCCTAGAAGCAGTCCTGAACTTCATAGAAAGACATCAAATAGAATTGTTTGTTCACCTGGAGAGATTGGTTTTGATTCTGTACACCATACAAAACATGTAAAAGAAGAGAGGAGCAGTGTGCTTAAGACAGACTCAGATTAAGAACTCAAAGAACATCACAGAAACTCTACAACAATATTAAATAAAAATGACTGAGAATCAAACAAACCACATGAACATGTCATCTTCACAGATGCATCCATCATTAGAAGTCACTAGAGTAGTTGGTGTTTTATTCCATGCCTCAATGAGAAGACAGTTGAAAGTTCTGGTGCATGTGAGGCCACAACCAACAGCATGAGGTTGGAAGTTGAAGCTGCCATCACAGCTTGTTGAAAGGTGAATCCAACATGCGATTATTGTGACAGACTCAAAGCATTCTTCAGAAAATTGAACAAGCAATGTTGCACAGATAGTAGGCATATTAACTCTAAAAGTTGCAGGTCACAGAGCTTATATATTGTCCTGGATACACTTGCTGGTGTGTATGGTAATGAGCTGAATGACTGGCTGGCTGGGAGTGCCCCAATACAGAGAATATTGAGATGTGACAAGTCATATTTACTATTGGCCTTTAGAAACACCGTATCCAAAAAGGATTGAATGGAATGGGAGAACTCCCACATTCATTGATTGAAGGATTATGGTTTGAGTCTGAGTGAGGGAAGAACAAGCATGCCTTAGTGGATGGAAACAAGCAACAAACAATCAAAATGTGACAGGATTGATCAGTGTGCACAAATTGCGCTGGATTTTGGAAAGAGCAAAGAAGCAAATGTAGGAATGTCCTGATTGTTGTGACACTGTCTCATTAAAACAAAATAAACCAAACTTGTCACAGGGTGATAGGCATAAATATAAATATCATGCAGGTCATGAATCATCAAGTGCCATCTCCGCAATGAAGGTTGGCTACCATGGAGCGCCATTCTGCTCTGTTGCAGGTTGATTGCTTTGATGGTGCAGGTTGTCATAGGCGGATTTGTCCATCTTTTGATGTAACTCGTCCATGTTAGTTTTTGTCTGCCTCTGCCTCTTTTCATCATCATCATTGAGTGCCGTCTCCGCAACGAAGGTTGGCTACCATGGAGCGCCATTCTGCTCTATCTCTTGCTTTGATGGTGCAGGTTGTCATTGGTTGATTTGTCCATCTTTTGATGTTACTCGTCCATGTTAATCTTGGTCTGCCTCTGCCTCTTTTACCTTGTATTTTCCCCTCCAGGATTACTTTCAGTAGGCTGTTGTGTCTTTTAACATGGCCCAAGAATCGCATTTGTCTTGTTCTAATTGTGTTGAGAAGTTCTCTTTTCATTTTTAGTTGTTTTAAGACTTCATTGTTTGTTTTATTTTCCTTTCATCCAATTCTACCTATTCTTCTATATATCCACATTTCAAAGGCTTCAATTTTCTGTTCTGTTTTCTTGTCTAATGTAGGTCATGAATAAAGCTTGGAAAAACTTGAGTAGATAAATGTATGATAGTACTGAGCAGGTAAACTAATAGGGAAATGGAACAAAATATAACAGAAAGAGGAGCATGATGTGTTTATTAGTTATTTGTTGTCCCCTGTCTTTGATGATGTCCTGTGGCCAAAATGTTATATTTTCCTCTGTATCCCCTATTAGTATAGCTGCACAATACTATTTTTCATTAATTTTTTTTTAATTAATCATAGGCAATCATGTATCCACAAATGTTTATAAATTCTGCGGCTGACTTCCCATCATACCATTCTGTTTGTTAAACTGTCATTTATCTTTTCTGTCTGTTTCCCTGTATATCTTCTTACTTTTATTTTTCCAGTTGTCAAAATGTTCCAGCTGTTCATTTTTTATTTAAATGGCTAAAAGATTCAGTCAAATGGTAGTATCTATCTATTGTCCTTTCGAGCCAAAGACGGCACATAGGGCAGAACCACAATCTCAAAAAAACAGAAACCTTGCTTGCCAAAATGGCACATATTGCAGAGATCACTGCTTCCAAAACCTATGGCTCTGTTTCCATAACAATACTTTTTACAATGACAGCTTGTCAAGCCATCGATCAACCTCCTTAGTCGCCTCTTACAACAAGCCTGGAAGGTCACAGTGCCACTATTCTTTACTTCCCTCATAATGAGGCCCCGGTAACACACAGGAGAAATGGTAGTATAGAGACAACCATATGCAGACTGATGGACAAGAATGGGAAAATTATCATTATAAGTTCCTCATTCTGTCATGATTCTTCACACTTTCAAACCATCTATTATCTTTATTTTCTTTTATACTGCAGGTACTGTGTGTTAACAAATGTGATTGAATTATCAAATATTTTCTTCTTTTTTATTTGTCAGGTTCAAGCTTGCCAGAGTGAAGCAGGGAGAATTCATAGTCTTCTTAAAATGGGCAGCCCAAATATTGTATCATATTTAATCTTATCACCCCTGCTTCTGTCTTCATTAGAACGTTCCATAATGAGTCTGACCTTGAACCCCATGTACATTTCTGACCCCTATAGCACTTCAAACTTGGGGGGTAGCAATGCGTCTTTACATGCCAGTCACTTACCAACCATCACTGTTTGGATGCTGGTTGTACTGATGAGCTGGTGTTTTGTGTCAAGGCCATGGTTACAGCAGTTATGACATACTGTGCTTGTGTTCTAGTTGTGATATCTTGGATAAAAGTGGATGAAAAGGAAATGTTGAGTAATTAGTTGATATGAAGTGTTGATATAAATAATAAGTGGCTGTAGAGTTTTGTACTGATAAATATGATGATAATATTTGTTGTGCTGTGTAGTAGGCAATTTAAGAGAGTAAGAATGAATAACTGAAGGACATTTTGGGAGTGAAAAGTATGTTGTTGTGTGACTGAAGAATGCAATTATAAGTAGCAAATGACTGAAAGAACATCATTGAGAATGACTGACTGAGAAGTATTACAGTGATAAGTATCTGAAGAGTGATATAAAATGGCTGTTTTTGTCTTTACAGACAGTTTAAAAAAAAGACTTATCTCATTTCAAGAGTGTTGTGCAAAAGAGTTTTTGTTTGTTAATTGTTATTGATGAGGACTATGTTGTCATCACAAGCTGTGGTTTGTGTGGATTCAAAGACAGATGATGAGCTGATGATAAAACAAACATGCGTTACTCCAACCTTGAATCTCTCTTCTCCACACAAAACTTCTTCAAATTAACACACATGCATGTATTAATTTATGTATGCATAAGATAATCATTGAAGAAAACTTCTTCTTCAATATTCATTTCCTTTTTTATTTTTGAAAAAGAAAATCTTTTCTTGTATATTTTATGTGATAAAATCATGAAACAATTTAAATGAATTGTAACACAAATTGTTTTACATGTTTACCAGTGTGTACCAACCTCAGAGTGTGTCTTTTCAACATGATGTAAATTATTGTTGCTTGGAAAAGTACTTTGTGATATTTATATTAGACATAATAAGAATAATTTATTTGTGAGGATATGGGAAGAGTCTATGACTGGAAGATTCATGGTTTAGCTTTCTTTAAACTTGGTAAAAGGTGTTATTTTTCTGCATTTAACAAGAAGAGGTTGGATAAATAAAGTGTAGCAACATTAGTATATGTTAAAACTTCTTTGTCATTGGGCTCATTATGCTATAATAGCAATGAATTCTCTTGATTATAAACCATAATTATGTCTTAATAACAGTCTACTGTCTTGTATGTAGGCCCCACCCCAGCTTTGTTATAATAGCATTAGGTTTCTACTCTTTGAGTTTCACTTTTGTAACATTTATTTTTTTCAAAATTGAGCCTGACTTGTGTCTATTTTCTTGCATTTTCATGCAAAATGTTCTCAATAACAAGCAGTATGTTCTTGTGTGTGTGTGTGTGTGTGTCACCAGTTGTATATTGTAAAGCAATCTCTTCTTTAGTATTGGTCCCAAATAATGTCTTCATGATGGTCTGGTCTTTTGTTTATGTGTCTCCATATATTTTTATAATAATTTGCTTTTACGTTTGAAAACTTCCAGTTGTATTTATCAAAATTGATTCTCTTTTATATGAATCCACTTTTGCCCTTATCACACAATCTGTTCACTTCTCTATGAGCCACATTTAAAGTTTTCATCCAACATATTTACCTGTATATAAACTTATTTATGTTATCATAGAAAACCTCTATAATCTCTTTTCTTTAGGTTCCATCATTTTGGAAATGTCCTTTTGTAGTGGTACATAGTTAGTGTCATTGTAACAATTGTCTAATTATATCAGAGTAGTACTTTTTTAGGGAACAGGCAAATAATTGCAATGCTGCGGTAAAGCTGGTAGCAAGGAGCCAATGGTGGGGTGTGCTAAACACTCCAAGGTATGGTGACAGCTTTACAAATAAAGAACACAACACAATACTGACGTTTCGGCCTGTGGCCTTCTTCAGAATACATGGACAACGACAATCAGCGACAATCATCCTGAATCAGCTCTCCTCCCTGCCCTGCGTCGAGTTCTCCACACTTCACGTCAGTCTGCTCTTACCCCCTCTACTCATCCCCCCTCTGATAGAGTAGTGCTCGCTCTCACCCATCACCCTCACCACTACGCCGCTATTAGGACCATCCACCGCTACCTCCCTATTCTTCGATCTGACCCTACTACTCGTCTGCTCTTCCCTGACCCACCACTAGTGGCTTTAGACGTGACCGGAACCTCCGAGACTTTCTTGTCAGGGGCCGTCTTCCTGCTGACCACTTCAGCCATCGAGGCACTATCCGCTGCAACCGGAGAGTATGTAAAACTTGTGACCACGTTCTCCAGACCGACACTGTCCTTTCCCTAATGGTCCTTTCGAGATCAGAGAGGGATTCACTTGCACATCGCGGAACATCATTTATGCCATCATCTGTAAGCGATGCAAGTTGACCTACATCGGTCAGTCTGGTCGCAGAATCGGCGATAGGTGCCGTGAACACTTGAATGACATCACCCAAGAAGCGGACACTCCTGTAGCAGCCCACTTTAACTCGAGGGGCCATCGAGGTAAGACTGATGTCTTGGTAACTGGCCTAGTATCATGCTCCTCTGATCACCACAGTCGGCTCACTCTTGAGCACCGTCTGATCGCTCGTTGGGGCTGCCTCACCCCTCGTGGCATCAATGTATCCCTGTCCCTCTGAGGACCCTCCTGCCTCCGACTCCATCCTCCTACCTATGGACCTCTCTTCCTATTTCTCTTCTTGGGTCCTCTACTCCTCGTCCATCCCTGCTTTTCATATCCTCTTGAGTAACCCCCATCTTGCCTTCTTCCTCCTAAACCCCCCCCCCTCTCCCTACACCTTTTTCTCTTCTGACTATCTTCATGTCCTTTACCTCTTTATCACTATATCACCTCTCCACCTGGACTGTACGTACGATCTCTCTGCCCACCTCTATTGTCCCTCGTCCTTCCTACCACCCCTCTGCTGATCTACTCCTAGCTCACCCCTCTCCTCTCTATTAACTTGTAGTCACTACTCATCTATACCTACTATTCCAGTATCCCCCTTATCCTGATGCCCACTTTCATTCCCCCCTTTGTTCTATCATTTCCCTACTTCTTTACCTCCTATGGTTCATACCTCTTGCACACCATCCCTATTGCTCCACTTCTTCCAGACTTTCTCTTTTCCATTCACTTCTGACCTACCGCCTCTCCCCCTATCCAGTTTTCACATACCTGCTTCTTATCCCTCCTCTCCATACCTCCTCCTCCAATACTTCCCTACCTCCCGATAGACTAACTTCCTCCGGACCACCCCTCTATCGCCCTTCTCATTATACCGGCTTTATTATTCTTCCTCACCGTATCTCTTCCTCCAGTATCCAATCCTTCCTTTCGTTGACCTACCTCTCAACTCGTTCAGTTCGAGGCCATCCATTCTGTAGAGTCCATCTCTCTCACCACTGCCTAGTTTACTACTTTGTCGTGTCATTCTATTTCTTTCTCTTAACCTCTCGCGTGATCTCTCACTTCCATTGTTGAGTGATTTATATGTATTGCTTGTTGTGTCCCAGGAGTATCCTCGTCTATGCCCCCTTTCCCCCCCCCCCCCCTTTTGGTTTTCCCGAAATTGATCCTTTTTGCCCTCTTTACTGACCTGTCTTTGTCACGTGTTGCTTTCTATACACGTTCTCTGCGCTTTTAGTCATTTAGTCATTCCGACTGGTTTCAGCACGGATTACAGTTTTCCTGCTCCCTGCTCTGAGCTCAGCTAAGTACAATTTATTATACATTTTTCTCTCTCTTTTCTATTTTATATATTTTGACGCCCATCATACCTCTCATCATGTAAAATTCATTTCTCTCTTTTCTTATTTTTGCATCCTACTTTCCTCGCCCTCCACTTTATCATCTAACATGTAGTAATTGTGCTTCACCGCTTGTTGTCGTTGTCCATGTATTCTGAAGAAGGCCACAGGCCGAAACGTCAGTATTGTGTTGTGTTCTTTATTTGTAAAGCTGTCACCATACCTTGGAGTGTTTAGCACACCCCACCATTGGCTCCCTAGTACTTTTTTTATTTGAGTGCCCTTAAGTGAGTTTAATTTTCAGTCTACAATATGTATCACCACATAAACCAGTACTATATACTTAGATCTTTGATATATGCCTTATACCCAAGCCAAGGGACAAAACTTCTGAGTCCTCCTGATATGTTCAGTGCTGATTCCGGTTGATAAATTACACAAATAAATTTCACATTTTAAATTTAGAATTGTTTTATTTTGAAGGCCCAGCCTCCAGATATATTTTGTGAATTTTGCAGCCTGTCTATTGTACTGCCTGTACCATATCACCGACTACTTGTGCACATATACATTTTGCTGCACACTTCAACATTCATATTTTGTTTAAATGAGAGCAAGAAAGCAAACTGCAAGATTATCCTAGCATTTTTCAGCCAAAACTACCTGTTTTGTATATTAAAAGAGCTAGTTACAGATCAGGGATTAATGCTTCCAATTTGCAAAAGCTTTACTTTTAGCAATTTTGTCAGATTTATAGTACAAGAACAGTGAATTCCTAACTTTCATATAATTATAGAGGCATTTTTCATGGATTTCCCTGTAACATAATATGTATGGCCCTTTCATCTTGTCAAACGGTCTAGTGGAGGCTATTGTGTATTTTTTGTTTTTGAGATTTTGTTTTTGTTGAACAGCTTCTCTCATGGCTAATTCTACCAATGTTTGACAAACACACATGGCAACACAATGAACAAGTCAGGCCGCTGATCCACAGGTTTTCCATCCTTTTTCATGAGTCTTTTCTCTTCTAAGTGATGCCTTAGCACAGTCTCAAAAGATGTTATACCATTCCCTTATACATGCTCTCCATGATGTGCAATCACTTGCCAAATGTTCCCAATCATTTTCACAGATGGAGAAGTCATTCAGAGATGATTTACAGATATCTCTATATCATAGTTAGGGTCTCCCGATTTGTCTTTTTCTGTGTATTAGTTCACCATATAGTATTTGCTTGGGGATGCATTTTTCTTCCATTTGCTGGACATGCCTCAGCCATCTTAGTCTTCGACATCGGGGCATCAACATGATTGTTGGGATAGCACGTTGCAGGACAGTTAAGTTGGTTATTTTGTCCTGCCATTTAACATAATATGCAGCCTATGGATAAACAGATATTTTTCTTCTTTCTTTTTCTTACCTTAGTCACAGATGGGTGACCAGTCATTAGCATATACACCAAATGATGGCAACTTGTTTCTCCATTTCACATAATCTATGAACATCTTTCATATAGTGCCCCAATTCTGGCTCACGCTGTTCATCTCAGTTACTATTTCCAATTGCAGGTTTTTTCAGTCTGTCTCTTTTTGCTTTTTCTTCTGAATCTAGTTCAAGACAATTCTGTAACAGTTCCTCATTCCCTTCTGAACATGTGGCTTTTCAACCCCTGCCATGCTATGGGTATCCTTACTGTTGCAAAGTATGTTCCTTTCTTGTTTTTCATCGCTCTCACAATTTCTTTAATTTCATATCTAATTATCAGCAATTTGCATGTCCTTTGCAGAATGTTGCACTCATCACAGTCTGTCTGGAATAATCTCTGTCTCTAGCCAGATCTGCCACATCTTCTGATATCTTGCCAATGTTTCTTTGATGTTTTGAAATCACCTTCTTAGTATGCTTAGTATGTTGCGTTTTCCTGGAACTATGCGTTTCATTTATTGTTCTATCCAGCCCACTGTGTCATCTGACATGGCCGTAGCATTTTAACTTCCTCTGTAAGATATTCATAAGCCTGCTCCTTTTAAAGTTTAGGTCTTTCAATATGTCTTCATTACTCTTTTTCATTATCCAGAGTATACTAAAACATTTTCTGCAGCATATTGCTATTTCTTATCTGGTGTGATTTAAGAAAGTTTTGGCTCATGCATCTCATCTCACAATAGCTCAATCTTCCTTATTACTTAATGTCAATTTTGTTGATGTGTGAAATGTATGGATTTCAGTAGGTTAATTGTATGTAGAACTATTTAGCACTCATCATCATCAAGTACCGGGCCTGCTGGCATAGGTGATCAATGTTCTCCACAACTTTCAATCTTGGTAGCTATTTATCATTTCTGTTGTTGACCTTCTGCCAAGCCATTCTCTTAAGCTGTCTGCTATTTTTTCTCTTCGCTTCCCTCTATCTCTTCATCCCTCAATTTTTCCAGTTGTTGCAATATATTCCAGTTGTTCTCTTCTTATTACATGGCCAAAAAATGATGATTGTTTCTACCTAACATTGGAAATTAGCTCTCTTTTTGCTTTGACCTCTCTCAGAACATCTTCATTACTCTTCTTAGGTATCCATGGTACTCTCAACATTCTTCTCTATAACCACATTTCTACAGACTCCAGTGATTTACTTGTCCTATTGTCCATGATTCGCATCCATATGTTAAGACTGGCTCTACATAACATTTAAGAACTCTTTTTCTTGTTTCTATTGTCAAAAATGGATTGCACAATATCTTCCTCATTTTTTGGAAAGCTGCTTTTGCCTGAGCCATTCTGCATCTCATCTCTTTTGTACATCTTCCGTCTGAGGTTAACAAAGTTCCCAAATATTTAAATTCATTTACCTGTTTTAATATTGTTCCACTTGTCTTTATTTTGCACTGAGGTGATGTCTTTTTCTTTGTTGTTACCATTACCTCTGTCTTTTTGCTATTAAGGCTGAGTCCTTTATTTTTGCTTTCTTTTACTATAATGTCTAACATTTCTTGTAACTCATTTTCACTCTTAGCGATTAAAACTGTATCATCAGCATACCTTAGATTATTTATATTATGACCTCCAATTGTTATTCCAGGCATGCCCCTTATGGATCTTAAAATTTATCACTACTTAGCACATATAGTTTATGAAAGGGGGAATAAAATTCAATATCTGCATTAGTTATTCATAATGATAGGTTTGTGCACAAATAGCAAGTGGCAGAAGTACAGTTTAAAACATAAATAACCTTGTGTTTAAAAGCTTCTCTAGCAAACCTAGAACACCTAATTCTGATGTAGTTGTCATGTAGTTTATACAAAAACTGGGAGCCTCGGGAGCTTAGCTGGGATAACCGCCCAACTGGGCTAATGATGTTCGGACAACCCGTGTTTGATTCCCACTGGAAGCGGTGTGAGTTGTACTCATGGTTGGAAAAAAAATACCCCAGTGATCGACCCAGCTGCTGGCAGAATTGGGTACCAGGGTATAGTACTCTGAGAAGATGAGGAATGTCGCCTTGCATTGTTAGTTTCGATGCTTGAAGCAACACTATCCAGAAGTGTTCAGAAACTTCTGGATAGGCGGTCAAGCACATTGGGGTGAAAACTTGCGTGCTAATATGCTGATTCAGGTCTCATACCTTTATACAAAACTGATTGATGTCATAAAGTTTATTGGCAAATAAAAGATGCCCCATAGTTTGTTTATAAATAGCACATTTTCTGTAAAGTACACTTACTTTTTAAATAATCAGTGCTCTTACAATGTATCTATCTTTCTCAAAATTGTCTTCAAATATTTTATCAAGGAAATTGCTATTGTGGTACCACTGGTATTGAAATGTTATTGTCATCCATCAACACTATTTATGTCTCAGGTGAAAAGCTTTAAGTTATAAACTTTCCCTGTGTCCCATTTTTGTACTGATAATTCTCAGAAAATATTACAATATTTTTTTTAAAGAGATTCCTTACATTTATTTAGTAATATTGTCTGATCAGCATATTTGTGGTATAGGCATAACTATACATTATTGTTCTCTTTCTTTTATAAACTTTTGTTGTATTCTAATTTTTATAAAGTTTATACCAAAGAAATAAAACAAACATCAAACAAAGCTTTAAGTTCTAAAGGTGTTACCAGAATCTGGCCATCCAGAATCTGTGGTCTGTAAAAACTTCCATGTTGTAAATGCTCTAGTTATCTGTAGCAAAAAATTTCAATGTTGTAATAGTGTTCTGTCTTGTTTTATTTTACCCTGGATCTACTTTATTAATACACATTTGCTTGTATATAGATGAAAATATATTTATAATATTTATGAGAAGCATGCCCTGTACAAAATACTCATGGAGTAAGCTGTTTTTCAAATTTGGCTTGCTGATTCCATGGTTGATTATATCTGTTTAGCTTATTCTCCAAATATTGCCTAAGAGAACACAATTTAATTTTCTCTTTTTTTTTGGAAACACTTTATTCTATTTTGCTAAAGGGAGCATGTGTCAGCTCAATGGTTAGTGAACAGGACTACTAAGGATATGAGGTCAGGTTCGATCTAGATTGACCTCTTCTGATTCACCCAGCCGTAAATGGGTGCCAGATTTTTTTCTCTGAAAGCAAGATGGTACTGTTATAATATCGGCCACTTTACCAAAAAAAATAATGTCCCGAGGGTCTATAAAAAATATGGGCACTAATACCATATCCCCTGTACACCACCACGTGCCGTGATGAGGCTCTTTCTTTTTCTTCATTCTATTTTGCTAAAAATATTATTTAAATCTTTTTCAAATTGTTCTTAGACATTTCTATTTGTGTAAATTCATTTTTTAAATATACTATTATAATATAACCTGCCAGTGGCTGAGTGTTTAAAATAAACTCTTTTCTTCAAAGGTTTCTCAAGTTCTGAAGATGTAGGTTCAAACCATAAATAAGGTCAAGAATTTCCTCTAGAATAAAATACCAGCAGCGACTTGGACACTGTCGTTAGACAGTGTTTTCAGCCAGCCATTATTTCTCAGTTTCAGAACTTCCCAGGAAAATCCTAACTAGGAAAATATTTTATTTTTATTTTTTAAAATAAACATTTCTTAAAAGGTACATTTGTTATTTATAGATCTAGTCATCATTGGTAAATGCTTGTAGACCATGTGTGTTGATATTTTCTGGATTGTCTGCAGCTCTCCTGTGTTCAAAATCAGCACATTTGTGTTTCCTATTACCTCGTATGTACATAGAAAGTTGAAGTAAAAGGAAAGAATGAGATTTGTGTGTTGTGATTATATGAAAAGAATAACAGCCACTATCTACACATGGTTTAATCATTTATGTGATAATATGAATTGCCGTCTACAGCCGCGTGTGGTTCACTGTGTTCATTGAACATTTAGATAGACCGCACATTTATTTTAAATGTCTGGTTGTATGTGTGTCAATATAAATTTATATGTTTTTGATAAAGGCCACTGAATAAAAAATGTCCTTGCACATATCAGAAATGCAGGATTCTGCTCAAGGTTTGACTGTCCTACAATTTAAAAAAATCAAAAGGACTGAATATTTAATTATCAAATCACACAGGAAATTAACTATAAATATGTCACTTGCAAGTAATGATGAACTTATTGGACTGTTTGGTTAATAGTAATATGAACAACTGCTTTTCACTGTTATTTAAGAGGGCTAGACATCATATCTCATTACCCAGAGACAATGAGAGGGTAAAGCTATAAATAAATTGTAATATTATATAGAAATATTTTCCCCATCTGTGTCAGGATTAGAACCCAGTACCTCCTATTGAGAGGTCGATGCTTTACCTCTAACCACTCTTTGTCATACTGGTAATAGTATAATTTATGACAGAGCCTAGAAAAGGATGAATTATAACAACCATCCCTACAATGTCTTCAGCGAGGAAACCTTCACTGCTGTATCTTGCCACAAAAACAGAAAATGTGGCTAAAAGCAAAATTAAAGTGGTTATGAATGAGTGTATGGAAATAGAGATGTAGATTACATTTATTAAGACTTTATGCTTTGATGTAATAATAACATGTAATGGCAATCATTTATTACTGTTTACTGTTGTATCGATCATTTACACAATGTTTATTCTGTTATTTAATTCCCTGAACTGTATATTTGAAATGTGTAAACTTTAGGAGATTTGTTGATTTGACCAAATATTTTATCATACAACACGATACTTTATATTTATCGTAGATAATTGTCATATATATCCCTGGATGTACAAACTGTGTTGTGATAAATTCACTGAGCACCAAAGTCTTTAATTCTGACAGTTTTGTTTCAGAATGGTTTATCTTGTCTGTGTCCAGAGCTTTCATAAAAGATTGCATTTTGAGAGTATGGTTATGATAGATGAATCCTACAACAGCTCCCACCTAAAGAATGTCTCTTGAAGATAAAAAGCTTGTCAGTGGTAATGGTGGGTGGGAACTTATATAAATAATTTTTACAAATAGTTACCAATGTTGATAAATTTACTTCACTGGGGTAATTGAGATTGCAGATGAGTGAACTGTGTAAATGGGTGAGTAGATGAATGAGAGGAAGTGAGATTATCATAGGAAGTATTTAAGGCAGACACATTGACAATTGTCTACAGCTGTCAAAGTACACTAACATTTTTGTCTTGAAATGGACAGACATTTTGTATTGTCTTACAGAATAATTTATCACTAATTCTAAAGTTTTCTCACCTTTCACAAAACATTTTAGTAAACAGTAGTTTATAAATATTTGCAATAGGATGATAATATTAATAGGTTATATTTATTCTTGTTACAAAATGTTCTCATCGTACCAGTCTGTCAAGAATAGGCAGTGAACAAATAAACATGTAGTGATTATTTTTACAGCCAATGAGAATAGGTTTATGAAATCAAGGTAGTGGTGAGGTTAGTTTTATAACCCTTTCCCTCCAAATCTCATTTAGGTAATGTCAGCTTAGTATTTTGCTGTGTTCCTTTTTTTGTAAAGCTGTCACCATACCTTGTAGGAGTGTATGTTACACCTTGTAGGAGTGTATGTTACACCTTGTAGGAGTGTAGTGTTACACCTTGTAGGAGTGTATGTTACACCTTGTAGGAGTGTATGTTACACCTCACTACTGGCTGCTCAGCTTGATTGTGTTAAAAGATAGTAAGGACAATATGGTAGCAAGAGTTTTGTGAGGTCAGTTTTAAGGTATAGCAAGGAAGTAGTGAAGTCAATTTATGGTAGCTTGGGCGGGTGAAGTAAATTTTATGGTAGCAAGAGGGTTGTGAATTAAATTTATAGTAACAAAATTTATGGTGAAGTAGATTTTATTTTAGCAAGGAAGCAGAACTTTTAAAATGTTTGAAATCAATGCACTAGTGTGATTGTTTGTGCTCAGATTGATGTGTACTTTGTTTATTATGGACATAATAGAAAATATAAATGTTTTATAACTTTGGTGTCTGTAGTGTTGGCAGAGACTGAAATTGTGCCATAATGTGAATGTTATAACTGGGAGAAATTGGGTGTGAGATTATTCAAGCTTTAACTGGTGGCACAACATTGTGGGTTGATTATTTGTTACAGATTACTTTCTGTAATCGTGTAATGAAAACTTTGCTTCTTCAGTTAATTCATGGATGTATTGATAAGATTTTAAAAATCAAATATTAAAATAACAAAAGCACTTGTAAAGACAAATAATACAACAGGAGGTGGTAAAGTGGGGACAATTTGAAAGGTGGTTCTATAGATGAAGATAATATGGAAAGTAGCGATACAGGTGAGGATAACATGGATGGTAGTGATACAGATTAGGATAATATGGCATGTGCGATATCTATCTATCGATCTTTCGAGCCGTAGTCGGCCATAGGGCATAACAAATGGTGAGATTTGATGAAAGACAAGGATTGAAAACTGCTAGAATAAAGATTTAGTTAAGAGAAGGAATATCTGGGTCTATGCCTTATGGGCCGGCTACGGCTCGAAAGGTCAATAGATAGATGTTTCTGCACCCAACATGAATGTTGAGTAGATGTATATTTTCGTTCTGGTGTTATTTAACAGGCAAATACTTGCAGTGCTGTGGGAATGCTGGTAGCAAGGAGCCAGTAGTGATGTGTACTGGCTGTTAACCATTCTTAATCTTTTGTCTATTTCAATCTGTCATTTTCATCAGTTAGTATGTCACATTCAGGTCAGCTATATACTTTAAATCTCTCTTGGTTATTTCCATCTATTCTGATATTCATTTATATGTTCATCATCATCAAGTACCAGGCCTGCTGGCGTAGGTGATCATGTCTCTCCACAACTTTCAATCTCGACAGTTATTTATCTTTATGTTGTTGACCTTCTGCCAAGCCATTCTCATTAAGCTGTCTGGTATTTTTCTCTTTGCTTCCCTCTATCTATTCGCCCTCAATTTTTCCAGTTGTTCTATTCTCATTACATGGCCAACAAATGATGATTGTTTCTTCCTAATATTGGAAATTAGCTCTCTTTTTGCTTTGACCTCTTTCAGAACATATTCATTACTCTTCTTAGCTGTCCAAGGTATTCTCAACATTCTTCTGTAAAACCACATTTCTACAGACTCCAGTGATTTTTGTTAACAGTGATCAGTTTTGATTTTAACAGTGATTTGTATGTTACCTCTGTTTATTATCACAGTTTTGTCTTCTTAAAATTTATATCCAAACCGTACTCTCTATTTGTTTTGTTTATTTTTTAACTAGTTGTAGTTCTTTTGGGTTTTCTGCCAGTGTGATCAGCATATCTTAGGTTATTAATTGTGCATTCATTGATGTTTAAACCTGGCACTTTATGATATTTTTAAAGATCTACTCAGTGTATACATTGAACAAACATGGAGATAGAACACTGTCCTGTCTAAAATAATATGTACCAGTTTTATAACCACATTTTCAAGTTTTGTATGTGCAAGTCTACTAGCTATGGTAAAAACATGAACTTGTATAATTTTATTCTACAACATTCACTGTAGACATATTTTTTAAAATGACATAAGATAGTACTTTCATCAAATTATTGTAGTTCACCTTCTTGCATTATGTTTTGACAATCACTCAATGTTGTTCTTGCTGATAAAAATGTTTTATATTTAGCAAACTGATAATCAATATTCATGTTGCTTTGATATGCACAATTAAAATGAAACTCATTTTTGTGAAATATGTTTTCTGTTGTTTTATTATAAGGAAAGAATGACAAGTATTTCATAATAAAAGCGATATTAACTAGCTTTTGAAATCTTTCGGGTCCTAAGGAGCCACACACTGCTTTGAGCTTCCTGTGTAATGAAGCAACAGACTGGAGAACTGACTTTTTCAAGCAAATTGATAATGGTCATATTGACCTTTCGAGCCATAGCCGGCCCATAGGGCATAGACCAAGATACTCCTTCTCTTATCTAAATTTTATTCTAGCAGTTTTCAATTCTTTTAAATATTATCAAATCTCGCCATTTGTCTCTGTTCTGTGCAAGCAGTTCTATCTCATTGAGGGAGCCGATTCCTGCTGCTATTGCCTCTCTCATCAATGTTCTTCTCAGTGTCTCTCTGGGTCTTCCTCTTTTTCTCTTACCTGTTGTTTCCCATATGAGGGCTTGATTGCTATTCGGTTATTATCTCTTCTCATCACATGTCCAACATATGACCATCGTCTTTTCTTGATTACTGAAGATATTAGTGGTTGATTACTGGTCATACGCAAGAGTAAAAATTTGATAATTTTGGAACTAAATCAGGACAAACTTTATTTATGGGCCATGTAAAGAGAAGAGAATATATTATAACTGGTAAAATCGATGGAAGAAGAAATAGAAAGAAAAGATACCAGGCAGTTTAACGGGATGGTTTGATAGAAAGTCAACAATATTATAACAACTGGAAAAACCGACGGAAGAAGAAATACATGTAGAAAGAAAAGATACCAGGCAGTTTAACAGGATGGTTTGATAGAAAGTCATCAATATTATAACAACTGGAAAAACCGATGGAAGAAGAAATAGAAAGAAAAGATACCAGGCAGTTTAACAGGATGGTTTGATAGAAAGTCAACAATATTATAACAACTGGAAAAACCGATGGAAGAAGAAATAGAAAGAAAAGATACCAGGCAGTTTAACGGGATGGTTTGATAGAAAGTCAACAATATTATAACAACTGGAAAAAACGACGGAAGAAGAAATAGAAAGAAAAGATACCAGGCAGTTTAACAGGATGGTCTGATAGAAAGTCAACAATAGAATTGATAAACAGCTTTAGAAATAGAAAGTTGCGGAAAGCACCAACACCTGCAGGGACAGTATTTAATGAAGATAACTAAATTCCTTGGATAAAGGCGGGCAATAAGTCACAAAGAGGTTTTAAACAGTTCAGGACTGGTTGGTCTTGAGGCAAGACGTCTGCCTCAGGACAGAGAGGTTGTGGGTTCAAATCTCAGCTACACCGGTTGGGATTTTTATTTATGATTTCTCTTTGCGGCAACCACACCTGGTCTCAGCAGCGAGGCCCGGCTTGAAACATCAGCTACTCATCGACGGAAAAAAACATGAGTACCTCCGAAGTCGGAGTTATCTGCCTGTGCGGCAAGGGACCCCTGTGTACACGGCTGCCAGGGAAAATTTGGATTAACACGCAAAATTCAGTTTCCTAGTCTCTGGGGACTTCGTCAGAGTTGAAAGCTGGCGAACGCAACAACAACAACAGTTCATAAGCTTTGGAATGTATTTCTGAGGTGCAGTGGAGGAACAAAGAACAGTAACCTATCATTTATATCTGCAGAAGTCTTTCTGGTGTTTACCTGATGACTACTAAAGGAAAGGATTATACTCTTTTGTCTGTCCTTAAAAGGGCATTGAGTGGTTGTCGATGCTGCCACTATTTTATCTTCTCAATAACACCCCCATTGAAAACACATGAAAAGACGATTAGAGGCCACAGAGATGGGATTTCTCAGAAGAATGTTGAAAGTTCCCTGGATAGTTAAAAAGACCAATGAGGAAATTCTCAAAGAGGCCAACACAAAAAGGGAACTCCTAAAAAACATCAGAAAGAAACAATCAACATTTTTCGGACACATCATTCGAAGAGGAAAGTTGGAATACTTGGTTACAACTGGCAAAATACAGGGAAAGAGAGATCGCGGATGACAAAGAGAGAAAATACTAGATAGTTTGGTGTCATGGCATGGAAAATAGTCAACATCAGAAATGATACGATGCATGGCGATAGAAGATTGTGGAAGGACATGATCTCCTACACCAACCTGTATGACACATGATGATGATGGCTACTAAAGGAATTGATAGTCCTCTTTGTCATCTGTCTTTTAAAGGAGGTGGGCATAGATTAGTTTGTGGTTTACTTTCTTTTTTTGACCCAACACATTCGACTTCAACATGGAATTTGTGTGCATAATGTCTTCCTCCTTTATCCGTACCCACTTGGCCAGACTAGACTGGTTAGTCTGTTTCTTGAGACACCATGAGTGGTAGAGTAGGGCCTAGGTGGTTCAGGAAGTGACTCAAGAGGGATGAGCATAAAACAAATGTTAAAGAAAAAAAACATAAATTATGTAACAACTTATGTATAAAGCGTATACCTCATGGAGAACTGAACGGTGATGATGAAAGAGAAACATTACAAAAACATGTTTCCAATATTCAGTTTAAAATCAGAAGTCAGCCAAGCCACTGCATTGCCGTGAAAGAATATGTTTATTTATAACTTACAAGAGAAAATGGTCATATACAGGCATAGATGCTGTTATAATTTACAACAGAGACCAAAAAATAGGAAAAAAAAAACAGAAATAACAGACTACATTGTACAATGTAGCTTGGTCATTACACATGACCTAGGTCCATACTGCAATAATGTGCTAGAATAATTGAAAGATCTGGCACTTAAAAAAACATGCCTTTAAATTCAAATGTAATTCAAGCTATTATTTCTCCAACAGGCAAAATATCTTATTTCTAAACAAAACTTATTTCCTAACAGAAAAAAGATACATCGCACACATACAAATGATTATCTAGTTTCATAATATCAATGATAACACTTGAGAATGAACTTTACTATTCTATTCATGAATACATTAAAATAATTTTCCAAACTATCTGTTATTTTTGTCTAACTCAGAACAGATTATGACATTTTGAAATTATTTAAATAACTTATTATTAACATGAATCTACATAATTTATCTAACTTAATAGATGTGCCTAATAATTGAAATGACTTAATAGTATCCAATGTACTACCTGAACAAACACCCTGTGGTGTTTCTCTCTGCCACTTGATCAAAACACAACCAGGTAACCTACAGGTGTTAGCACATGCTGAATGACAGTTGTTGGGACCTGTATGCTAACAGAGACTCTGGACATTACGCTTAGTCACTACTGTTATAGTAAGATGGTATATTTCCTAGCAATTAAAAAGCACATACCATCTGGATATAATAATCATTTAATATGTGTAGAATGACAGGAAACAGCCTGAGAGATAAGATCAGAAATGAAGAAATGAGAAAAAGATAGGAATAACCCCTGCCATAGAATATATAAAGAAACAAAAAAATAAAATGGTTTTGGCCACATGATAAGGCAGAAAGATCAAAACATAACACAACAAGCCATCAATAAACATTTCGAGTACACCAGATTTAAGGGCCAACCACGAAAAAGATGGATTGATGGAATATTAGTAACACTAGGAAATATAACAGCAGCAGAGGCGAACAGAAGAGCAAAAGACCGCAAATTTTATCTCACATGACGCTGAGAGGCAAATGAGGAAGGAAAAAAGAAAAGAAGAATTATGTGTAGATTTAAAAGCTAATGTATATATGACTACAAACACTACAGTACAAGTAGTAATCACTAGCTGGCACAAGAGCAAAATTGTCAATTCAGCCAATCAGGAACAAATTGGCAATATATATATACAAATGTAATCATGTTGGCATATATTTGTGATATGTGCTTGTAGTTAGATACATTTTGTATAGACTTCTGTGCAGGGCTTATGTACTAGACTCAAGCATAGAAAAAAGGTTTTGTAGTTAGCTGCTATATCGGGACCTGAAAAGAATCAATTCACTCATACCAAACTGAACCAGAATCATACTAGAATACTAACATTCATTAGACATTTCATATTTTTCTTACAGAACTCTATACTTGTCAACACAAACTGGCTTGCTTTCCTTGCGGTCAGAGGTTAACATGCTATAGCCAATGGCATGAAGGCTTAGATATTTACTGCAATCACAAATTTGCTACATTTGTTACCTTCAACAAAATAACATGAGGCAGATGTATTCCACTCATTACATGTAAAGGGACAATACAGACAATCATATCTGACAAGTACAACAAGGAAGAAAGAATGATTTTTGCTGTTATACTAAGTCTAATTGGTATTTACCAGAGCTAATGTAAAAACCATTAAAAAAGAGAGAGATTAAACTCTAACACCGAGTCTTGGCTGTCCCAAATAAACCATGTTAACCTATAAACCTAAAATGATTAACTGTAACATTAAAGTTGACTGGCCACATTTACCAGAGCTAATGTAAAAACCACAAAAAAAAGATTTACACTAGACCTTACTTGGCCACAACTATCAGAGATAAGGTTAAGATTTCCTGCATGACATGATGCAATGTGCGGAATACAGTCTTAGAGCCATATGTTTTCAAAGACCAGAAAGCATATTTTTATCAATTTATGCAGCTGGTAACACAAAAAGAGCAAACCTGAAAAGATTAACACCAACACTAGAGTTTGCTTTCCAAATCTGGTAAAATTATGTACAAATCAGAAAGAGATTAAATGTGAACATTAGAGTTTGGATAACCATAATTTCTAATATCAGAAAAAAAGATTTCATATTAACACTAGTGCTAGCCAAACAATACTTTCTAATCTGAAAACCAAAATAGATCTCCTTAATTAAATGTGGTCGTTGAGGGCCAATTTGGCAGAAGTCATATGAGAGAAATAACAACATTATTGCTAGAGTGAACAAAGTGGAGAAAAAAAAAGAATTTAAAACTGGTACTGGTTTAACATTGCAATAAAATATCTTTGGCCACAATGCTGGATACTAATGTATGTTTGCCTGATATGTGATAAAGCTAGAACAAATATATTTATATATAAATCATGTTTGATTCTTCCACTTACAGCCCACATGTACATACTCACAATACTTTGCGCAAATCCCTATTTGTATTACTGTCAGTCTAGAAGCATGTTAAGCCCTATTATCCGTTGATTACCTTCATGGAATATAAGGCATGTTCACAGTTGGCCCAGGATATGTCAACTTTATATAAAAGTATAAAACACAACACATGGACCGTTCACATATAATTTCTTTACAATTTTACAAACAAGTTTTGTTACCCCAAATACCCCTATAAAATATATAGTTTCCTCAATAAAAGAAAACAATCTCAACTCTGTAGGGTTGTTTTAGGTTTAACTTATTTTACTAAACTATTTTGGTTTAATTAATAGTTATGAAATATAATCAGATATATCACAATAACCCCCATAGTCTAATTGTTATCAACTTTCATTTATAATCACTTTCTTTTTTTAAAACTCATACTTGATTAATCTGACACCAAAAGATACATGGAAACAAGGTAAATATACTAATTGGCAATGTTCTTTTTAAATTTGACTTTGTCAAATTTGAAGGAAATTTTCTACAAGCTGCCTAATTATATCAGTACATATTTAAAGTGTCAGTCAAAATTAATTTTAATTGAGGCATTAGCAATAGATTGGGCAACAAGAGGCAGACCTCAAGAAATTATCTAGATATATGCCAGAGATTGTTAAGACTATGTTGAGTAATGGTCACAGATACAAAGAAACTATGTAGAGTAATGGTCACACACATGAAGAAACTATGTTGAGCAATGGTCACAGACATGAAGAAACTATGTTGAAAAATGGTCACACACATGAAGAAAATATGTTGAGTAATGGTTGCAGGCACAAAAGAATAAACTGTGTTGATAATGGCAAGAAGCAAGAACAAACCAATGACTCTTGTGAAACGAGACACTGACATTTGTAAAGATTCTCTTTGTACTCAATTATATGTGAAGTGTAACATATTTCCTTACAATTCATTTGTCATCAGATTAAATTTCTTTCTAGTTCACATCAGCAAATACTTTTTTTTTAATTCATTGATTAAATCCTAAATTCTTGATCAAGTTTTAAATATTTAAATACCTAAAAAAAACCTTGGTGTCAATTTATGAAGTTTTTTTGGTTTTTGCAAATATATACAGCAATTTCATGTGAAGCAAAATAGCAACACCACAGACATACAACAAATACAGCAGCTTAAATGACCTATAAAGTAATATGTATTAATAAGCATAACTAAAAACATGTACAATGAATTATAACTGTGCCCACTATTCATTTTGGTAGATTATGGAAGACTACACGTTTTGAACTATGTTTTCAAAATAATTTTTTCTACAATTTTTGTATATCTTAGAATAAATACCGAGTTTAGTCACATTAAATAAGTTGAGTTCATCCTTTCGAGAACAAAATAGTTGATAACTTAATTACATTTTCATTGCAGAATAAAATAAAAACAACAAGCAACGATAAAGTTAAGAAAATCAAATAAATTTTAAAAATAAATGCTTCTGGTGCTCCAGATGCAATGAAAATAATCTGAATGTTTCAAAATAAATGACAATGGCCTATAACCTAACTGACCAAAACAGGAAAACAAAAACCAATGTAATTAAGAAAGTTGGTAGACAACACAGTATCAACCAATGTCTCCGTCACTTGGCTCGGATACTCGCTTTAGATGTGGGTCCATCCAGAGCTTGTGGTACACCATTAATACTCTTGGACTTGAGGATTCCATCCTCTTCAACCATCACAGTTTCCTGTCCGTTCTCCACAATTCTGGGGGAGGCAGCAACAAATGATAAAGCAATTATGAACTTACAACATTTAAAAATGTCAACATTCTAAAAACAATTAACGGATAAAATTTCATGAAAAAAGGTAAGTCCCTAATAATCTCCTGCTAACCCTCCCCAAAAGTGCATAAAAGTTGGAAGTGAAACTTCACATTGCATGAGAAGTGAAATTTTAAAAACAATGAAAACTGCAAGAAAGTATTTCAGTAGGAAATATTAAAAAAAGATGGAAACAAGAATATGCAAAGTATAACAAGAGGGAAGGAACCTCCAACTATCAAGTAGGGATCCAGTCAGCATACTTCACCTATGCATTGGCCATAACGGGGAAACCACATGTTCACCAAACTCAAAATAGGAACTGCCAGCCAATGCCACTGTACCCTGGATAACATGACAACAAAACATGTTCTACTGGATTGCCCCATTACACAGGCCTAAGGAGGATAATGTGGCCCACACCCACCTTCGTGGGCGAGAAACTCTACAGGGCAACCAAATCACTGAAATAGACAGCTGCCTTCATAAGAGAGTCTGGAGACCTAGTTTGAATGAGCCATGATTCAAAAGAAGAAGTAGTAGAAAATATGAGCCATATAAATTTCAAGACAATGATTAGACAATAGCATCCAAAAAGGAATGAAAAGGGCAAGAAAATCTTACTTAAAACACATCAGATGCGACTGATTACAAAATGTAAGTAATTATTTCAACAACAGTTTTTTTTTCTATTGGGAGTGAAATAAAAACTCTGACCTGAACACCTCAAGATGACTGCACTGGACAAACAGGCTTTATTCTCTGATCCTATAAGATAAGATTCCCACAAGGACTGAGCCCAGAAATGGGAATTGTTATATTATGATCATCATCACTGCACAACAAAATATTCCATAGGTGCTCCAATTTTCCCCTAAAATATTGAGAATCTCCAAGGAGAAGCATGATCCATCTGCACAAACTCCATAGCATGGCCTGTAATCCATCGGTGTGGGCAGATTTTTGCTGACAATTTTATTCAGGTAGCGGCCATTTTTTTGGCCTACTCTTTTTTATTTTAACTGCCAAGAGTTCTTAACATGCACTAGTGCAAGCAGGACCGCCTATTTTTGCCGTTATTCAAGAGAGCTGGACATCTGATCTCACTAACCAGAGACCAGGGAAGGATAAAGCCACAAAGAAATCATGGATTCAGTTTTATTTATTTCTGACAAATATGCCAACAGGGGGAACCCGGGACCTTCCTGTCCAGAGGCTGACATCTTACCTCTAGACCACCCAACCTCCAAAAATGCTGTACAGACATTTTTTAATGTAACAACAAAGATGCCACACAGACATTTTTTAATGTAACAACAAAGATGCTATACAGACATTTTTTAAAGTAACAAAGATGCTATACAGACATTTTTTTAAAATAACAACAAAGATGCTATACAGACATTTTTTAAAGTAACAACAATGATGCCATATAGACATTTTAAAAAGCAGAGATGGAATAAGAGCCTGTGATAGACCCAGATTAAGATGGACTGACAACATCCATGAAATGCAATACATCAAACTGACAATGAGGCTGTCAGAAGAGCAAGAACGAGAACTTAGAGGAAGTCAAGAGAGAAGCGAGAAAAGAGAAAAAAGAGAGAATTTAAAATTTGATTTGTCTTATGAGTGGAATGAGTGGGAGTGCTTTGTCGTTTCCGATTGTTTCCAAAATGGAGGAATTATTTTTCTCCGGCTTGGTATAGAACCGTTGATCAGAGGTTTAACAAGCCACTATCGTAAAAACGATGTTAATGAAACGTAGACCTGATACCAAATAGCAAAGCAAGCCCTCATATGGGAAACAACAGGTAAGAGAAAAAGAGGAAGACCCAGAGAGACACTGAGAAGAACATTGATGAGAGAGGCAAGAGCATAGGATTCGGCTCCCTCAATGAGATAGAGCTGCTTGCACAGAACAGAGACAAATGGCGAGATTTGATAAAATATCTTTAAAAGAATTGAAAACTGCTGGAACAAAAAATTCAGATAAGAGAAGGAGTATCTTGGTCTACGCCCTATGGGCCGGCTACGGCTCGAAAGATCAATAGATAGATATGAGTGGGATTCTCCTGTAGTTCAGAGGGCACTGATTTTTTAACTGCCCTTTTACTTACACATATACATTAATTTAATAACTATGAAGCACTTACTTTTTTGTGACAATACGTTTTCCATTGATTACTTTAGTTGATGTCGACGTGGAGCGGAAGTTACCACCAACTGTTGGACCTCCAAAGCTTGTACTGGAGAAGTGAGCTATACTGAAAACAAAGAAGTAAACGGTCACAATACAAAACATTATTGAAACATGATCTTTCTTAAGCAACAAAATAAATGCTTTGGCTAGACTGAATCATATACAATATAATTAATATACTGTGTGTTGCCATAGTCCTAGAGGGGACATCATTTGTTAACAATGTTACTTGTCATATCATAAGAGGAAACTCTGAAGGATTAGATAATACAAACAATTTTCAACAAATAATGAAATATGTTCTATAAGGAGTTTAATAACAGCTTCAGACACTATGTGATTGCATGATTGCTCTTTCTTGTGTGCATGGAGGTGATTACAAAGTCTAATTAGGGCCTGGAATATTCCCTGCCACAAGTGGGTCATGCATGATCAAGATTTGTCATTATGCAGTGTGTTTTCTTCATGACAAGTAGATTCTGTATTTACCTTTCAGTGATGCTACTACACAAGTGTAAACAATCCTGTTTAAAGGCTTCCCAAAATATAATACTGATGTTTCTTAGAAACATGTTTAGAGTGTCTTTGAAGCATTCCTTCTGTCCACTAGCTGGTCACTTTCATTTGCTGAATCCACCCTTCAAAAGCTGTTTCAAGATGTGCTGATCAAACATATTGACAATGTGCCCATCTCATCTCATTTGGGCTTTTGCAGTAGCAACAACATGTGGATATCTGTAGTTTTAGCTTTCATTAGAACTTCAATTTGTGCTACTTTATCCTGCCGTTTTAATCTGCTACACAGTTTTAAGAAATAGCTCATGTGAAAATGGAAAAGTGTTATGGCATGTCTGCTATATATTGTCCATGTTTCACTGGCACACAGTAAGGTAATATTCACTATGATATGATAGACCTTAATTTTATGGTAAGGCTGATTTGATTTGGTTCACACACAGGCACAATGGCAACCACAATATGAGATTTTGTTGACCTCAAAATTCATGTTTGCTGCTCTGGATATTGTGCTATCAAGAGAGGTGATGTTCATATTCTTCCTTATACCTCCAGTTGGTTCTCCATTGAAAACTGACTCATAGATTGGATGGTTCTTTAAACCAGAATGGAATAAACTCTTTCATTCCTTTCTCTTATATTCTTTTTTCTTCTTTCCTTCATCATCCTCTTATTTTTTACTAGATTGATCTTTCTCCTTGTCCTTTCCATTTTTAGAACTGCTCATTATCTAATGCCCACTTAGGGCCTTTGATCCTAAAGTCTGACAGTTTCCTAGGCTTAGTCACTACGTTATCAAATCATGGTGAGGACATCAGCTTGACTATTGTGACTATTTTTTTCCATGCAAAGTATACACATACATTTGATAAAATATCTTTAAAAGAATTGAAAACTGCTATAACAGAAATTCAGATAAGAGAAGGGGTATCTTGGTCTACGCCCTATGGGTCGGCTACAGCTCGAAAGGTCAAAGGATAGATAGATAGAAAGCATACACAATGGAGGAGAATAGTGCAGAACTCCAGGAGAAGACGCAGAGTCAAATGGAGTGACAACATCAAGGAAACATTACAACAGAATCAAATGTAAATTTGAGGCAGACAGAGGAGTGACAACTACAACTTTGTATCTCCCTTGACATTTAAACAAACAGGTATAAAAGGGAAAAAAGGAAGAATAAAGAACAAATTCAAGAGCAGAGCAGAACCAACAAAAGATACGGGGACTAATGGCAAAATTTAAAAGAAAACAAATTTGAAATAAAATGACAACAAAAAAATGCTAAATGTTTTCTGACAAAACAAAATATTTCATTCAATCAATGATCAATTAACTCCTTCACACTTTTCTTCCTTTCCGGCTAGTAATACCTGTCCATATGTTTGTTAACTTTCTACACTTTGTTAATATTAAAATTTGACTATTTAACTAATATATTAACATTAAACTCATTCCAGTACAGTTAGTCAGTGTTTGTGCTTATATAGTTAGTATTTGCAATCAACATTCCATCACACACAAAGTGCAAGTTTGTTAGCAGTTGTAAACTTAGACAGCATCTATTGAATGAGAGACCAAACAAGCTGAAGATCACAAGAAGAACATTTACCAGAAAACAATCACATTACCATTACAACACATTTACAAGTAATGTAATGACAACCCTCATATCAATGCCATGTGAAGATGAAATGTTTTAAACCTCATAGTACGGGCAGCTTGAATGCTGCAAAGTCAGTGGCCCACTTTATTGTAAATAGTTTAATATTTTTATTTTTTTTTAAGTTTATGCTTCTGTGTCATCTGTTATCACTGTAATGATGCAACCATAGCATTTTGGAATACATTAGTTTGTTATTCTCATACACTTGCTCAAGACCTCATAGTTGGTCTAGACGACCTAATAACCCAGTACCTCTAGGATGTCCCTGCAGGTGTGAAATCTGCTTATATAGAAGACCAAATAATGCAGTACCTCTAGGATGTTTCTCCATGAGTGGAGTCTGCTGATATAGAAGACCTAACAACTCAGTACCTCTAGGATGTTTCTCCATGAGTGGAGTCTGCTGATATAGAAGACCTAACAACTCAGTACCTCTAGGATGTTCCTGCAATAGTGGAATCTGCTGATATAGAAGACCAAATAATGCAGTACTTCTAGGATGTTCCTGCAATAGTGGAATCTGTTGATATAGAAGACCTAACAACTCAGTACCTCTAGGATGTTCCTGCAATAGTGGAATCTGCTGATATAGAAGACCAAATAATGCAGTACTTCTATGATGTCCCTGCAATAGTGAAATCTACTGATATTGAAGACCTAACAACTCATTACCACTAGGATGTCCCTTCAATAGTGGAGTCTGTTGATATAGAAGACTTTATGCTGCCATATTTCTAAGATGAACAAACTCCATCTTCTCCTGAAAAACCCAGGAACTATAACAAAAAAAAAAAAAAACATAATAACCAACATCTTTATCCTACTTCTAAAAGATAATGGCTTGTATTGAATCTGTAGCATTAGATCAACATCATCCTCATTGTTCTAAGTTCCAGTTTGAAGAAGGGGAAGTCAATGTTCATCCCATCACTTGAGATATTCCCATTAAACAGCCAGAATATTTGCAGTGTGTACATTGTGAAACAAACGCAACAGGTAGTAAAGTCAGTACACTACTCCTACACTTTTTCAAATAAGCCAATAAAAAGTGTTCCTAGTTTTGCAGGTAAAGTATGCCTGGGTGTGAGTCATGTGGCAGCACACCTGAAAGGTGAAAAAGGTGGCTAGCAGAATCAGGGCTAGGTGTATGTGCATGCTGCAGGGGAAGGCATGGGAATGTGGGGTCCATCACACTGATAGGATGGGACAGAGAGTGGGTTGTGTGAGTGGAAGGACCTGATTTAGAATCAATAACTTTTTTAATAACAAAAATAGGATATAACGTTAAAGCAGAAAAAAGAGAGGCATAGCAATGGAAAAGACTGAACATTTATTCAATTAGTTCACAGAATTCTTGGTTGGTTATCCTATCTTTTATTTAGTTTCAGAAACATTTCTTTAGGTTTTATTCTCTTTGTTTTAGTTACAATAAACTACCTGTGGCATTAGTCATGATAATTCTTAGTTGAGACAATATTTTAAAATTGAGTTTTCTTATGATAATTTTTAGAAGAGAAATTATTTATTCCTAATTAAGACATGTCCTATCAAAAATGGATGATAAAACTAAGTCATATGTTGAGCCTGTATTTGACAGATAAACATCAAAAAGTATAGGTCATATGCCACTTCCCAGACAAATTAAGAACAAATGATAGAAGCAACTTTCTGAAACTGCTGATAATGCACTGTAATCTTTCTGTCCATTTAGGCAATAAATCAGAGTGCCAGGGGCTAGTACTTGAGCATTATAGTGATGGTCCTCTATACAAGAACAGGAGCAACACAATTTTGGAAGAGCTAACAAAGAATGCATATAATACGGAGATGAGCAATGATTAAATGATAAATATTTAGATATGGTGCTTATTCACACTTTTCTATAGAAGCAGTAGTAAACTTGTACTACTATACAGCAGTAGTAAACTTGTTACCCATGATTGATTACAATCATAAATGATTGATTACACTTGTATAGACATGTTATAAATGTGCACAGACTATCATGCCTTCCTCCTCAGAAAACATAACAAATCAATGTTCAGAAGGGCACAGAGAAACTGATATAAAATGTGTCAATTTTGGAGGAGCTTAGACAGAGTACATAGACAGTTCATGGAACCCTTTACTGAGGGTATTTGGACACCCAAACAAAATAGCCTATGTTATAAAAAGATTATAAACTAAATTTACATGCAGAGTGAATAATCCAAAGTAAAAGCTAGAGTGGCCCTGGGAAGCCTCATATTAACCTTTTTCTTGACTGCTACAAACTGCCCGATAAGGCATTAAATAAAGGATATTCCTAAAGGAATACAATAATTTCTACACTAGAAGACTTTAATGTTCATATGACATCACATAAACAGCCCATTCTTACCTACACATTCCAGAGATTGCAGGCAGGCTGTTTGTTACAAATACAGTCAATATGTAAAAAAAAATTTTTAACAAAAACTTATAAAGAATAAGAATCATATTGTTAAATTTAAGAAACCTGCAACAATTTGCTGTAAATCCAATACCATATATCTTGAAAGCTCAGTAACTCCAGATATAAGAGCCAGTGAGGGCATGGGCAGATTGATGAACAAACTCAGGATAGCATTTGCTAACTTAAATATTTAGAGACCCCTACTGTACAATACAAGAATGACACTTATATATATATGTTTCCTTGTTAAATATCCATGAGATAGAACTGCTTGCACAGAACAGAGACAGATGGCGAGATTCGATAAAATATCTTTAAAAGAAAACTGCTAGAACAAAAAATTCATATAGGAGAAGGTGTATCTTGGTCTACGCCCTATGGGCCGGTTACGGCTCGAAAGGTCAATAGATAGATAGATAGATAGATATATATAGCCTTTGGTGTCATGACAGATGGTAGCAAACAAACAAGGTAAGTCAGTAGTAGGTAAAATATTAGTATCTTATGCTGGATACTGCTTTACTGAACAGCTTCTCTCATGGTAGAATCTGCCAATATTGGATAGTCAGATCCAACAGCAGGATGAACAAAAAACTTATACTAAGGGCGTATGAAACCTGTACAGGTAATTTTTTTAAAAATAGATATGAATGAAGAACAATGAAGAAGGCAATATTAAGTTGTTATAGTTTTATACAACCTGTCTTAGAACAATTCTCAGAGTATTTTAGCCAACCAAAACAAGCAACCAGGAACTGATCAACAGGCACAACTAAGAGAGAATGCATAGATAACTAGCAGACACTAGAGCTGGATATGCCATGGACTACAAAAAGATCCTTGTACAGCAAGAGCTGCTGTAGAGTGAACTATGGATGAAAATGAAAGTAAGAGGCATTCCCACAACATAGGCAAATGAAGATGTGTCGTCAGACAAAGATTATAAATTTTTTTTTTTTTATTTCAGGAAACAAAAGTGTCTGCCAATACCTCAAGACATGACACAAGATAATGGATGTAGGTTAACTGTACTAATGCCTTTCTGGTTATCAAGAGAGTAGAACATTTCAATATTCCATTTTACAACATACGAAGAATCTGCACATAACAGAAATGCAATGAGCCTGGCCATAATCACAGTTTCCATACCCAGTATCAGGTCCAGGGTGTCCCAAAAAATGGCCAGTCATCACAGGCATAGATGTTGAGGGAAATCCAAAGTTCATATGGGAAGAGAAGCCCAGGAAAGGATTGTGAAGCCCATCTGATCTAGGCCTGCTACGATCACCATGACTTTGCTGTGACAGCTGATTGTAACTGAAAGCATCCAAGTGTTTTTTTGTTTAAACAGAAGCTTGGTCACATGACCTTTTGGTCCCTCTCAGAGAATTAATAATCTCCATTAAAAAATATCTGGGAAATGATGTCTGACTTTCCAAAAGAAGTCCTTGAATTGCTTTGCAACAAGGACTGACATTTAAAACAGTTAGAATGGCTGGCAACATTTAGAAGCTGAGCAGCTACAAAAAAAAGCAAATCTTAGACAGAGAATAAAATGAGGCACTCAATATTTAAAAATTATATCAAGCTGTTACATTGAAAGCTGTAGAAAAAACTTATCACAAACAAACATTTAAAGATTTCTTTATTTACCTTACATAAATAATACACGCCAGCTGCTTTAGACTAATTATAATAAATATTTTAATAAAACCAAGAAATAGTTGGTTCTGATGCTTTTATAGTTAATAATTGAACATATTCTTTCTACTTAAAGCCTTTTATCTTTTCTTGAAATTACATTTATGTGAAGTTAGATTTTAATGCTTGCCACCAGCATCTTATATTCTGTTTTTAAATGAAAAAACTGGCAAGTGAATTTGTTAGTTGATTGAGAAATGCAAAACAATCTAATCTACTAACAAACTATTTTACAGAATTATTATGTGAAACCAAGCAAAGAGACAACATATAAAAATGGCTTCAGTCCACATGCAAATAATAACAATTCCCTTTATTTCCAATTACATAATAAAAAAGGCCATAGTTATGTAACGGACAAAAGCAGCACAGAAATGAAAAACAGAACCTAACCAGAAGAAATAATAAAATTAGGATACAACATTCACTTCATTCTTGAATGCCATCTCCGCATTGAAGATTGGCTACAATAAGATACAACAACCAGTGGTAAACACAAGTCCAAGATGAATAAATAAATAAAATTAACAATGGATTTTGTTAAATACAGATTGCTGCTCCCATTGCTATAACTACAACTACAACAGCTGACCACTAGTATTACTTCCTCTGCTAATGATGTTGCCACTACTACTGAACAGAAGGTTGTAGGTTCAAATTCTAGATTCGGCCATTTTTTTTCTTTTCAGAAGGTCATGGCTTCAGGGTTCACTTAACTTCTGAAAATGGGTACCAAATAATTTTTTTTCAAGAAAAAATATAGAGCAGTCTGCATGACACTGGCCGCATCACCCAATAAAAATGCTATTGATCATTGATAGATATGGACACTAATAGCATACTCACTACATACCTTAAGGTATTGCATAGAATCTTTACTACTACTACTGCTTCTACTAATACCACTCATCATCATTGAGTGCCGTCTCTGCATCGAAGGTTGGCTACCATGGAGCGCCATTCCACTCTGTCTCTCGGTTTGATGGTGCAGATTGTTAATGGCTGCCCTCTCCATCTTTTGTTACTTGTCCATGTTAGTCTTGGTCCGCCTCTGCCTCTTTTACCTTGTATTTTCCCTTCCAAGATTACTTTTAGTAGGCTGTTGTGTCTTTTAACATGCCCCAAATATCTTATTTGTCTTGTTTGAATTGTGTTTAGTAGTTGTCTTTTCATTTTTAGTTGTTTTAAGACTTCATCATTTGTTTTCTTTTCTTTCCATCCAATTCTTCTATAAATCCACTTTGCAAAGGCTTCAATTTTCTGTTGTTTCCTTGTTAAATATCCATGTTTCTGCACCATACAGGAATGTTGAGAGGATATAACATTTTGCTATTCTTAGTTTTAGCCGTGGTGTTATTTGTTTTAATGTTAGTATATTTTTCAAGGCATTGAAATTACTTTTTTCCCATTACTCCTGCTGCACTAGCTACTACTACTACTACTGGTTACTACTATTATAGCTAATAATATTAATTATTGCTTTTTCTGCTGTTGCAAGTATTACTTTAAACTGTGCTACTGCAGATCCTATTTATATACACACCCACAGTACTTCAAAGAAAAGAATACATATGTGGGGCCCACACACATGCACACACACACACACAAACAAATGCAATGATTTATTAGCTTTAACTCCTCATGAAGTACAGGTCTTTCTCTTTTAAAAATATAATATTTTCCATATATTTCTCTATCTTGCAATAAATATGGAATCCAAAGTAAAGCAATGATTTGTAAATTGATCAGGTTTGAATCCCTTGACCAAGTGGTTTCTTGGTTCACCCAACCACAAGTGGGTTACTGAATATTTTTTTTAGGAAAGAAAGACAGCCTGGCACAGCACGGGCTGAGTGTGCCAATGATGGTTATAAAAATATAGGCACTAACACCATCTTTGTTATATGTCACACTTGTGGTAAGATTGAGGGATTATGTTTTGCACCTTTAGAATAACATCTCCGCTCTCCCACCACAAGCGGTGGTGATTTAAAAAATAAAATAGGAAAAATTCATTGTGTTTTCTTTATGACATTACCTAGACCTGATGTGGGAGCCGTGATAGCTCATTGGTTAGTGAACTGGACTACAAAGGACAAGAGGTAGGGTTCGATCCCAACTAACGGCTTCCAGGTTCACCCAGCCTTAAATGGGTACCTGATTTTTTTCGGGGAAAGTAAAGCGGCACAGGCATAATACCAACCACATTACCCCAAAAATCATGTGCTGAAGGTCTGTAAAATGTACGGTCACTAACACCATATTCCCAATATGCCACTTGGCGTGACGAGGTTCTTTACTTACTTTTACCCCTGATCTCTTGGGCACTGAGATCCAATGTCTAGCCCTTAGAGGGTATAAAAGAGTAGGTTATAAATACGGTTGCTGCCCAGGCAAAATTTTCAGCAGAAACCTACCCACAACATGGATCCCAGGTTAAGCTACGGAGTTTATGCATGCTGGCCAGGATTCTATTAGGATTTTCCTGAGGGGGATATTGGAGCACCTTGGATTAGCCCAGTGTACAGTGATGATGATCCTAACAACAAACAAAATCTCTCCATTTTCTACCATGATTTGTTCAAGCTGGCTGGCTTATATTTTATGTCAAAGATTAGAAAATACAAAAACAAGAGCAGCACTATAAAACTAATAACGGGCAAAACAATTAAAACAGAATGGTCTAGCACACATAAATTTCCTCAAAATAAAAAAAAAATAAAATAAAAAGCATCAAGCTCCAAATCAAATGTTATAATTTAAGTCTTTCTGGAACTGTGGAAACTTACAACAGGCATCACAGCAAAAATATCTCAAATTCAGTACCCAGCATAAGCATTCCATCAAATGTAGTTCTTATGGTATATATGGTGTATTTTAAAATTCAGTTTTCGAGGTAATTAGTGTACCATCAAATTCAGTTATGGTAAGTATATTTAAAAATTCAGTTTTTTGGGTAATTAGTGTACCATCAATCTGTTCTCTTTGAAATTTGTATACCATCAAATTCAGATCTTGGGGTAAGTTAATCATCAAACTTAGTTTCTAAGCTAACCACGTCCTACAATTCACTTCTAAGGATAATCATCATCATCATCGAGTGCTTCTCCGCATCGAAGGTTGGCTACCATGGAGCGCCATTCTGCTCTGTCTCTTGTTTTGATGGTGCAGATTGTCATAGGTTGACTTGTCCATCCTTTGATGTTACTTATCCATGTTAGTCTTGGTCTGCCTCTGCTTCTTTTACCTTGTATTTTCCCTTCCAATATTACTTTTAGTAGGCTGTTGTGTCTTTTAACATGCCCCAAAAATTTCATTTGCTTTGTTCTAATCGTGTTTAGTAGTTCTCTTTTCATATTTAGTTGTTTTAAAACCTCATTGTTTGTTTTCTTTTCTTTCCATCCAATTCTACCTATTCTTCTATAAATTCACATTTTAAAGGCTTCAATTTTCTGTTCTACTTTCTTGTCTATTGTCCATGTTTCTGCATCATTGAGAAGATGTAACATTTTGCTATTCTTAGTTTTAGCACTGGTGTTATTTGTTTTGATAATATATTTTTCATGGCATTAAAATTAGTTTTTGCCATTTCTATTCTTTTGTTTATTTCAGTTTTACATTTTCCATCACTAGTTATAGTATGTCCCAGGTAGTCGTAGCTCTGAGCTTTCTCCAGATGTATTCCTTCAAATTTGATATTTATTTGTAGGTCTTGACAATTTTCTTTGTTTATGATCATAGTTTTAGTCTTTTTGATATTCATATGTAGTCCATATTTTTTGCTTGTCATGTTTATTTCATTAAGTAATTGTTGTAGATCTTTAGGATTTTCAGCTAGTAGTACAGTATCATCAGCATATTTTGGGTTAAACATATCCTCAAATTCAGTAGTAAACTTCTGCATTCACCCAAAAGCGACTCCTATTCACTGTCCACCCAGGAAAGGTGTTAGTTAAAGGGTTATAATGTGAATGGTGTCAAGACTGACAGTAAGCTGTTTCATCTTCAACCCAAAACATCTAACTTCAACACCACTGAATTGTCTTCAATCTTCAATCCCTGATCTCCAGACCTGCTAGTCAGAATGTATATTTACTAAATACATATAATGTATAGAAAATATGAAGGTATGCTTAGTGGGTGTGTTAGAGACATTTCAAATGGACATTACTAGTTGTGATATAAGATGTTTAAAGGTATACTTTACTGGCTTAGATAAAATGAGTTTATACTTTACTTGGTTATATATGAGTTTAAAGTATACTTTGCTGGGTTAGATATACTTCACCAGGTTAGATACAATGAGCTTTAAGATATATTTTTAGTCATAAAATCAAAGTATGCATAAGTAGGTGTGATATACAAAATATTCTCTTTTGAAAGACATAAGCAATTTGAACATATTAGTAAATAATAAATGATACATAAAAATATAATGGTATAATTAGTCATTAGTCATTAGTCGAAAGATCATCCTCCTTGCACAAGGGGCATACCCATAAGTGCTCCGATTTCCTTTCGAGTAAATTCACAAGTGTGTGACGGCTGATCGTGCCGGTTCGCAGTTGGTTAACCATACACCTCTGGCGTCCTGAAAAATGTTCGCTCTTAGCTGTGCCAAGCCTTACGCGACTATGCGTTAGTCTCGCCATTGCGTTTGAATCCTTGTCGTCTCGAGAGTCTGCTACTCTTCCCGCCTCGCGGATTGCGTGTAAAATGTCCGCGTTGTCCATGGCGTTGCCATCTGAAATTTTAGCCTTTTCAGCAAGCTTGTCAGCTCGTTCGTTCCCTTGCACTCCAGAGTGGCCAGGTACGTAGATGAAGACGATTTCTTTTAAAGTTGACAGCTGCAGGGACTTCAACCACTCTCTTCGCCTCCACCCAGCCTCAACCTTCTTAAGCATACTCATGGAGTCACTGAGAAAACATACTCCTGCGAAAGACTGTGTTTCGAGCCATGTCATTGCCTTAGTGACTGCTAAAACCTCCACTGTCATGCTGCTCGTTGTTTGCGAAAAAGCACCACTATCCTCATGCACCATTTGCCCTTTCACCTGCGCTGTATATGCCCATGAACATCGTTTATTTCGTACAACCGAACCATCTGTGTAGATAATAATATTGCCGGACGTTACGTTTTCTTTGATTAAGGCCTGAATCTTATCCTCTACGACCTTGGGATTCATCGTTCTACATTCTTTATTCAGTGTTATACAGACTTTGATAGTAATTGTAGAAATGTCATTTGGCCATTGCCGCCATTCTTCACCACGCTGCAAGTCATTTAGCATGCACACCTTTTGAATGGATTTCTCTGCCCTGCCCATCCACGACTGGCCTCGCTCGAGTCTATCACCTTTTGGCGCTAGCGCTACAGAATTTAAAGGATGTCTTTCATCAGCAAGAATGTTCAGAAAAGTGCGTGCTCTACACAACTCGATTCTACTTTCTATGGTTGGAATGTCAAGTAGGTATCTTAACGCTCTGCATGACGTGTCTCTAGTGCAGCCAAGAATAATGCGCATAGCCTCGTTCTGAATTTTTTCGAGCCTCTCTAACTGAAGTTTGCTGAGAGTTTGAATCGCCAAAGCGTATTCTAGAACAGAAACAACCAGTCCCTGGTATAATGTATGCAGGTGCCGCTGTTCACTGCCTGCAGCGGCCATTACTTTCATAGCAGCAAGACCCTTTTTTGCTTTCTCTATCACGTTATCAATGTGCTTTACGAAAGCAAGGCTTCGGTCTAAATGAATACCTAAATATTTCATTGTCATAGATCTTGGCAAAGTGTCTGAAAACATTTCTACAGATGGAGTATCAATATTAACGATGTTGTTATATAGTGAGAACCAAGTTACTTCAGCTTTTGATGGGTTCACGTTGGCACCTGCCTCGTCACACCACTTTTGTATGCGCCTGAGTTCTGATTGTAGGTCCGCAGTTATTTTGTTTCGATCTTTTCCCTGTCGATAAACCAAAATGTCATCGGCATAAGAAAGAATGTGACCTGGCCCTTCCAACCGATCTCTTGTGATTTTCACAGTGTATGCATTGAAAAGTACGGGAGATAAAGGTGAGCCTTGCGGTAACCCGGGATACATCGTAATTATATCAGACGTCCAACTACCAGATCGAAAAACCACTTTGCGCTGAAAAAGTGCCGCTGTTAGCCAATTTAGGATGCGGGGACTGACGTCTAAATTTATGAGCTGGTTGAATAAGAAGTTAAAGGGTACTTTGTTGTAAGCGTCCTCCAGATCTATTGCAGCAGCACATGTCTCTAAACCGCGTTGAAACCCTTCTTATTTGTTTTTATCTGTTTGCTCAGGAATGGTATAATATAAAAGTTAAAGATAAGTAAGTATCATGAGTAAATGATATCTTAACCGGAACCTATTAATCACATATTTTCTAAATATTCAGGATTATACACATTTCAGAGAATCTTTTAAATTTTAAATCAAAACAAACACAAACTATGCAAGCAGAATAAATTACAAAACAATACATAGTTCAAAGTTTCTAATGAGAAATAAAGAAGCCATTGATCAAATCACACCACCAAAACACACAAACAAATGAATAATTGCTCCAGATAACATAAAATGGAGAAGTAAATGTTCACAAATTAAGTTCACAATATGACAGTTGTTGTAACTGTCAACTAAAGTCAAACCTTTTGGAAAGGATTTAATAAACAAACAAACAAAAATGGAATATTTCATCAATTTCTTATTTATCTTTTACTTTCTTTTCCAGAAAATTGAAAATGCCGGTTAACAAATTATGTCCATCTTCTACAAGAGGGTTACTTCTCTGAAGGTATCATAACAATTTAATGTGTGAGGTAAGCTATAAAACTGTCAATAACAGTAGATCTATAAAGCTGTCAATAACAATAGAGTTAATTTAAAACTGTCAATAACAGTAGAGCTATAATGCTGTCAATAACAGTAGATCTATAAAGCTGTCAACAATGGTAGATCTATAATGCTGTCAATAACAGTAATCTATTTGCTTTTTTCAGCTCCACGAGAATAATAAAAGTATAGTTTCTACAAGTAAAAACACAAATCTTGAAAAAAGAAAAAAAGAAAATTATAACATTAATCTCAAACCTTTATTTTTTTTTTTAAAAAAGCATATAGAGGGTGAAAATATTTTAACAGATAATTATGTCAATAATATACAATACTGAACACAAATACATCAGAATATTAACATTATATTTTTAATTAAGGAAGAACAATTAAATAGCTTAAACAATTGTATGTAATTGTAATAGTTTGATTAAACTAGTATGTTCTAATTAATAGTAATGTGCTGTGCTGAAAATTGGAATGAAGAATGTGCAATCAATTTTAATTCATTATGAAGCTCTACTTTGAGACCTGTTTTAGTTAGCCTTCATAGACCATTTCTAATCTCTGAAGTCTGAGTTATTGTTAATCGTTGTTCTCAACAATACATATCAGAAACAGACATAACTGTAGCTAAAAAGAACATCAATACAACAACAGGATAATTTTGTTCTGACCTGATACAGAAAGAAATGCAATAATGAAAACTAAATATCCCAGGTAACATGAAAAATAAGAAGATAAACGTTTTAGTAAAAATCAAAAATTAATTCTGGCTCTGTGCTTCTTCTTCAAGATTCACCCTGTAATAGGAAACTCTTTATACAGAGCTTCTCAGCAGGAGGCAATCTGATCATCAAAAGTAGCTCTGTCGAGCAAGTGTTTCAGCTCTTTAGGTTCTTGACACTCTAGGGGAGATGGGCCCACCTGAGTCAAGACTCCCAGGCGTCAACCTCCTGTTGTAATAATCTCAAAGGCTTACAACAACAAAAAATTAATATTACATGCCAAATATATTGCCTTTGAGTTCAGGTTCACCAATGAACACTCCCCTAAATCGCTTGCCCTTAAAAGAAGGCTTAGTGGGTTTGGGTGCATTGTGTCATTAGTTTACTTTGTACTGTACTAGATAAACAGTGGCAGATATGCATACATGCACTACTGATTCATTCTTTCAATCATCAAATTCTTACTTGTGCCAATTTTATAACAAATTTCTGCCATTTAATGATTGTAGCTTTAGATTTATTGTCTTATTCTTGTTAAAATTATGATCCGATATGACCTCAATATGCCCCTTCTGTTCATAATCAGTGCACCTATTGTGGTTTCAATTTCAACCTGTCAGCTCTCCTCTCACAGTCCTGGACTCCTGAATTTCTAGAACAGCAGACGCAGAAATTGCATAAGGTGAAGCACCTATTTAGTTTATCTGCTCATGTCTTTATTATCTATTTCTAAACCACAGGTGGAGAAGATGACATGACACTGTTACAATGCCCTGCACGATGCTATTGTTACATGACACTGTTACATGTGCCCTGCTTGATGCTATTGTTATATGACACTGTTACATGTGCCCTGCATGATGCTATTGTTACATGACACTGTTACATGTGCCCTGCTTGATGCTATTGTTACATGACACTGTTACATGTGCCCTGCTTGATGCTATTGTTACATGACACTGTTACATGTGCCCTGCTTGATGCTATTGTTACATGACACTGTTACATGTGCCCTGCATGATGCTATTGTTACATGACACTGTTACATGTGCCCTGCTTGATGCTATTGTTACATGACACTGTTACATGTGCCCTGCTTGAAGCTATGCCAGAAACAATTTTAGGACTGCAATGGCTCAGTCCTCATTATCACCCTACGGGTCACTATCAGGTATACTCCATTTTGCTTCAATATGATCTAACTCTCACGCATGCACGTTCCTTCCTCATCTCTTTCCACACAGCACACACCCAAAATCACTAATGTAGAATTATGGGAAAGTACCAGTCAAGTACTAGTGGACAAAGAGATAGGACAAAGATGATGGTATCACACACACTGTGGAAGCCAACATAAAGTATTAAATGACAAGCCCTTTTTTGGAATCCCCAGAGGAGGGGACAGAGAGGAAGACCAAAATACACTTGGAGTAGACAGGTGGAGGCAAAGATGAAGTGAATGAGGAAGACATAGAATGATCTTATAAGAATGGAGAGAAACAGATTGGCTAAGAAAGTATTTGTTGAAGACCTAGGCCTCATAGGAAGCTGAAAGGAAGAAGAAAAAGACAGACCCATCAATGAGTAAAACAGCATCCTCAATTTCACTGTTATCAGTAACAGGCTGTATAATTTATACATCTGATGTTCCAACGTACTTTGTGCCATTATGGTTGCCTGGCATTTCCTCTCCAGTGTTTACACTATAGAATCATAGCTCTCTATCAACTTCTCAACCAAATTCAAGCCTTAAAATAATTCTTTAAAAAGTCAAATAAAATAAAAACAAAACAGTATTAAACAACATAAGTCCATAAATAGGACAGTCAATTATGGTCATCTTCTAGTAATCTAATGGCTTAAAGACTGAAGTCAACTTACCCTGAGCTAGCAAAAGGGTCTTGGGAGAAGAAGGAGGATGAAAAACTGTTGCCATGGGGGAAACCTGGAAAAGATGATTCGAATGTGTTGCCATTCCTCCTAGCAACTGCAGAAAAATGGTTGAGAAAAAAACAAAAACAAAGGGTGATGATGCAAATAAAAAATGTGTTAATGCAGAAGATACTCTGATTTTTCTGACTTTGCATAGCATTTCAATTGACCGCAAATGGATATAGAAAGCATTTGAAACAGTAGGTAGAAACTTGCAGAAGCAAATAATAATTGCATGGAGAAAGAAAACACCTCATTAAGTTCATTTCAAACTTTACATGGTGATTACATAAGCATGACTTTAGTTAACTAAAATCATTCATTGTAACATCTTCTGAAGTGAAACACAGATGCACTCAATCATCACTCTGGTTTATGCAAGATCCATGAATCAATAAATGTAAAACAACATGAAACTCAGAACTTAAGCAGGAGAAAACATGGTAATAAGATATATAAAGAGATGTTAAAAACAGTAATAGCTTTCAAATATCTATGAACAACATTCTCAAAAGATTGCAAAATTAATAAAATGATGAACATCTAATACATTAAGGCAAACCAAATACTGGAACAGCTAAGTCATCGCTGACAAGACAAAACAGTATCAGCAGTACAAAGAAGCAATGTCAAATATGGTCATTCACAAAAAGTCTGGAGTGGAAGATGACACCTCAGAAATGAGATGTTTAAGGAAAGCAAGACCCAGAAAAAAACTAAATTAAAAATGAGACCATTAAGAGAATAGAGTTAGCACAGAACCAAACTTGAACTAGAAACAGAGCAACATGCCAGAGAAGCATGAATTAGAGCTATGTATGTCCATCAACCTATGAAGGGGTATAAAAGAAGGGGTATAAATGGAAGTGAAGCACAAGAAAAGAAGAAAACAATGCATATGAGTGTTTGACCTGACATCCGTTATCTGCCTTTCATCAGACTATTGTCTTTTCACTGACTTTAATTGTGAAAGTTTTTCAGAAATAAAGATTAAGGTTCATGTTTTTTTTTCAGCAGTTTTGTTGATGCAAGTTTTGGCTCCTGGCCACATACAGTGGTAAGAGGTGATATTTTTTTCTGACTCCAACCCACACATAACCTGACATGCTTACTATTACTTAATATGCTAATACTTATGGGTAAAATATGTGCAATAACAACATATGTCTCATATTATAACATAAACTCTTTAACCCCTGACCAATACTGTTGCCAATTGTTGAAATATACAGAAAGGGTGGAAAGAGGAGCACAGAAAAACCAAGAGAAATAATATTGAACAGTTTATTAATATGGCATAATTAATATATCACGGAGTGAAATTATAACATGCATGAACTATTGCGCTAGATAGGACACACATACAAAAGCCAACTGAGAGTACTAAATGACAGGCTTTTCTTTGGAATTTCCACAAGAGGAGACAAAGGAGAAAGCCAAAATATGTTTGGAGAAGACAAGCGGAAGCAGAGAAAAAGAAAATGGGAAGACATGGAATACTCTAGGGAGAATTAACACTAAACAGGATGGTATAGAAGGTGCTTGTTGAAGATCTGTGCTCCACTAAGAGATGAAAGGTAGAAGAAGACTTTTACCAACATTTTAGAGTGATTTTCCTTCCTAAAACGTTTGTTCACTTTAAATTATACTGTGTGGATCAGGACTGTGTGGCTCTTGTATTATTTTCTCTATAATAATAATAATAATTGAAGATAAGATATGACACACTACCCGAACTCATAAAAGACAATAAAATCTTTCATGGCTAAAGAATCATGTGTATTATATAGATAAACATATTTTTGAGCACAATGTATCATCATAGTGTGCAGATAAAATTGTCAAGATTAACAAACAAAAGGAGATGGGATTTTTCTACATTATATTTATTTAGCCTGCGACAAAAGCAAATGAGAATTCTACTTTCAAAATGAACATCCTAATTGAAGCTTGAGCTACAATTAAAATGTGATGAATTAAATTTTTCTTTGAATTTTGTGACATTATAAGATGTAAAACTCCAAAAGTCAGATAATTTCATCCTAACTAGCCAGATAATTCCTGTGTGAAACAGTTAAAGTGTGACTGTTTTCAGTGCTCTTCTACTTGTCTACAGAGATTTGTTAATTAACTGACTGGACTTTCCTGATGTTGAACTTTCACTGGTATAATTTGAGAAGGTTGTCTCAATATGTGTATATCAGCTGAAATTGAAACATCTAAGTCTGCTAATTTATTTGTTGTCTTTGTTAAAAAAAAACAAAAAAATACAAAGACATTTTACATTATAGAGTAGATTTTATTTTCTTCAAGTATTTGAAGAACTGATATTTTTAAAGATTTAAAACACAAAATCGACAATATTAACCTTTTTCTTTCTGCTATTACTGAACATAGGACAATCAGCATTGTAATTGGACTATATCAGTTTATTTTTTTTACCATGAAACACCTCTCACAGCACACAGACAACGGTTGAGGTCGAACCCTACCTCTTGTCCTTTGTAGCCCAGTTCACTAACCCCTGAGTTATCGCTGCTCCCCAACATTTTATCATTGCTTCCCAATAAAAGTGGACAATCTCATGTACAAAAAACATTAGGGAAAGATACCCTGACCACTCCACTGAAGATTGCAAGAGGGTATTCCTAAGCAAGGACCTTATATAAGAAGCACAGTGTTAATGCATCATACCTTAATGCCACAGTGGCAACACTCAACCTGCTTCTCCAAATTAATAATATTAGAAATAATTAATACTGGTCATCACATTTGTACATACCACCAAAGAAACTAGCAAATGGATCATCTGTGCCGAAAAAGTCTCTGAAAATTTCCTCTGGGGTCCTGAACTGGAAGTGAAAGCCATCAAAAGCAGAAGAATCATAGCTAAAGTCTTCATCTCCTCTATGAACTCCACCATGAACACCCTCTTTACCATAAAGGTCATAAATATCTCGCTTTTTTTCTGAAAGAAAAATGATATTTTTGCTCAATATATCAATGCATGTTAGAAATTTAACTAGGGGATATAATCAACTGTATTTGGTTATGGTTTTGAATTCAGAACATCATAATTAAGGAACAGAATATGAGAGATCACGCATGAGACTGAAGGTTGATGAAAGACTGATGTGGTACCTGTCTGGTTAAGCATTAAAAGTAATACAGACCAACAAATTATCAGGATAAAAACTAAATGTGGTAAAAATCAAATAGTTGTCAATAAGAGCTGCTAATAATGTCAACACCAAAACTGAAAATGAAATTGCTTAACTCTATATGTGTACCTCATCCATAAACTACAGAATGGTATGTGTGCCTGTTCCATAAATTACAGAATGGTATGTGTACCTGTGCCTCTTCCATAAACTACAGAATGGTATGTGTACCAATGCCTCTTCCAAAAACTACAGAATGGTATGTGTACCAATGCCTCTTCCATAAACTACAGAATGGTATGTGTACCCATGCCTCTTCCATAAACTACAGAATGGTATGTGTACCAATGCCTCTTCCATAAACTATAGAATGGTATGTGTACCAATGCCTCTTCCATAAACTACAGAATTATATGTGTACCAATGCCTCTTCCATAAACTACAGAATGATATGTGTACCCATGCCTCTTCCATAAACTACAGAATGATATGTGTACCAATGCCTCTTCCATAAACTACAGAATGATATGTGTACCAATGCCTCTTCCATAAACTATAGAATGGTATGTGTTCCAATGCCTCTTCCATAAACTACAGAATGATATGTGTACCCATGCCTCTTCCATAAACTACAGAATGGTATGTGTACCCATGCCTCTTCCATAAACTACAGAATGATATGTGTACCCATGCCTCTTCCATAAACTACAGAATGATATGTGTACCAATGCCTCTTCCATAAACTACAGAATGGTATGTGTACCAATGCCTCTTCCATAAACTACAGAATGATATGTGTACCAATGCCTCTTCCATAAACTATAGAATGGTATGTGTTCCAATGCCTCTTCCATAAACTATAGAATGGTAGGGTTAATTGTCCTTCTTCCATAATCTACAGAATGGTATATGTACCAGTGCCTCCCACACAAAACCAAGAAAAAAACTTCATAAAAACATCTGGAACCAAAGGTTGAAAGAGTCATTATCAAAGAATGAACAATTGTGTGCACACTGCTTCAAAGTAGATTGTTTCTTTTTCTTTTACAGCAGATAATCTGTTTCCATTTAGATAACGAAAAAAGTAATCATGTGTTTGTTGTTTATGTGTAACAATGGAACACTTTTATCACTGCTCTATGTCATTGATTTTTAGTCACCTTATTTTTTCTGGTATTCATTTTACATTTTACTGTACTGCGTCGTAACTTTGCAACCTGGAAACCAGTGCACACATTCTCAGCACACATTTATCTATGGCTACTTTCTTTGATTGTGCACGGCAGCTACTGTTTTTAGCCAGAATAATGATTCTTTGTTTTACAGAGTTTGTATCAAATTATCCTTCTCTTAAGTGTATCTGTCAATGATAATATGCTCCTTCTACATGGATTTTTTATTGAATTTCATTCTTAGCTAAGTAGCAGCATGAATATGTCTTCAAACAAAAGCAGTTTCACATTTGGAATTAAAATCTTAACTATGCATTAGGTGAATAAATGCTAACAATAATAGCTGTAAAATAAATTCTAAAAACGCATAATTATATACATACTATCAGAAAGTACATCGTATGCCTCAGAGATCTCCTGAAACTTCTTCTTGGCTTCCTCTTTGTTGTCTGGGTTTTTGTCTGGATGCCACTTTAGGGCCAGACGTCTGTAGCTGTTATTTTAAAGTGAAATTGAGCGAGAAAATATAGTGCATTGATGTTTATCAATGAGAGATCTGGGTTAATTTGTGACTATGGTGGAGGCATGGATTATTTAACCATGATGACATAGTGGTAGCTTAGACTAGTGATTTACAAAGTAGGCAATACTATTCCGTTATTACTAAGTAGGAAGATGAAGGAGAGAGAGAATGAGAGAGAATTAGACATGTGGGTATAACAAGTACCACCTGTGATGCTACTGCAGGTAAAATTGTGTAAGAGGCCATGATTCTTGTGTAGTCAATACTACACCAACTGTATTACTTTTCCATAGAAAATCTGCCATTTTAAGAGGCTGGTAAACCCAGGCACACATTGAGCATGGAAAGGCAGGTGTAATGGACACATACTTGTGCTCAACAAGACAAACATTGGAGTGTGGTAGTGAAACTTATTCTATAGGTTCTGGTACATAAATCCCTTGGGGTTAATGCAATGATGAGCCAAGGTGCTCACCTCATAGTCAGAGGATACCAGGATCAAAGAACATTTGGAATGGTCAGATTGTATCCAGTGATCCCTGATCTTAGGTAGGCCAGATTGAGTAGCTGGTCCTATTAGAAGTGGACAACAAAGTTAGCCCAATGTTCAAGCTGTAAAGTAAAAAACCCGTAGCAGGCAAACAATTAAATAAAAAGAGTATTGGTACCAATTTTGGTATTTTGTTATTCTGTTAATATGTATGTCAGAGCCTGAACCAAGTTAAAAAAAAATCATGCCATCTTTGTAATAACTAACCTGCTTTTCTTATATTTCTTTGTAATAACTGGGAATACTTACAGGTGCTATTGAGTTGACATACTGTGCTGAAATCTTACTGTGTTGTCAGGAAAGTAATCTGAATTCTAAAAGATATTCCTTGAACATTGTGATAATAGTCATGAAAGAATTTCTAATCTGACAGTCATTGGGTAAATAGGAATAATGCACAGGGACATTTCAATCAAATTAGTTGATCTGTCTATCAGAAATATAAAAAAAATATCTGGGCAAACTATTGATAAACTAATAACAGAAATAAACCAGGAACTGCCCAGCAGGTGTAACCAAATATATGTTGGGACTGGATTGGATATATAGTCCGTTTCATAAGCCGTGCCCAACTTTTAAAATCAATATCTTTTAAACCGCTTTTTATAAGCTTTTCAAAATTTGCATGTAAAGTTATAATGACTAGAACCCAACAGGGAATTAATTTCATAAAAAAACAACATTTGGTTATTATTGTTGCTTATTTGATTTATATAAATTTATAACGACCCATTGATGTAGTCAAAACTTAATGTTTACAGTATTTAAGTTAAAAATAGCGATTAAAAATCCATACACGGTCAAATTGACGATTTTGCACGCTTTAAACGTGAGTTTTCTGACACAATTAGACACTTGTAGAAAACACGAGGCATTGTGTGTTCCATTTCCGTTCATTCAGCGGCGAAGCCGTCCTCGAACTGAGCAGACAATAATTCTCCTGGTGTTTTGTCTTATCCAATTATTTCCCCATTACGGCCATGCCTTTACCTAGTGAAAATGAATCATAGACCAGCAACTACGGTAATTTCTATTCTTTAGGGCTTCACAATTTACAATTGTGACAAACATCAAAGAAATTCGCCGCTTTAAGAAAACTGCAGCTGCAAAATATTTGTTAAATATACATTTAAAGGGTCTTTTGCATTCTAATAACATTTGGAAAATTTCAACAGTCTTTAACAAATGTTTACTGCGTAATAGCGTTTTGAAGTTGGGCACATGATTTGAAACGAGCTATAACAGATTTTTAAACTTTTATAAGAGTTTGCTATACAGTGACATAGCGGCCATAAGAACTGGAAACCAATTGGGAATGTTACAACAAATAAAACAGGGTTTTAGACAAGGTTGTGTGCTGTCACCAGATTTGTTTAACATTTATAGTGAGATTATTTTAAGATCCATAAGGGGCATGCCTGGAATAACAATTGGAGGTCATAATATAAATAATCTAAGGTATGCTGATCATACAGTCTTAATCGCTAATAGTGAAAATGAGTTACAAGAAATGTTGGACATTATAGTGAAAGAAAGCAAAAATAAAGGACTCAGCCTTAATAGAAAAAAGACAGAGGTAATGGTAACAACAAAGAAAAAGACATCACCTCAGTGCAAAATAAAGATAAGTGGAACAATATTAAAACAGGTAAATGAATTGAAATATTTGGGAACTTTGTTAACCTCAGACGGAAGATGTACAAAAGAGGTGAGATGCAGAATGGCTCAGGCAAAAGCAGCTTTCTAAAAAATGAGCAAGATACTCTGCAATCTATTTTTGACAATCATCATCATCAAGTACCGGCCGGGCCTACTGGTGTAGGTGATCATGTCTATACACAATTTTCTATCTCGGCAGCTATTTATCATTTCTGTTGTTGACCTTCTGCCAAGTCATTCTCTTAAGCTGTCTGTTATTTTTTCTCTTTGCTTCGCTCTATCTCTTCGTCCCTCGATTTTTCCAGTTGTTACAATATATTCCAGTTGTTCTCTTCTCATTACATGGCCAAAAAATTATGATTGTCTCTTCCTAATATTGGAAATTTAGCTCTCTTTTTGACAATAGAAACAAGAAAAAGAGTTCTTAAATGTTACGTAGAGCCAGTCTTAACATATGGATGCGAATCATGGACAATAGAACAACAGACAAGAAAATCACTGGAGTCTGTAGAAATTTGGTTCTATAGAAGAATATTGAGAATACCATGGACAGCTAAGAAGAGTAATGATGATGTTCTGAGAGAGGTCAAAGCAAAAAGAGAGCTAATTTCCAATATTAGGAAGAAACAAACATCATTTTTTGGCCATGTAATGAGAAGAGAACAACTGGAATACATTGTAACAACTGGAAAAATTGAGGGATGAAGAGATAGAGGGAAGAAAAGGGAAAAAATAACAGACAGCTTAAGAGAATGGCTTGGTAGAAGGTCAACAACAGAAATGATAAATAGCTGCCGAGATCGAAAGTTTGGAGAGACATGATCACCTACGCCAGCAGGCCCGGTACTTGATGATGATGATGATGATACAGTGACAGAGAGAGAGAGAGAGAGAGAGAGAGAGAGAGAGAGAGAGATCAAGGACAACCTGTGAAGAAAAGTGGAGGTAGAGATGCAGTGTGTGGATCAAATGTAGGGCACTCTGCAAAGGTGATTAAATGCTGAGCAAGATGTTGAGATCTTGTTCATAAAAAAATATCAGTCACAGAATGTTGTGTTCATTTGACCATGAAAACAAAGGGAAAATATACTGGAGAGACAGCAGGTTTAGTCTTCTACCTTTCAATTCCCTGTGGAGCATAGGTCTTCAAAAAACACTTTCAATTCCATGGAGCATAGGTCTTCAACAACCACTTTCCAAGCCGTACTATTTCTTGCCACTCTTTTAAGATCACTCTATATGTCTTCCCAATCATCTTCATCTCTGCTTCCACTTGTCTTTTCTAAGCATACTTTGGTCTTCCTCTTTGTCTCCTCACTAGGAATTCCAAAAAAGGGCCTGTTGTGTAATTGTGAAGTTGCTTTTTCTTCCTTTTTGTGTGTCTATAATTGGCAACCCTACAATCAGTGCTAAAATCAGCATGAGTACATGCATTATACATTCTGATTAAAAGTACTATAAAATAATACATTTGATTTTATGCAGATTTTTATATTTAATAAAAAAGGACTGGATGAAATTGACTCATTTCCTTTCAACTGTGAACTGATTACTCTTTGCAGCCAATGTCACCTTGCACAAAGGTGCATCATTTTTTTTTCTTCAATTTTGTTGTTTACTGGCAAAAAGAATGTGTTCACGACAGCTGGATGTATTGGGAGATATCAGCATTAAAATTTTGTGGACGCGGACAGTGTAGTTAGTAATAAGTGACCTACTTTTACAAAATGGTGGTTCTGCAATATTTTGTGCTGAGGGTTTAAGTGCTGACTGGACATGCTCCATTCTGAATCAGAACATCAGACTTTGGATTTATTCTTAATTTTTTTCACCGGATAAAGAGGATCTAATCAAGAGTTTATCGCCAGTGTTAAAATCAGCATGGTGATTATTTTTACAATTGTCTGATTACACAGAAATATGAAGTGCTGTGACTGATATTGTACAGAATTGTAAAATAAAAAAAGAAAGGATTAGAAGTTATAAAACAAAGGTTATAAAATTCAACAGCAAACAACTTTGTGATACTTACGCTTTCTTAACATCCTGGTCTGTGGCAGCCTTTTCAATGCCCAGGATCTCATAGTAACTTACTGAAGCACTCTTTCGTGTGGCTGGCATTGCTATGCCACTGGTCTTTTCTCTTAAATTTGACCTCACTTGCTGTCTGTCTCTCTTCACAACCTACCTAGAACTAAAACAAAGGAAAATAGCTATTATTAATCATCATTTGTTGGCCATGTAATGAGAAGAGAACAACTGGAATATATTGTAACAGCTGGGAAAATTGAGGGACAAAGAGATAGAGGAAAGCAAAGAGAAAAAATACCAGACAGCTTAAGAGAATGGCTTGGCAGAAGGTCAACAACAGAAATGATAAATAACTGTCGAGATAAAAAATTGTGGAGACATGATTACCTATACCAGCAGGTCCGGTACTTGATGATGACATTGGTAACAAAAGTCTAACATTTTGAAATTGTCCATTGTGACCAATATACCATTCTCTGTGAACTTTAGTTTATTGTTTGCACGCTTGTTCAAGGTGAATAATTAAGCACTGTTTAAAATGTGGTTACATGTCCCCTATATGTTCAAGACCATACATCTAAACTATTGTCAAAAATGTTTATGACTATATATAAATGACCTAACAGTACTATAGCCAAATGTTTATGACTATATAAAAGACCTAATAGAATGATAGCCATATGTTTATGACTCTACATATAAGACCTAATAGAACGATAGCCAAATGTTTATGATTATACATAAAAGACCTAATAGAACTAAAGCCAAATGTTTATGACTCTATATAAATGACCTAAACATTAGACTATTCAAATCAAATGTACTATCAACCCTTACATATGCGTGTGAAAGCTGGAAAACAACAAGAGATATAGAAACAAAGTTCAACGCATTTGAAAATAAATGTCTAAGGATAATACTTGGTATAGCGTGGAACAAATTCAAAACAAATGAGGAAATTAGAGAAATCGCCAATCAACCACTAATATCTTCAGCAATAAAGAAAAGATGATGGTCATATGTTGGACATGTGATGAGAAGAGATAATAACCGAATAGCAAAGCAGGCCCTCGCATTTGATAGTTTGGACAGAAGAATGCTTTGGAAGTTGCTGAGTCATTACGGAATCCCCATAAAGTTTATTAACCTGATAAAAACAATGTATGAAGGAACAAAATGTAGTGTGGTGCATGAAGGACAGCTTACAGAAGCATTTGAAATAAGAACAGTAGTAAAGCAGGGACGCCTTTTGTCTCCTTTTGTCTCCATTTCTCTTTCTACTGGCCATAGATTGGATTATGAAAATAACTCAAAACAACAGAAATGGAATCCAGTGGTCACTGACTAAACAACTTGATGATTTAGACTTTGCTGATGACATAGCTCTCCTATCACACAGCCATCAACAGATGCAGGATAAAATGAGCATACTTGATGAGAGATCACAGCAGCTAGGACTGCAGATTAATAGAGATAAGACCAACATTATGAGAATTAATACAGTTGGCAATAACCAAATTAAACTAGGAGAAATACCTCTATTAGATGTACAATCTTACATATATCTGGGCAGTAATATAGATAAAGAGGGAGGAACAGAAAATGATACCAAAATAAGGATATCAAAAGCAAGAGGAGCTTTCATTGCACTGGAAAACATATGGAAATCCAAAGAAATTAGGTTAAATACAAAAATAAAAATTTTAAACTCAAATTTTAAGGCGGTCCTATTATATGGCTGTGAAACATGGAGAACAACAAAATTGACAATCACGAAGATACAGACTTTCATAAATGGATGCTTATGCAGAATAAAAGGATGGAAATGGCAGGACAAAATCTCTAACATAGAATTATGGAAATGTACCGGTCAAATACCAGTGGATAAAGAGATACAGTGAAGACGATGGCGTTGGATAGGACACACACTGCAGAAGCCAACTGAGAGTATTACACAACAGGCCCTTTTTTGGAATCCCCAGGGGAAAACACAAAGAGGAAGACCAAGGAATTCTTGGAGAAGACAGATAGAAGCAAAGATGAAGATGATAGGGAAGACATGGAATGATCTCAAAAGAATGGCAAAAAATAGAACGACTTGGAAAGTGTTTGTTGAAGACCTATGCTCCACTGGGAGTTAAAAGGTAGAAGAAAGCAAGCCCTCATGTGGGAAACAACAGGTAAGAGAAAAAGAGGAAGACCCAGAAAGACACTGAGAAGAACATTGATGAGAGAGGCAAGAGCAGCAGGAATCGGCTCCCTCAATGAGATAGAGCTGCTTGCACAGAACAGAGACAAATGGCAAGATTTGATAAAATATCTTTAAAAGAATTGAAAACTGCTAGAACAAAAATTCAGATAAGAGAAGGAGTATCTTGGTCTACGCCCTATGGGCCAGCTACAGCTCGAAAGGTCAATAGATAGATAAATGACCTAACAGTACTATAGCCAAATGTTTAATGTCTCTCAATTCTCTGTAAAAATGTACCTTACTGGACAGCAAGAACAGGGACCTTGTGAGTTATTAAAGTAAGAAAAAGTGATCAGGGAGGATTATGTGAAAGAGTTACAGCTGCATGTACAAACTATAACCACAACCATCAAAGTAAGTGAAACTTAAGTTTTGGAAGATCTCACAGAAATAATTACAATAGTGGAACATGTGGTCAACAAGGAATGTGAAAGGTATAGCATATTGGTTCCGATCAGGGTGTACAAGGAAGAGATGAGGAGTTTACCCAGGATGTGAGGTACTACAATGTCTGAAGGAGGATCCAAAGTTAGGAAGGCAATGCCAAAAATAAAGAAAAATTGTACTTTAGATTTGTCCCTGGGCAAATTATCAATCAATTAGTACAACAAGTGCTGACAATGACTACAGGAAAGTTGATTGATCTCATTTCCAAGAAATTCTCCAGCTCAAAGAACTAAAACAAGGGAAGCAAGCTATATCTGAGCACTACATTGGTATCTGTCTAACATTTTGAAATTGTCCATAGTGACCAATATACCATTCTCTGTAAGCTTCAGTTTCTTGTTTACACACTTGTCCATGGTTATTAATAAAGCACTGTTTAGAATGTGGTTACACGTCCAATATATGTTTAAGGCATACATCTAAACTATTATCAAAAAATGTTTATAGCTATATATAAATGACTCAATTGTATTCCAGCTCATTATTAAGTGGACGCTTAAAGATGTAAGATATAAATACTAGTGTTGCAGTGAAGAACACTAAATGAATGTCTACTCACCAAAGTTCACAATAACACTTGAAGATGTAGTCTTCATCACATTCAAAAGTTAATTAACACAACTTTCTAGTTACACTTAATGAACTCATCTGGTTAAATATCTTGCTTGCATCTAAAGCTAAAAGTAGTCAAGCTTGTCTTATTTACATATTGGCTATTCTCTGTTGACCAGTTCTTGTAATTATAGCATCTAGTTGGCTCAACACATGCCAGCGTGTCTATACAACCTGGCTCTCATCTAATCAATAGCCAAGATGTGTTATATATTACTACCATATGGAAACAAAATGTCACGCGTGACATGGGCAGTACAGAATATTTGTGACAATTTACTCTTTCTGTATGGAAGCTTTTTATCGAAGCAACAGAAGAGATTTCAGAGACAACATTTTTCATGTTTTTAAGAATCAATCTACATATTTATACTTATCTAACATATAACATATTATATATGAATTTTTAGTGAATATGAATTAAACAAAGAATTAGATTTCACCAATACCAAGATGATGCAAGACATGTAAAAAGAATATGGTTTGATGACGATTCACACTAATCAAATTGAGAGTGGCACACTATGCAGCGAAACATAAGCAGCTGAAATCAGCATGGCACATAATGCGCCAAAACGTACGAAAAGAGTTAACCAACATAGCTTGTAAAACCATCGGACAACATCACCACTATTGTCCAAAAAGGAAATAAGATGAGACAAAACGAGTACTCTACAACACAATTTTCATCCCAACATTGTGCTACCAATGCCAGACCTGAACTTTAGACTCAAGAACAATAAGAAAATAACTACTAAGGCTAAATGTGTTAGATGCATGACAAGAAACAGGCTGGTAGATAAGATCAGAAATAAAGAACTGAGAAAAAAACGCTAGGAATAATTCCTATTACTGAATACACAAAGAAATGTAGAAGATGACGTAGGAAGATGACGTCATGGGACGCACCAAAATGGCAGCTTATTTATATTCGAGCTATGGACAAAGCAATGTTTACATTGAACAACACGATAAATGTTATTGCTGCGAGTTGGCAGATTTTTGAAAATGTTTTCAAGGGTTTGAACATAAATGTTTGTTCACAGTTCGTTAACCTTCGCTAAAGATAAAGTCGTTAATTGGATGGCTTCGTTTCAGACATTTTTGACGTTGGTAGCTAAGGACCTAACTTGTGCAAATGGATGACATTGGCAAGGATCATTTTGAATCTATGAAGTGGGCTCATTGTGTGTTTAACTCAAACGCATATGTGCTTTTTAACCAAAGACCTTTTTTTTGGGGACTCAATGCAGATATCCCCGATGGAAGAATAAATTGTACTATTAGTCCCATAAATTATTCGCTTCCAGAGGTTTATGATGTAAACAAAGCAGTTTTGTCATTGCAAGTGAATAATGTCCACACCTATAATTGGTCAGGATTGTGTAGCAGCAGCAGCTTTATAGCGAACACAGAAAACATCACAGGATTGTGCTGTTCTGAAACAGCATTGCCATGTTACCCTAGAATTGCCTTTAATGGGATTACTGTGACCACAAACCACTCTCCATGTGTGTGCCACATATTTACACCCCAGAAAGAAATACTGAATATAACAACACCATGTGCCGTCTGTGATATTAATGACCACAGACCAGGAGCCTCCAGTATGATTGATACAACTGTTGCACCAAGCACTTCATCAGCAGAGCCATATCTATGGAATGTTAATCTGACATTGTTCTTGAATGATGTCCAAGTTAATGAGACATCAGAATCGTGTGGCAGCAGCTACAAGAAGGGAGCGGAGAACATCAAGTTCTGCTGCTATAAAGGAGACTTGCCTTGCTATCCCAGAATTGCCTTAAATGGAATCACTGTAGTTGAAAACTTCTCCTCTTGTGTAAACTACACATTCACATCTAAGAGTGAATCAGTGAAGGTCACAAAATCATATTCTCTCTGTGGTTTTACTAACTACAGGTCATGTGGCTTCTGTTGGATTGAAAATGACAAATTACCACCACTGTGTGTCTATATGTTTGGAATTGGAGTCATCAATGACGGCCTAACATCATCAAGTGCTATGACGATCATCATTTTCGGGAGGACGTGAACTCCCATGGTATATGGTGGATAGGCGGCAGGAACCATTGAAGGCTATGTCTGAAAAGTGTTCCTTCTTGCAGTTTCCTCATATTCCAAGTCCGGCTTGTTGCAGGAGCTACTGAGTTAAGTGCTCTGTGCACACCGTGAGCTGTGTTTCTCATCCGTTTTGATCCTGCTTCGATATCCCGCTTGTTTACGATGAATGATGATATCGTATGACAGGGAACAGTTGGCTGTGTTCACTTTCTGCGCGGTTTCGCCTTATGTCTTTTGGCGTGTGCTGAGACTGCTACGATGGGGACTACAGTTACCTTTCTTTGTTTGGGAGATGAGTTGGTAATTCGGATGATTCCACTGGCACGGGCGGTTGAGCAATTATGGATTTTAATTCGTTTGCTGTGATGCCGAGGCCTTCCATAACCAATAACCAATAACAATAACAGCAGATAAAATGGTTTGGCCAAATAAAACAGAAAGACAAAAACACAGCACATGAAGCCTTTAATAAACATTGTGAGAACACCAAACTCAAAGGTCAACCTTGAAAAATATGGATATATGGAATATTAGAAACACTAGGAAACATAACAGCAGCAGAGACCAACAGACAAAGCAAAAGGCGGCAAATTATATCTACCCTCGACGCTGAAAGTCAAATGTGGAGGGAAAGATGAAAACCAATATTGGTTTAGTATTAAGTACTTATTTCTATAATATTGGTTTGGTATTAAGTACTTATTTCTATAATATTGGTTTGGTATTAAGTACTCATTTCTATAACATTGGTTTGGTATTAAGTACTTATTTCTATAATATTGGTTTGGTATTAAGTACTTATTTCTATTATGCAGATCAACCAACACTACTACATATACTTTTTTTAGATAACCAAGAAAGGTTACCTGAAACTATTCCTAATTCAAGAAAATTCATAAAATCATATCAATATGTGTAACAGTTAAGAACTATAATAGTTCAAATCAAGATGAGATAAAATTTCTTAAAGAGCAGGTAGACAATTTTCAAGTTGTGTTATAACTAAATAATTTGATGACTCATATATGTATGTCTCATTCTCATATTTTATCCATGGTCTACCTCAAAACTAAATTAGACAATATTCACATATAGGGACATATAACTACTGACTTAGTCATTTAATGTTAACGGTTCTTAATATGTCCATAAAAATGTATGTTTTTGTCATTCTTGTTTCAGCTCTCACAGACCACTGGTTAAATAAGGAGTGGTTTACATTTTTCTACTTCTACTTTTGAGTGCACTAAAGATGTCATCAACAGGTCCTTACAGCTATTGTGTAAAAATGCTGCTTACATTCTTCTACATTGGAGTGAGCTAAAGATGTCATTAACAGGTCCTTACAGCTATGGTGTAAAAATGCTGCTTACATTCTTCTACCTCGGAGTGAGCTAAAGATGTCATCAACAGGTCCTTACAGCTATGGTGTAAAAATGCTGCTTACATTCTTCTACCTCGGAGTGAGCTAAAGATGTCATCAACAGGTCCTTACAACTCTGGTGTGAAAATGCTGTTATATTCTACCTATGAGTGCACTTAATAAAAAAAATAAAAAAAAAGCAAAACATATTTTTTTTAAAAAGAAACCAGAAGTTAGCCTTATGCTGACGATATCAGCTCAACTAGGTCTGTATGGTAAAGTAATGGTGACTTCTTTATGAGCCTTCTCTATTCTTTCACATGTAATCTTCAAGATTTTTAATATTGTAGACTAAGGAAAATGAATTGGTCCAAAGACAGCATTACAAGTAAAACTATATTGACCTCTACAAGAACCACACACACAAAAAAAAAAGGAAAATTGTATACAAGAAAAGACACAGTATATTTAGATAATATCTCAGACAAATGAAAGATAGATTCCACATTCTACAACATGCTGTCAGGTATATATCCGATCTGCACCGCCACAATCATGTTCATTACTGGTTTCAGCCTTTAGAGTAATCAGAAGACAGTATTTTAAAATTTGGCCTTGCATTAAACGTGGCAATTATTTGCCCCTTTCTTCTTAAGTGGTACTTGTATTATTTGTTTCTGATGCTTTGCTTTTCTGTTCGTGTATATGATATAGATTAATCTCTTGGACTCATCTTCTTCTCTCCTTCCTCATGTGCCTTTCAGTGTTGAGGATAGATATAATTTGTGATCTTATGTTCTTTTGTTGGCCTCTGCTTCTATGTTTTCTAGTATTTCTAATATTCCATCAATCCATCTTTTTCATGGTCAGCCCTTGTGTCTGGTGTTCTCACCATGTTTATTAAAGGCTCAATTTGTTGTTTTTTTTGTCTTTCTGTCTTGTCACGTAGCCAAACCATTTTATCTGCTGTTTCTTTATTTATTCTATGGCAGGATGAGAGTGGTCTAAAGGTGTCGGACTCATCATAGGTAGATAAAATTCATAGAATGCCTGCGACTAACAAGGTTAATTTAACTTCTCTGACAACCAATTTGCAACTTTAAGGTGGTATCTACACTAAACTGGTATCTATCCAGATCCTCAAATGTCAAGTACTCACACAAAAATGTTTGGATGTATCTTAAATGTCAACAGAGGAAGAGAATAATTTCTGGCAATATTTGGAAACTCTCCAAAAAATCTTTTTACCTGAGAGCTTGAGAATTTGATAGAGAAAGAAAAAGGCAGAGAAGTCAGATGGAAACAATGTTTATGTAACTATGTTTGAGTTATGAGCTTAGTAGTTTCTGTCTCCACTTAAGCTGCCCCATCACTTAAGCAACACAAAGCAATATTTATCATTCTCAAGAAAATTAGACAATCTCATATCTTTTATAGGAGACTGGTTGGTCTCAAGTTAATTTGCCAGTCTCGAGACAGAGAGGTTGTGAGTTCAAATCCTGGTGGCACCAGTTAGAATTTTTATTTTGTGATTTCTCTCTGCAGCAAGCACCCCTGGTCTCAACAGCGAGGCCTGGCTTGAAATGTCAATTATTCCTTGCGGAAAAAAATGTACAAGTACCTCCGAAGATGGAGTTATCTGCCACTGCAGTGAGGGAACACACAAAATGTAGTTCCTAGTTTCTAGGGACTTTGCCAGAGGTAAAAGCTGGTGAACGCAAACAAATTCAAGATATGGGATTTCTAATTATCCTCCTAAAATGGAGAAAGGATGTATTCGTCTGGTTTCTTCATACATTAAACTCTAAAAATACCAGCAAGATTGGCTGAACCAGCCATAAGACCAAAGTTCCTGCAAATAAAGCTCAATGTATTTATACAGCACAGGTGTCATCTCAACATGATAAGGACAGGAGAAAAAAACAAGAGCATTTAATCAAACAGGTTATATCTGCTTAACAAAAAAGAGCAAAGCTGAAGCAGAATAGTCAGGTTTCAAAAAAGACTTGCAAGAAGGAAGTGAATGGAAGGTCACACCTCTAAATACACAAGTTGAGACAGAGAAGGTTTCAGGCATAAAAAGCAACAAGTTTATTTTTTTTACATGTAACTTTTGGTGATAAACTATTTATATGGAGTTTGTAATTTAGTGAGGAGGCTGAAACTATCAGTTTAAAAAAATGATTGGGTGGGAATGGGGAGGAAGGGAGGCTGAAAGCGAATTATTCAAAAAGCATGGATAGACTACACTGCAGGGTCTACATCACACCAGCTGCTACTTTTATTGTTCTAATAATGACCTTCTATTACACAATACTATTTTAGTTTTTTACCACTTGGACACATAATTCGTCCAAACAATCATATTGATATTGATCTGATTTGTTCTATGACAATGATGAACGCACGGGGAACCAGATGAATATGATGCAATAACATAATTCTCTGTGTGTGTGTACATCAACCATGTCCATCTATCAGCCACAACAATTCTCTACACTTGTTTCAACATTTGCTTGTTAAAGTGTTATGTCATGGTTAAATATATACTCTGATCTCTGAGTTTAATCTCGTTCAAATGTGATATATTACTATTATTGTGTACTATTAAATTCAGTGTATTAAGGAAAGAAATTAATCACACATTATTTTTATAATTAAAATTCACATTAAATTCTCTTCTGGGCGATATTCACCATCAATGTTACCAAGGATAAGTCTTATATTAGTGACATAAATTAAAGTGATTGCCCCTTAGTTGGCGTCACTATAAAACTACAGTAGTTATCAAATCATCATCATTGGGTGCCGTCTCTGCATCGAAGGTTGGCTACCATGGAGCGCCATTCCACTTTGTCTCTTGCCTTGATGGTGCAGAGTTATCAAATATTGAAAGTTATTGATCATTGATTGATAGTTCACCACTAACGCAATTTATGTTATTTTTGGGATAAGGTTAGAAAAATAGGACTTTGCCTTGTAATGTCACTCAGGGGGACATTACTCTACCGAACGAAATAATTGATGTCCATAAACTAGTACTAGATAAACTAGTACTTTACTGTCAACTGTTATGTTTTTGTAAAGGATTCCATTTCTTTATTACTTCCGCCATTATTTATTTATTTATTTTATTAATTTTCCTAATTAAAAAATAAATGACAGGAAATGATTATTATCAAATATGTTCTTTGCCGGGAAAGGAGAGCGGTTGACGAGAAACTAACTTCTTAACTAAATCAAATAATCACGATAAAGCATCATTTATAACAAATAATTAAATAGGCTGGTTTTAATCTGCACTAACATGCATGTGATTGTGAGCTATTTTCGTCTAAGTCACACTGAGAAATAACTAGCATTGTACCTTCATACATTGGCAAACATGAAAAATGTACTTTTTAATATTATTTTAACATCAGCAACTTCAATCATTAAATTTAATACAGTTATACGTGGTTTTGTTTACACTGAATATGCAATTATTTTCAAACTAAACTTCATGATAATACACTCTACACACAGTGACTTAACTATAACACAGTATTATCGGATCGGTAGTATATACTTATTATAATACTGAGTATAGTATAACAATAATACGAATATTATTAATTATAGTAATATTCATAAGTTAATATTTATAGTATATTATTTTATGCACGATAGATACTTTAGACTTACATACTACAACTACAGAGTTAGGTAACACACACTGTGACAGTAGTTGTACAACAACAAGAGGTACAGTTGAGTGACTCAGTACACCGATCGTAAAACGTAAAAAAACGGTAATTGATTTATTAGAGGGTCGTCATCATTGCACTCCGAACATGTCCATAGGTGCTCAGGTCCCCTCCTGGAGGCGAAGGCGCGTCTCACAGCAAAAAAGCTGGAAGTTGTCAGCGACCCACAGCTGATGGCTTGCGCCAGGATAGGTGAACCAGAACCATCCGGACTCTGCTCCACCTCTCCGTGGTGCCTCTAGTAACAGACTAACATGTCTAGTCTGGCCAAGTGAGTAGGAATCGAAGAGGGAAGACAACCCGGTACTCAAAAATGGCGTGCTGAAGTCGGATGTGTTTGGCCGAAAGGCGCAAATATCACAGTTATACTGCAAACCACAAGGATTAAGGACGGATGACGAAGAGGTGTACTCATTTAGTCATCGGGCGAACGCAAGCAAGCAAGATCCCCTCCTCGGCAAGTCTAGCGTCCAGCGACTTACGAATCCAGTTCATAACGTATACTTATATGGAGTGATATTCTCTGTGTATCACGTATGCTATGAACTTATTTTATATATCGCCCAATCATATCAGTAATAAAAACTGTAAATACACAAACAAGCGACTATACTCACGCACACATAACTTGATGTTATTGTCTTATAATGCGTGACCGTCAAACAAAACTGAAAACCGCTGAAGATATCGTAATTGATAAGACCTCACAAACAATCAGTTCATTGAGCATTCCATATTCTCTGCTCATCCATTCATGCTGTTACTGCCACAACTGCCGAGGACAGCACACCCAGTAATAAAGTTTCCAACAAAAACCGAATCGATTCTAATCCTTTAACAGCGCAGTGTGTCGTTCCCCCCCCCCCCAACCCCACCCGTCAACTCAGTTCTGCTAGTAACTCTGGCCTATTCCAGAAGGTTCCACCATGGCATTCAGTAAATATTCCGCGATCTAGCCAGCGTCAACACAAAAATTGTTTCCTGACAAGTCAAGTCACGCAACACTCACTGCATCTCCGCAGATAAAACAAAAGTGAACCCCATACCGAATCGATCCCATTATCTTATTAGTTAGTCTCGTCTCTAGAACAATCCGACAAACTTCAAAGGAACTCCTTTGTTCTCCCTCTTCTTCATCTTCATTGAAAACAATAAAAGTGTAACGAATATTTATTTCCCCCTTTTCTTTCTTTTTCATTGTTTGTTCGCTCTTTTTGTTGGGAGATGCATAAAATAAACGTATATCGTTAATACAGCACAGATAATCGTTTGGTTTCTTCATACATTAAACTCTAACAAATACCAGTAAAATTGGCTGTTTACCAGCCATACGCCCACAGTTTCTGCAAATAAAGCTCAATGTATTTCTTTGTCATTGTTTTTATCTCTGTATTGTTGGGAGATATATACGAAATAAGTGCACCGCGTTAATTAATACACAGAGAACATCACTCAATATCTGCTAGTAAAGACAAATAGAAAAACAAATGATTGGGTGGATAGTGTATTGAGATGATTTTAAAAAAAATATCTTTGCGGATTTGTCACCATTACTGGGATTTGCCGGGGGGGGGGGGAGAGAGAAACTTATAGGACCGGAAAATAAGGGCTGCTTGTTCACCAGTGCAGTCGCTGCGAGGTGTTCGGGTCAGAGTTTTATTTCGCCCTGATAGACAAACAAATAGCTTGGCCCTGTCGAGATTCGAACAAGAGCGAAAAACAAACATACGAAACAATATATTAGTGGTATAGTTTATCTTCACCGCACAACAACGCCATAGAGCTCAGGTCCTATTCTCGGCAGGTTTCTTCTCTGTAAAAAGCATACCTGTCACGCACTAACTTCAGCTTAGATGTACGAACTCTGCAGCACCGACGCAGACTTTGACTCCAGCCTCCTTAGTCGCCTTTTACGACATGCGTGGCAGGTGACATGACATTCATTCCTCCCATGACCAGCCCCCCCGGTAGAGACACCAGTTTAGCAGACGTTACTGCCGATGTTAGGTTACATCTAGAAACAACAAATTCAGCGTCGCGGACATACAGCACAGCTACAAACAAATTACAATCCCGCAACAAGCATTAACAACAAAGGTGGACAAGAAAGATCTTCCAAAACAATCATTCATGAGATGACACAACGTTACACAAAAATATTACATCTGAGTCAAACAGCAGAGCTCACTCTGGCAAGATCACTCCATTTATTTTATAACTCTTTGAGGCACAAGAAAATAGTGAACAAAACAGTTAAATATTAATAATAAATGGAGAACAAAAAATAAGACAATCACGAAGAACCGGATTTAATGGATTCTTGCGTAGAATAAAAGGATGGAAATGACAGGGCAAAATCAATAACATAGAATTATGAAAATGTATTAGTCAAATACCAGTGGATAAAGAGACACAACGAAGAAGATGGCGCTGGATAGGGCACACTCTGAGCGTAGCCAGCTGAGAGCTGCACGACAGACCCTTTTTAGGAATCGACAGAGGAAGAGACAATGAGGAAAACCAACATATTCTTGGAGACGACAGGCGAAAGCAGAGATGAAGATGATGGGATAGACGTGGAATGATCTTAAAAGACTGGTAAGAAGCAGAACAGCCTGGAAAGTGTTTGTTGAAGATATATGTGCCAGAGGGAGTTGAAATTCAGCAGCGGCATCGGTGGCAGTAGTAGTGGTAGTAGTAGTAGTAGCAGTAGTAGTAGTAGCAGTAGTAGCAGTCGCAGTCGTAGCAGCAGCAGTAGTAGTAGTAGTAGTAGTAGCAGTAGTAGTAGTAGTAGTAGTAGTAGTAGTAGTAATAGTAGTAGTAGTAGCAGCAGCAGTAGTAGTAGTAGTAGTAATAGTAGTAGTAGCAGCAGTAGTAGCAGCAGCAGTAGTGGTAGTAGTAGTAGTAGCAGTAGTAGTAGTAGTAGTAGTAGTAATAGTAGTAGTAGCAGCAGCAGTAGTAGTAGTAGTAGCAGTAGTAAGAAGAAGAAGAAAAAATACGGCGTCCGACATATATAGTCATATTAAGAGGCCCCTAGTCTAAAAATACACATAGCAAAATACTTTAGAGCGTTTTTTTTGTTTTCTTTTACTTTTATTTATTTTGATTTATTATGGTTGGTGTGGTAGATAGTGTATGTGCTAAATCAATATCTGCCCTTTAAAAAAAAATCAATGTATGTGATACTTTGTATGTGTCTCAGATGCGTTACATTTATGCAAGAATCACAGCACGGTTTTTTTTAATATGTAGGATTACACATGCAAGCAGACTGACATAAGATAGACCATAAACAGACAGACATCGAGACAGACAGTAAAACAGACAGAGAGACACACTGACAGACACGCTATGTGTGCTGTACAGAGCAATGTGTATGACGATCTTCATGTAAAAAGCCACACTCTCTGGAATTACAGACACATTCATTCTCAGTGCCTGTAGGCCAAGTTACTAGTAAACAAACACACAAATTGGTATGTTGCCCCGGCGAGCTGTGATCGTGGTTAAAGCCTTCATTGTACGACAACAGATCGCTGGAACTAGCAACACGGGAACTATTCACACGTCAGCAATGTCTGCAGAGATCGTCACACATTTTTTGTTATTTTAAAAAAGGCATTGATGTGATAAGACGTAGCTAACTGGCTTATATATTTTGATTCATTTTTTTTTCTTTTCCAACAGATGGTTCATGGTTTTTATTTGCATTTATTTTATACGATGTTTTGTAAACTCGCCAGACGGTTTCCCTTCCTCCTTCTCCTCTCTCTCTCTCTCTCCACACACACTACACACGCATATAACATCATCATCAGAAAGCATGTCCCACAGAACGTTGCATTCACCACAGCCAGTCTGAAATAATTTCTGTCTATAGTAAGATCTCCCACTTCTGTTGTGACATTCAAGGTCTCACTCATGTCTTGAAACCACCTTCCTCTGCTCCAGGATGCGTCGTCCAGGAACCCTGCATTCCATTATTGTTCTTTCCAGCCTCTGTGTCTTTTGACGTGGCTATAGTATTTAATTTTCTCTCTGGAATGGTGTTTATAAGCCAGTTCTTTTAATGTTTAAATCTTTCAATACGTCTTCATTGCTATTTTTCATTATCCAAGGTATCTGAAATATTTTTCTCTAGCATTTTGTTTCAAATGAATCGAGTTTCTTTCTCGCTATTTGCGAGATTGTCCTTGACTCAAACCGTATGTTGCTATAGGAAAGATACACGTCCTCAGTAATTATATATGTCAATCATCAAAGCAGGCACGCATACGAACATATGTCAGAAATGTCAACAAAGATGGAGGTAAATAGTGACTGCCAGCACCAGAGCTGAAAGCGGGCAACGACTCATGGCTGAATGCGTGCATCAGAATCAGGAACCAAACTATATAAACTATGCACATCTTCGCGGTGCTCCTAGAAACAGACTAACCAGTCTGTTAGAGAGGGAAGGCAACGCGGTTATAATATTAAAAATACAATGTTTAAGTCGGATTTGTTGAACGGAAAGGTGGATATATCACAACTGCTGCAAACCACAATGCATCTGGACAAACTTTGGGTCAGTTTAACGTCCGTTGGTAAGTAATTTCAAAAAGTAATTTCAATGCCATGAAAAATATACTAAACATCAAAACAAATAACACCAGGGCTAAAACTAAGAATAGCAAAATGTTACATTTTCTCAATATTCCTGTATGGTGCAGAAACATGGACATTAGACCAGAAAACAGAACAGAAAAATGAGGCTTTTGAAATGTGGATTTATAGAAGAATAGGTAGAATTGGATGGAAAGAAAAGAAAATAAACGAGGAAGTTTTAAAACTAAAAATGAAGAAAGAACTACTAAACACAATTCATCATCATCATTAAGTGCCGTCTCCGCAACGAAGGTTGGCTACCATGGAGCGCCATTCTGCTCTATCTCTTGCTTTGATGGTGCAGGTTGTCATCGGTTGATTTGTCCATCTTTTGATGTTACTCGTCCATGTTAATCTTGGTCTGCCTCTGCTCTTTTACCTTGTATTTTCCCCTCCAGGATTACTTTCAGTAGGCTGTTGTGTCTTTTAACATGGCCCAAGAATCGCATTTGTCTTGTTCTAATTCACACAATTAGAGCAAGACAACTGAAATTTTTTGGTCATGTTAAAGACACAACAGTCTAATAAAAGTAATATTAGAAGGGAAAATGCAAGGTAAAAGAGGCAGAGGCAGACCAAGACTAACATGGACGAGTAACATCAAAAGATGGACAAGTCAGCCTATGGCAATCTGCACCATCAAAGCAAGAGACAGAGTGGAATGGCGCTCCATGGTAGCCAACCTTCGATGCGGAGACGGCACTCAATGATGATGAACGTCCGTTGATTTATTTAGTCGGCGGGTGAACATGAAGAAGTAAAACGAAATACAATTAAGATTATAAGATAAACCAATCGAGGCGGAATGAGGCACGGCTTAATTTGTCGTGTTAAATCTGCTGCTGGATATGCCATGGGAGAATATACTTGGCAAAACAACGTCCCGCAGCTGCGGCCGAAAATCAACAACAGCTTGTCTTCAATCGTCTGTGAGCACATAAAGATGATACACACATATATAAGCACAACGATATATATATATAGCATAACATAATACACATTACACACACATCTGTTGCTCGGCTGTAATAATCGTATCTAATGGTTGTGGTATTAGTAAGGCCGGTACAGAGATTGTAGAAAAGCAACATGGTGACCACCATCACGTGAACGCTGTACACCAAGCGTATAGTACTCATTCTAACCACACACTAGTCTATCCAGTGAGTTTCGGGCTATATCAGACAAGGGAAACAATCATGAAATTTAAGAAAGAGAAGCCTCGATGAGTGGTTAGAGCATATACTTCCCGTTCTGAAGGCTTTGGGTTAAATTCCCAGAAATGGTAGATATTTTTGGGGACACTAAGGCTCCAAGGTCCACCAAGTTTGTAAAAATGGGTACCCGATACTTTTTTATGGGAAGCAAATCTTGATGGGGTACCGATCACATCGCCCAAAAAAGTGATGCTGGTAATGTAGAAAATGTGAAAGAAAAAACACAAAACGATGCCTAGAACAAGATTGGAAGTTTTTAATAGATGGGACACAAAAGCAAGGACATACTTCAAATACATAAGATGAAGATATGGTGAGAAGATATCATCAAATTTAAAAAAAAAAAAAAAAAATTAAAGTTGAAGTAGACAAAAGATGTTGCAAATAAAAATCAGGAGAACCAAGATAGCCAACATCACGTGAACTGAGAGCGATCAGTGACTCACAGCTGACTGTAAGGGTCAGGAATGGCGAAAGTCTAACTGATGTTAGGGGATTACTGTTGTTTTTATTTCTCATCTATGTAAAGCTGTTACTATACCACTTGTTTTTAATTTAAAGCATTTTTTAAAGTTGTCATTGTTCATCATAACTGATCAAGCCTCCTTCAAGTGGTGCCCCTGGAACCAGACGAACCAATCCGGTCAAACGAGTAGAAGTCGAAGATAGAAAGCAACACAGTATCCACAAATGCCACACTGAAGACTGTGTCGAACCAAAAGTCTCGCGGTAAACTAGCGATCAAACGTAATGATGCCCGCTTCCTGATGGCAGGCGGTGAGTAATCATAGCGTGAACGTAAAGGAAGAAAACCATGTGACTGGACCGTTGGCCGGAAATATCAAAGAACAAATATGCAGCATCCAATGCAAAGAGAGCTCTCTATATAACAAAGTACTCTCCACAGCGCACAGAAACCAAACTGAGAGCAAAAATAAACACCAAAAAATCAACAAAGCCGACTGGAGATGTCCGAGAAGAAAAGTGAACACGACAAGAAGAGACATAATCAGAAACGTTGATTTAAGGAAAAGGGGTAGGGTTGCACCAGTGTATGATCATATTTAGAAGGGAAAAAACATATCAAACGGTTGAGCATATATGATAACCATCATCAGATATAATTCATCAGAGAGCCCAGTTGCTGCGCTAAAAGGGAAAACAACGGTTGGCATAGAGTATGGCTGATTTATTTAAATGCCAAATATGACGGTTAACAACATAGAGGTACTACAGAACAGTGATCAAACGTATAGATTGAAGCTTGGTGATAGGATGCATCCTTGTCTTACTCCTCTTTTTATATCAATAGGTGTAGAGTTCTCTTTGTTATATTTTATTATTGCTGTTTGCTCCCAGTATAAATTACATATTAGTCGTATGTCTGTGTCATCTAGATGTATATCTTTTAGGCAGTCTATCAGTTTTTTTTTTATCACGGTGTATTCTATCAAAAGTTTTGATATAGTTTATGAATAGGCATATATTGGTTTGTTTATTTATGTGCGCTTTTTGATTAATGTCCTCATGCAGAATATGGCTTCTTTTGTCACACTGTTTTTCCTAAATCCAGATTCTTCTTCTAATTCCATATTAATTGTATTCTATTGATTTTTGTTGTTTTAGGATAAGGTAGTCTACGATGATTCAGTCACTTTATTAAATCTACTGTCTCTTCACACTGACACAATCTTAACACTGATATTTAATGTACTGTCTCTTCACATTGGCACAATCCTAACACTGATATTTAACCTATTGTCTCTTCACATTGACATAATCCTAACACTGATATTTAACCTATTGTCTCTTCACATTGACACAATCCTAACACTGATATTTAACCTATTGTCTCTTCACATTGACACAATCCTAACACTGATATTTAACCTATTGTCTCTTCACATTGACACAATCCTAACACTGATATTTAACCTATTGTCTCTTCACATTGACACAATCCTAACACTGATATTTAACCTATTGTCTCTTCACATTGGCACAATCCTAACACTGATATTAACCTATTCTCTCTTCACATTGACACAATCCTAACACTGATATTTAACCTATTGTCTCTTCACATTGACACAATCCTAACACTGATATTTAACCTATTCTCTCTTCACATTGACACAATCCTAACACTGATATTTAACCTATTGTCTCTTCACATTGACACAATCCTAACACTGATATTTAACCTATTCTCTCTTCACATTGACACAATCCTAACACTGATATTTAACCTATTGTCTCTTCACATTGACACAATCCTAACACTGATATTTAACCTATTGTCTCTTCACATTGACACAATCCTAACACTGATATTTAACCTATTGTCTCTTCACATTGACACAATCCTAACACTGATATTTAACCTATTGTCTCTTCACATTGACACAATCCTAACACTGATATTTAACCTACTGTCTCTTCACATTGACACAATCATAACACTGATATTTAACCTATTGTCTCTTCACATTGACACAATCCTAACACTGATATTTAACCTATTGTCTCTTCACATTGACACAATCCTAACACTGATATTTACCTACTGTCTCTTCACATTGACACAATCCTAACACTGATATTTAACCTATTCTCTCTTCACATTGACACAATCCTAACACTGATATTTAACCTACTGCCTCTTCACATTGACACAATCCTAACACTGATATTTAACCTATTGTCTCTTCACATTGACACAATCCTAACACTGATATTTAACCTACTGTCTCTTCACATTGACACAATCCTAACACTGATATTTAACCTACTGGCTCTTCACATTGACACAATCCTAACACTGATATTTAACCTATTGTCTCTTCACATTGACACAATCCTAACACTGATATTTAACCTACTGCCTCTTCACATTGACACAATCCTAACACTGATATTTAACCTATTCTTTCTTCACATTGACACAATCCTAACACTGATATTTAACCTACTGACTCTTCACATTGACACAATCCTAACACTGATATTTAACCTATTGTCTCTTCACATTGGCACAATCCTAAAACTGATATTTAACCTATTGTCTCTTCACATTGACATAATCCTAACACTGATATTTAACCTATTCTCTCTTCACATTGACACAATCCTAACACTGATATTTAACCTATTCTCTCTTCACATTGACACAATCCTAACACTGATATTTAACATATTCTCTCTTCACATTGACACAATCCTAACTCTGATATTTAACCTACTGTCTCTTCACATTGACACAATCCTTATACTGATATCTAACCTATTGTCTCTTCACATTGACACAATCCTAACACTGATATTTAACCTATTGTCTCTTCACATTGACACAATCCTAACACTGATATTTAACCTATTGTCTCTTCACATTGACACAATCCTAACACTGATATTTACCTACTGCCTCTTCACATTGACACAATCCTAACACTGATATTTAACCTATTGTCTCTTCACATTGACACAATCCTAACACTGATATTTAACCTACTGTCTCTTCACATTGACACAATCCTAACACTGATATTTAACCTACTGGCTCTTCACATTGACACAATCCTAACACTGATATTTAACCTATTGTCTCTTCACATTGACACAATCCTAACACTGATATTTAACCTACTGCCTCTTCACATTGACACAATCCTAACACTGATATTTAACCTATTCTCTCTTCACATTGACACAATCCTAACACTGATATTTAACCTACTGACTCTTCACATTGACACAATCCTAACACTGATATTTAACCTATTGTCTCTTCACATTGGCACAATCCTAAAACTGATATTTAACCTATTGTCTCTTCACATTGACATAATCCTAACACTGATATTTAACCTATTCTCTCTTCACATTGACACAATCCTAACACTGATATTTAACCTATTCTCTCTTCACATTGACACAATCCTAACACTGATATTTAACCTACTGTCTCTTCACATTGACACAATCCTAACACTGATATTTAACCTATTCTCTCTTCACATTGACACAATCCTAACACTGATATTTAACATATTCTCTCTTCACATTGACACAATCCTAACACTGATATTTAACCTACTGTCTCTTCACATTGACACAATCCTTATACTGATATCTAACCTATTGTCTCTTCACATTGACACAATCCTAACACTGATATTTAACCTATTGTCTCTTCACATTGACACAATCCTAACACTGATATTTAACCTATTGTCTCTTCACATTGACACAATCCTAACACTGATATTTAACCTACAGCTTCTTCAAAATGACAAAAACTAAACACTGATATTTAACCTACAGCTTCTTCACATTGACAAAATCCTAACACTGATATTTAACCTACAGCCTCTTCACATTGACAAAATCCTAACACTGATATTTAACCTACTGCCTCTTCACACTTATAAGATGCAAGATCCGCAATAAAGAATCACATATGATAAAATTATAACAAAAAAGTAGTAGGGAGATGGGATTTCCTATACTTATGGTGTTTACACACGTGTATGCTTGTGTGCAATGTGCTACTATGATCATGACAAATCAAGTAGATTCCATAACTGGTACGTATGTGTATCCTGATTTACTATCGTATGGTGTTTTTGTCATCTTCTTGTTGAGACTGGATCTATTCAAGATCAGACATGTGGTATTAAACAATTATAGTGACAACTTTTGTGTTTGTTTATAATCAATGTAGTCTTACCTGATTTAACAGCAAGAAATTGAAACAACACACGGAAATAAAGACCAAGATACCAGCTGTTCTGTTACTGCTGTTGCCCTTATGTAAAGTACATCCAATATATGATTAACCTTTTTTTCTTTACAAATGAAACATAAACAACATTATGACTGCCTTTAAATAAAATCATCAGCTAGATCATTAACCGGGGTGGGGAGGAGGGGGTATGAGCGTGTAAGGGGTAGTACCGTACCTATTTCGTTGTCCCGCTCCTATCCAGCCCACGCATGGTTCCTAGAGTCTGATTGTTTCCGGCAGAGCCATCTCACAGGAAATGGCTTTGGCTGACCAGCTAAAGTACGCAAGGAAAATGAAGAAATATTCATTCAATAATATACACAGCGACTGGCAGAAAGGGCGGAGAGGATCGACCCAGTCAGCCCAAAGGCAGGAGCTGGAACAGCCTGATATAGGACAGAACAGGAACTAAAGTTTTTCAGTGGCCAGAGCCAATTAAAAAGCAAGGGCAAACTTGTGATTGCAAACTGCCAAGAAATAGAATCGAAATAACAAAAGGAGTTGAAAAGAAGACTAGCAAAAATAACATAGAAATTAAATGTCATGGAAAACATATGGCACAATACCAACAAGGTTGTAAAAATTAAAACTACTGGGGGCATGTACCTTCGCAATAGCAACATCTGGTTGTGATCACGGACAACATCGCAAACAACAATGAAGAAAGTTGGTTCATTGGAAATAAAATACTACACAGAAATCTTATATATTTTAAATAATGAAAAAGAGAAATGAAGAAATATGAAAAGACCTAAACATTGAAGAGATCTTACTTATAAATCTTACATAGAACATTATATTACTACGACCACGTCAAAAGATAGTGGGCCGGAAAGAACAATAATGGAAGTCAGGAAGACGAGACATGGGCAGACCAAGAATAAGGTGGTTTCAAGACAGAGACCTTGAACATGAGAACAGATTAATTGGGAGCTCTGACTAGCGACAGAGACACTTTCCGACGTGCTTTTGTGAATGCAACATTCTATGGGAGCTCTGGCTAGAGACAGAAACAATTTCTGACGTGTTTTGGTGAATGCAACGTTATGTGGTAGCTCTGACTAAAGCTCCCTGTGTGATTTTATAATGGTCGGTTGTTTAAACTTCCATGAATAATAAAAACAAAACAAGCAAAAACTACACTTCTATTGATTAATTAGAGAATTTACAAACAACTTATAAGCATGCTTCTAAACAACTTTGTGTACGGTGATTACAACGTAGTTGGGAGCTGACTGAAAATCTTGAGGGAGCATGAGTCAGAAATGTCGTTTCGACACTCGGTTGCTCCTCGTGTTGTATATAAATGGAGTGAAATTAAAATAGATCCACCAATGTACTCAGTAATGATGCTTGAAATGGACATAATTTAAATGCTGGGATGTCGTCTCTGCACTGGCCTACTTAAAAAAAAAAAAGCAAAACATATAGAAGCGTTGTTGTCTCTCTTCACAGACGTCTACATGACCCACTGAATGATAAAGATCAGAAAGCACGCCCTGCCACTTATTGTACGAACTACAAAATTGTTAAACCTCATTACGAGAAAACTTCACAAAATAGGTTATAGTTTTCTCGTAACATTAATTAACATTAATCCATATAAAATGATGCGTAAATGCGTAATTCACATTTACGCATCATTTTATACGGATGGTTAGAGCAATGACTAGTCTGCTGAGACAACAAGCCGGGCTATGTTCCTATATGTGGCTGCTAGGTTCACACAGTCTGATATCTGTATACGAGACTTTACTGTAAAGACGATACTAACTTAGTGCTGATGGCAGGATGACCCACAAATATGGACACTAACACAATATTCTACACACACACACACACAAATATGGACACTAATACAATATTCCACACACACACAAATATGGACACTAACACAATATTCCACCACACAAAATTCCACACACACACAAATATGGACACTAACACAATATTCTACACACACACACACAAATATGGACACTAATACAATATTCCACACACACACAAATATGGACATTAACACAATATTTCACACACACACACACACACACACAAATACGGACACTAACACAATATTCCACACACACAAATACGGACACTAACACAATATTCCACACACACACAAATATGGAAACTAACACAATACTCCACACACACAAATATGGACACTAACACAATATTCCACACACACACAAATATGGAAACTAACACAATACTCCACACACACAAATATGGAAACTAACACAATACTCCACACACACAAATATGGACACTAACACAATATTCCACACACACACAAATATGGACACTAACACAATATTCCACACACACACAAATCTGGACACTAACACAATATTACACACACACACAAATCTGGACACTAACACAATATTCACACACAAAAATCTGGACACTAACACAATATTCCACACACACACACAAATCTGGACACTAACACAATATTCCACACACAAAAATCTGGACACTAACACAATATCCTACACACACAAATATGGACACTAACGCAATATTCTACATACAAATCTGGACACTAACACAATATTCCACACACAAAAATCTGGACACTAACACAATACTCTACATACACAAATATGGACACTAACACAATATTCTACGTAAAAATCTGGACACTAACACAATATTCCCCACACACAAAAATGTGGACACTAACACAATATTCCACATACAAAAATGTGGACACTAACACAATATTCTACGTAAAAATCTGGACACTAACACAATATTCCACACACAAAAATGTGGACACTAACACAATATTCCACACACAAAAATGTGGACACTAACACAATATTCCACACACAAAAATCTGGACACTAACACAATATTCCACACACAAAAATATGGACACTAACACAATATTCTACACACACAAATACGGACACTAACACAATATTCCACACACAAATATGGACACTAACACAATATTCCACACACAAATATGGACACTAACACAATATTCCACATACAAATCTGGACACTAACACAATATTCCACATACACAAATACGGACACTAACACAATATTCCACATACACAAATATGGACACTAACACAATATTCCACATACAAATCTGGACACTAACACAATATTCCACACACACACACATAAATCTCGACACTAACACAATATTCCACACACACACACACAAATATGGACACTAACACAATATTCCACATACACAAATATGGACACTAACACAATATTCCACATACAAATCTGGACACTAAGATAATATTCCACACACACACACACAAATCTCGACACTAACGCAATATTCCACACACACAAATATGGACACTAACACAATATTCCACACACACAAATATGGACACTAACACAATATTCCACACACACACACACAAAAATATGGACACTAACACAATATTCCACACACACAAATATGGACACTAACACAATATTCCACACACACACAAAATATGGACACTAACACAATATTCTACACACACACAAATCTGGACACTAACACAATATCCCACACACAAAAATCTGGACACTAACACAATATTCTACACACACAAATCTGGACACTAACACAATATTCCACATACACAAATTTGGACATTAACACAATATTCCACACACACAAATTTGGACACTGACACAATATTCCACACACACAAATATGAACACTAACACAATACTCCACACACTAATATGAACACTAACACAATACTCCACACACTAATATGAACACTAACACAATACTCCACACACTAATATGAACACTAACACAATATTCCACACATAAATATGAACACTAACACAATACTCCACACATAAATATGGACACTAACACAATACTCCACAAACAAATATGGACACTAACACAATACTCCACACACTAATATGAACACTAACACAATACTCCACACACTAATATGAACACTAACACAATACTCCACACACTAATATGAACACTAACACAATATTCCACACACAAATATGGACACTAACACAATACTCCACAAACAAATATGGACACTAACACAATACTCCACAAACAAATATGGACACTTACACGATATTCCACACACAAATATGGACACTAACACAATACTCCACAAACAAATATGGACACTAACACAATACTCCACAAACAAATATGGACACTAACACGATATTCCACACACAAATATGGACACTAACACAATACTCCACACACAAATATGGACACTGACACAATATTTCACACACAAATATGGACACTAACACAATACTCCACAAACAAATATGGACACTAACACAATACTCCACACACAAATATGGACACTAACACAATACTCCACACACAAATATGGACACTAACACAATACTCCACACACAAATATGGACACTAACACAATACTCCACAAACAAATATGGACACTAACACAATACTCCACAAACAAATATGGACACTAACACAATACTCCACACACACACACACAAATATGGACACTAACACAATATTCCACATACACAAATATGGACACTAACACAATATTCCACATACAAATCTGGACACTAAGATAATATTCCACACACACACACACAAATCTCGACACTAACGCAATATTCCACACACACAAATATGGACACTAACACAATATTCCACACACACAAATATGGACACTAACACAATATTCCACACACACACACAAAAATATGGACACTAACACAATATTCCACACACACAAATATGGACACTAACACAATATTCCACACACACACACACAAATATGGACACTAACACAATATTCTACACACACACAAATCTGGACACTAACACAATATCCACACACAAAAATCTGGACACTAACACAATATTCTACACACACAAATCTGGACACTAACACAATATTCCACATACACAAATTTGGACATTAACACAATATTCCACACACACAAATTTGGACACTGACACAATATTCCACACACACAAATATGAACACTAACACAATACTCCACACACTAATATGAACACTAACACAATACTCCACACACTAATATGAACACTAACACAATACTCCACACACTAATATGAACACTAACACAATATTCCACACATAAATATGAACACTAACACAATACTCCACACATAAATATGGACACTAACACAATACTCCACAAACAAATATGGACACTAACACAATACTCCACACACTAATATGAACACTAACACAATACTCCACACACTAATATGAACACTAACACAATACTCCACACACTAATATGAACACTAACACAATATTCCACACACAAATATGGACACTAACACAATACTCCACAAACAAATATGGACACTAACACAATACTCCACAAACAAATATGGACACTTACACGATATTCCACACACAAATATGGACACTAACACAATACTCCACAAACAAATATGGACACTAACACAATACTCCACAAACAAATATGGACACTAACACGATATTCCACACACAAATATGGACACTAACACAATACTCCACACACAAATATGGACACTGACACAATATTTCACACACAAATATGGACACTAACACAATACTCCACAAACAAATATGGACACTAACACAATACTCCACACACAAATATGGACACTAACACAATACTCCACACACAAATATGGACACTAACACAATACTCCACACACAAATATGGACACTAACACAATACTCCACAAACAAATATGGACACTAACACAATACTCCACAAACAAATATGGACACTAACACAATACTCCACACACAAATATGGACACTAACACAATACTCCACACACAAATATGGACACTAACACAATACTCCACACACAAATATGAACACTAACACAATACTCCACACACAAATATGAACACTAACACAATACTCCACACACAAATATGAACACTAACACAATACTCCACACAATAATGGACACAACACAATATCCCACACACAAATATTAAATATGAGCCTTATTTCGCATAACTTAATTATTTTCAAGAAAACATGAGAACAGCCACACAAGATGCACATACCTGCCTCCGATGATCAAGATCTCACCACTAGGGCGAACAGCAATATCGCCATGCTGCTGCTGGAGCACAAAATGGCATCAACATCGGAGGAGACAAAGTATTACGCAAATGGGATCAATATCAAACAAGGTCTTCTTCACCACAGTGTGTCAAATATAACACTACAGCAGCGCATTGCAGAACTGGGTTAAGAACGCCACAACTTCGTAACAAGTCAGCACACGAACTGTCAATGATGAGCAGGAACAGCAATGTTAACCCCTAATCCGCATTAATGATCATATTTGCGACCTCACTCCCGCCAGTTTATGGAAATAAAAACCTGGAATTATGCAGGTTGTCACTGTATACCTTAGTTATCCGTGAGGAAGCCAGGCAAGACTTTATCCAGAAGCAGTGTCAAATGTTCGAAACGAAAATCCATACACAGGTTCAAAACACCTGCAGAACAACAACAACAACAACCGTTGCCAGGACAAGAGGAATCTACCAATTTATTTCAGGATAAGATCGAAAAATTACAAATAGCTGCACCTGACATTATGTACAAGTGATCCAAGAATGATTGAGGACTAACATTGTTGAATCACTAATACACTCAGGCAACTACCTCTAGTGGTGGTGGTAGGTAAAGGTAGGCTAGATGAAGGAAACATTCTGAGCCAAATTTAGCAACATCCCACTCCAGGGCCTGCTGACTCAAGGGTGTTGGTATGGCGCGCTATTACTGCTCGCGCCTGTGCACGCGCGATCACAAACAGGCACGTTTACACAAGGTACATGAAAAACATTTAAATGAGATAAGATTAGAGGATAAGTAAGCGGGGAGTTCCCTTCAAATATATAAATACAGTACAGATGTAATATACCAATGCACATTAAGAAGTTTATTGTGGTATTGTGATATTGCACGTAATTTTGTCGTAATAAAGATGTTACAATGACCAATTATCAGTCCATCATTAGTTGTCTGAGATATAAGTTGATTAGTAAGTATATCGTATAGAGAGGTCCAACGTCCATGGTGATATCTGTAGATGTATCATTAATACACAAAAGTCCGTGATAATGAGGCAGCAGGCATGTGTAAAATGATACGGTTGGGGGTGACTTGTTTAACGAACGAGCTACTGGGACCATCACTACATAACGCTGAAAGAAACTGGACCTGGACTGAGTGCTATGAATGAGATCGATTCTGCTAACCAGAGAAAAAATACACCGGTGCTCAATGATTGGTGTCGGTACAAATCAATGTGTTAATGTCATCATTCTGGAAGTGGGATGTTGGGCCTTTGATGATCAATTTGTTAATGTAATCATTGAACAAGTAGGATGCTGGACCTCTGATGATCAATTTGTTAATGTAACCATTGAACAAGTAGGATGCTGGACCTCTGATGATCCATTTGTTAATGTAATCATTGAACAAGTAGGATGCTGGACCTCTGATGATCCATTTGTTAATGTAATCATTGAACAAGTAGGATGCTGGACCTCTGATGATCCATTTGTTAATGTAATCATTGAACAAGTAGGATGCTGGACCTCTGATGATCCATTTGTTAATGTAATCATTGAACAAGTAGGATGCTGGACCTCTGATGATCCATTTGTTAATGTAATCATTGAACAAGTAGGATGCTGGACCTCTGATGATCCATTTGTTAATGTCATCATTGAACAAGTAGGATGCTGGACCTCTGATGATCCATTTGTTAATGTCATCATTGAACAAGTAGGATGCTGGACCTCTGATGATCCATTTGTTAATGTAATCATTGAACAAGTAGGATGCTGGACCTCTGATGATCCATTTGTTAATGTAATCATTGAACAAGTAGGATGCTGGACCTCTGATGATCCATTTGCTAATGTCATCATTGAACAAGTAGGATGCTGGACCTCTGATGGTCCATTTGTTAATGTCATCATTGAACAAGTAGGATGCTGGACCTCTGATGGTCCATTTGTTAATGTAATCATTGAACAAGTAGGATGCTGGACCTCTGATGATCCATTTGTTAATGTCATCATTGAACAAATAGGATGCTGGACCTCTGATGATCCATTTGTTAATGTCATCATTGAACAAATAGGATGTTGGACCTCTGACGATCCATTTGTTAATGTCATCATTGAACAAGTAGGATGCTGGGCCTCTGATGATCCATTTGTTAATGTCATCATTGAGCAAGTAGGATGCTGGGCCTCTGATGACTGAGACTGTGGCACTGGTGACATGACTTATGCACATCTGCTATAGTCATGGCCAACATATAATAAACAGAGAAGGCTCTTGAGGCAGTACCATATCGGGACAATATGTATGGGGATGTCACAAGCCTTGAGATGAAGAAGCTTTCTTCAAACTTATAACTTAATATTGTCGTCTACAGGTATACGCAGAAAAAGAAGAATGAATGCATCCTCTTTATGTATAACCAGTAAGCTGCATGAACCATCGGCGTCTCACTTTGCGGTGATAACTGAGCACTTATGGGTGGCATGTACTGAATGCAGTGAGTCAACAATGTGTAACTCAAGTATGCTAGTCCTGGCTAACAACCCAACCAGTAAGAGACGGACAATACAGTACACACTTCCGGCAGGACACAATTGCTAGTTTGGTAATGTGACACGTGCCACAAAACCTGCCGCGAAGAAACACGAAAGGCTAGTGAAGTAGTCCGGAACAAAACATGCCGAAGAATGATAAGGCGCTCAGGGACAAGAGGAAGACAAGCGCAACTCATCACCACACACACCTATGAGTACTTTCATGCAGCTTACTGGTTATACATAAAGAGGATGCATTCATTCTTCTTTTTCTGCGTATACCTGTAGACGACAATATTAAGTTATAAGTTTGAAGAAAGCTTCTTCATCTCAAGGCTTGTGACATCCCCATACATATTGTCCCGATATGGTACTGCCTCAAGAGCCTTCTCTGTTTATTATATGTTGGCCATGACTATAGCAGATGTGCATAAGTCATGTCACCAGTGCCACAGTCTCAGTCATCAGAGGCCCCAGCATCCTACTTGCTCAATGATGACATTAACAAATGGATCATCAGAGGCCCAGCATCCTACTTGTTCAATGATGACATTAACAAATGGATCGTCAGAGGTCCAACATCCTATTTGTTCAATGATGACATTAACAAATGGATCATCAGAGGTCCAGCATCCTATTTGTTCAATGATTACATTAACAAATGGACCATCAGAGGTCCAGCATCCTACTTGTTCAATGATGACATTAACAAATGGATCATCAGAGGTCCAGCATCCTACTTGTTCAATGATTACATTAACAAATGGATCATCAGAGGTCCAGCATCCTACTTGTTCAATGATTACATTAACAATACTTTACTATGAGTAAAAAGCATGTTGTCAATTATCTAGTTAAAGTATAACGTAAGCTAAATATGCATAACCGAAAGCATAATCAACGTGAAGATGCGCAACAACAATCGTGACGCAAAATTGTAGTGAAGAAAATAATTACTTCAAAGTCCAAGAAAAAGAGACGAAAGTCCAGCTCTTTATTTTATACGTAAGATCCGCACTAACTTATAGTGTTTGACTGCAGTGTAAACGTTGTCAAATCAAATGAAACCATGCAAGAAAGAACCGATGATGTGCATCAGCATTAGTAAAGAAGAGGAGATGAACTTACAATGGGCATGTGCTGTGAGTGAACGAAAACATAATCTCCTTCCAGACATTTACCAGACATTAGACGACAAATAAACAAAAAGGACGAAAATCGAAGGGACTACGTGGAAGCATCAATACAGAAGTGTTGGGGGAGGCTTTAAAAGTGGAAGACACCCAACATGGAGCACATCAATTGAGATAATCATTGAGTTGTGTCCCATGTCAGTGCCTGAGCAGAAGGAAGCAATGAATGTGATGTGAAATTGTTCACAGTTCAGAAAATAGCCGCGTCTTTGTCAGCAGTGGAAACATGAATTACTAAGACAAAATCGTTAAGTCCATGACAGGTCGATAATATTGTGTCATTATCCTAATGAAATGTAACTATTATATTTATATATTGATATTATTAAATTATATAAATAAATATTATTATAATATATTAAATATTAAATGAAAAATGTAATTCCAACAGATGACAAAATACACATGGAAAACGAAACAGTGGGAGAGATTGATCACTTTGCCTTTCTTGGAAGTAGTCACATTGATCGGTAAGGGGATACAAGTAAAGAAATTAGAATCAGAATAGCTAAAGCAGCAATGTCCTTCAAAAGTCCTGAGAAGATGTGGACATCAAAACTCATCAGCACAAAAACAAAACTTAGACTATACAATTAAACGTATTATCAACACTTACATATGCACGCGAGAGCTGGAAAGGCAGCAGGAATCGGATCCCTCAATGAGATCGAGATGCTTGCACAGAACAGAGACAAATGGCGAGATTTGATAAAAGATTTTTACAAGGTTTGATACTGCCAGAAAGAAAATGTAGAAAAGAGTATCTGGGTCTATGCCCTATGGGCCGGCCACGGCTCGAAAGGTCAATAGATAGATTATGAAATTGCCACTCAAGTCATTGCAGTAACCATAATGTCGTTGAACAGATAAAAGTAACATCTACTTAAGAGCGACTATGATTTGCTCAAACATAACTATACATTTGATCAGACTGTTGATGTGTGTATTGGGTCAGCGCTATGAGTAACATTGTTAGATCCATGATGTAGTTACGGAGCTCGCATTCTGTGCTAGATCTTGTTAATATAGCCAGGAGGCTGGAATATTGATGGATATTGCTAGATCATACTTATAGTCGCTTTGTACGTGAGTGAGTGAGAGAGAGAGAGAGAGAGAGAAAGAGAGTGTGTGTGCATCATGCGCAGCCTAGCCTGATAAACGAAAACTGGATAAAGAGTAAGGGTCTGCTATGTTTCTTCTTCCATCAAGAAATCCTACAGCTGCCAAAGGTTAAATCACTGCGCAGGTCACGACATGCTACGATGTATGAAGCCAGTGCAATCTATTGGAAGTAGTTCAATCACAAGACGAGATTTAAAAAACTGGTACGTACCTCGCAGAGCTGGAGGAGGGCAGGAGGATAAAGAAGAAATCATATCAAGCCTAATCCTTACACACAACCACAGCTGTGAACATCAACCATTTACTCCTAAACACAGCTGCGAACATCGACCATTTACTCCTAAACACAGCAGTGAACATCGACCATTTACTCCTAAACACAGCTGTGAACATCGACCATTTACTCCTAAACACATCAGTGAACAGTGATACTATAGTTGTCTTAGTGGGCTGAGTGGTCTACAGATAAGACGTCAGCTACTGGACATGAAGGACCCGGGGTTTGAATCCCACAAAAGATGTTTTCTTTTGTCCAATCCGTGGATTTTTATTGGCTTTACCTGAACGATCTCTGGCGCTGGTGAGATAAGATGTACACCCCTCTCGGATGAAGGCAAAAACAGAAGACACACCCCCCCCCCCCCCCCCGTGCAATCAGAGAACTCTTTGTAGTTAAAGGGATCCGCGATGGTTCAGTGGTTATTAAACTGGACTAAAAAGGACAAGGGGTAAGGTTCGATCCCAACCGACGGCTTCCGGTTTCACCCAGATTTAAATGGGTACCGGATTTTTTTCCTGGGAAAGTAAAGCGGCATGGGCGTAATACCGACCACATTACCCCAAAAAAAAACATGTGCTGAAGGTCTGTAAAAGTTGGTCACCAACACCATATTCCCTATACGCCACTTGGCGTGGCGGGGGCTCTTTACTTTTAAGTAGTTAAAATTCGAAAGGCCAATTATGGCCGCTACCCTGGGGGATTAATTTGTTAAAAGACACTACCCAACTACGGATTTCATTTTCAAGGTTATCGCCGGTGTTACTGACTTCGTGCACTTGGGCTGAGGCTATCTTCGGTGCTTTTATTGGTGTGGTGGAGCTGTTGCGTGCTGAGGAAAGTACCGCGACGGGGATTTGACCACTATGGGGATGTCCCTTGTGCAATGAGATGATCTGTCAACAAAATTCAACTTTAGTAAGTAGCAGGCTAATAACTGCAGAGCTGCGGTAAAGCTGGTAGCAGGGGCAAGCGGCGGGGTGTAACGTACACTCCTACAAGGTATGGTGACAGTTTTATATAGCTCACAATAGTAATCTTGCCCATTTGTTAATTTCTGAAATATATCCTGTATTTGATTCCTATATGGTACATCCAAGATGATTTTTAACATATAATGTAAATGTTAATAACATCTGTGGTTAGAAATGGAACATTTCACATCAAAATATATCGCACTGATCAATCCTTCAAGTGTTTCTTTTAACAAACATTAGTCTAATCAAACGTTATGTCCTTTCATAATTTTCTATCCACAGTGCATCGTACCATTTCTGTTGTTGACTGTTTTCAATGCCATAACATCGAGCTATCTAATATCTTCTCTCTTTGTCGTCAGCGATCTCTCTTTCCTTGCATTTTTCAAGTTGTAACAAAGTATTTCAAATTTTATTTTCTCATGATGTGCTAGAAAAATACTGATTGTTTCTTAGGAGCTTCTTTTTTGTGTTGGCATCTTTGAGAATTTCCTCGTTGGTCTTTTTAGCAGCCCAGAGAACTTTCAACATTCTTCTGATAAAATCCCATCTCTATGGCCTCTAATAGTCATTTCATTTGTTTGTTACTGTCCATGATTCGTCTCCATAAGTCAGAATTGGCTCTATATAGCAACGATGAACTCTCTTTCTCACTTCTATTGACATGGACTTGTTGCATAAGATGTTTTTCATTTTCTGAATTGCTATTTTAACCGGACTAAAGAATTTGACAAAGTAAAGCACCAGGAAATGATCAAAATTTTAGAAGGCATAAACGTAGACAACAAAGATCTAAGAATAATAAAGAACATATACTGGCAACAAATAGCGGCCATAAGAACTGGAAATCAATTGGGAATGTATCAACAAATAAAACAGGGCGTTAGGCAAGGTTGTGTGCTGTCACCAGATTGGTTTAATATTTATAATGAGATTATTTTAAGATCCATAAGGGGCATGCCTGGAATAACAATTGGAGGTTATAATATAAATAATCTAAGGTATGCTGATGATACAGTCTTAATCGCTAAGAGTGAAAATGAATTACAAGAAATGTTTTACACACTGTAGTGAAGGCAAGCAAAAAATAGCAAAAAGACAAGAGTAATGGTAGCAACATAGAAATATAAATCACCACAATGCACAATAAAGACAAGTGGAAGACTATTAAAACAAGTAAATGAATTTAAATATATGGGAACAATATTAACCTCAGATGGTAGATGTACAACAAAGGTGAGTTGCAGAGTAGCTCAAGCAACAGCAGTTTTTCAAAAAATGAAGAAATTAATGTGCAATCCATTTTTGACAATAGAAACAAGAAAATGAGTTCTTAAATGTTATGTAGAGCCAGTCTTAACATATGAATGTGAATCATGGACAATGGGACAACAGACAAGAAAATAATTGGAGGTTGTAGAAATGTGATTTTACAGAAGACTGTTGAGGATACCATGAACAGCTAAGACGAGTAGTGAAAACATTCTGAAATAAGATAAAGTAAAAAGAGAGCTAATTTCCAATATTAGGAAGAAACAATCATCATTTTTTGGCAATGTAAGGAGAAGGGAAAAGCTGGAATATATTATAACAACTGTGAACATTGAAGGACGAAGAGATAGAGGAAAGCAAAGAGAAAAAATACCAGATAGCTTAAGAGAACGGCTTGGCAGAAGGTCAACAATATAAATGATAAATAGCTGTCGAGATCGAAAGTTGTAGAGAGACATGATCATGTACACCAACAGGCAAGGTACATGATGATGATATATTTTTCATGTTGTTCAAATTGTTTTTTGCCATTCATGTTCTTTTGTTTATTCCTGTTGTACGTTTTTCATCATTTGTTATATGTCTAAGATGGACATGCTATTGATGACTTTCTGGCTTCTTTTCATCTACTTTGATATCCACTTGTGTATTTTGTGTGTCTTCTCTGCTAATAATTATAACCTTAGTCTTTTAAATATTTATATCCAAACCATATTCTTTGTTTATTTTGTTAACTAGTTCTTATTGATCTGAATTTTCTGACATTAATACGGTATCATTAGCATATCTCAGATTATTGGTTAATCCATTAATGGTTGGGCCTAGCATCCCCATTCCTTCAAAAACGTGCTCAGTGTAGAAGTTGAATAAACATGGTGATAAAATGGAGCCATGACTTACTTCTCTTGTTATGTCAATATATGCAGAGTTACCATTGTTGCATTTTATCATATCTGTTTGTTCCCAGTATAAATTACATATAAGTCAGCATTATCTAGGCACATATCTTTCAGGCATTGTATTAATTATTTGTAAGCTATATAAGAACTATTTTAAGGACAAAGAACGTGAGCAAGTTACCCAAAAAAATATCAATTTACGAGTCAACGCGTGCGTGCTGTACTCAAATTTCTCGTATGAATACTCCATGTGTAGCCAGATAAGGACGGTGAATTTGTCGTGACAATAGCACGCCATGCAAAAATTGGAATGTGAAAACATACAATTGTCTAAATAGCAACTCGGAATTAACCTGATACAAAATAGTTGTATAAACAATAAAGTAGATATTAAGTCAAAAAACATGTGTTCAGGAACCAGAGTTCAATCTTGATTGTGCGTAGGACATATCTTCATCACTGCTATTATTGTTTACAGAAGCGTATCTAGGAAATGCAGAGGCTTGTGGGTACAGTGTCCCCAACTTTTGCTTACTAGTGCAGTTTTATGTATGGTTACATTAGCACATGAACTGAGGTGTGACATCGCACCAGATGCCAGCGACACGTTTTAATACCCAATGGTCGCGCATGACAAATCACTACGCCCTACACCAGATAGACATGGGTCAACATTGCACTGATGGTAGTCAGCGAGATTTCTTGCATCTCTTACGTACAGCAGACTTCGCTCAGGGGGACTTTTGCTTTCAAACAAGTTTGATTTAGTACAAGTTTCAAATACAATCTCTCAGCCTGCATGTTTTGAGCAAATCTACACTTCTTACCCCGTGTATTATCTACACTTATTATCCCACGTATAATCTACACTTTTTACCCCATATATTATACACACTTATTTCCCCATATATTACTTCACTACTTATCCAACGTATAATCTACACTTCTTGCCCCATATAATATTACTACACTTCTTACCCCACATATAATCTACACGTTTTACCCCATATATTACTACACTTCCTACCCCACGTATAATCCACATTTTTCACACCCCCCCCCCCCCCCCCACCCAAGTATTAACAACGAAATTCTCTTCCTGTCACTTGATCATTACAGAGGATGTCCTGTCTATTTCTGTATAGTTTCCACCCACACACCAACCAAAGCCCAATTAAACCAAGAAGATATCGACTACTATGTGCGATGTTCTGAGGTCTACTTCATCACCATGGTAACAAATAAAAGAATATTTGAGGAAATAAAATACCCAAACTCATCACACGTTTTTAAACACTTGGTCATCTGGTGAAGGGTGAAGCAGACTGCTATGAAGTTTGCCCATGCACAGAAAGCATTTTTTTTTTCAAAACTAGCTACGGATTATATCAGAAACAGGAGGCTTGTTAGCTTGCGTTCGTCCGATGAGAGGAATGCACCTCTTCATCATCCGCCCTAAAAAAGAACGATAATAGAGGTATGTATACGTTGTGTTGTGGTTTGCAGTAAGACTGTGATATTTGCGGCTTTCGGCCCAGCACAATTGACTTCAGCATTTTATATTTGAGTACGGGTTGTCTTCCCTCTTCGATCCCTGCTCGCTTGGCCAGACCAGACAGGTAAGTCTGTTACTGGGGACACCACGGAGAGGTACAGTAGAGTCTGAATGGTTCTGGTTCACCGATGCTGGCGCACGCCATCAGCTGTGGATCTCTGACAACTTCCAGCTCTGCTGCTGTCAGGAGCCTTTGCGTCCAGACTTGTTCGCAAAATACATGGCATCCAGTCAATCACTCAACAATTGGTTAACGAAATCGCATTATATAACTGCAGACCAACGCTAGTCCATCACTCCCGATATCTCGGAGCCTGGTCGCTGAGGGGTTTTCCCCGGTGTTACCGGGGCCTCGTTATGAGGGAAGTAAAGAATAGTGACACTGTGACCTTCCAGGCATGTTGTAAGAGGCGACTAAGGAGCTTGATCGATGGCTTGACAAGCTGTCATTGTAAAAAGTATTGTTATGGAAACAGCCATAGATTTTAGAAGCAGTAATCTCTGCAATATGTGCCATTTTGGCAAGCAAGGTTTCTGTATTTGAGATTGTGGTTCTGCCCTATGTGCTGTCTGGGGCTCGAAAGGACAATAGATAAATAATAAAGATAGCAAAAGAATTACATTTAGATTTAAATGCTAGCAATTATATAGGTAACTGAAATAATATTTCAGTAGATGTTTAAATTGTTTAGTTAATGTATCAATAAATAATCCAATTTTCAATTATATAGAACAATTCAACTGTCGCCTTCTTCTTCTATTTCCTTTCAACTCCCAGTGGAACATAGGTCTTCAACAAATACTTTCCAAGCTGTTCTGTTTCTTGACATTGTTTGAAGATCATTCCGTGTAAGCAGATATTAACATCTCTCCTCTTCATCACTGCTTTCATCTGTCTTCTCCAAGAATATTTTGGTCTTCTTCTTTGTCTTTTTCCTTGGTGATTCCAAAAAAGGACCTATTGTGTAATACTCTCAGTTGGCTTCCACAGTGTGTGTCCTATTCAGAGCAATCATCTTCACTGTATCTCTTTATCCACTGGCATTTGACTGGTACTTTCTCCATAATTCTAGGTTAGTGATTTTGTCCAGCCATCTCCATCCTTTTATTCTGCACAAGCATCCATTAATGAAGGTCTGTATCTTCATGATTGTCATTTTTGTTGTTATCCATGTTTCACAGTCATATAAGACTGACTTAACACTGGAGATGAAGATTTTCATTTTGTATTTAGCCTAATTTATTTGGATTTCCATGTTTCCCAGTATAACAAATGCTCTTCTTATTTTGGTAGCATTCTCTGTGCCCCTCTCTTTGTCTATATTACTGCCCAGATATATTTAAGATAGTACGTCTAGTAGAGGTATTTCTCCTACTGTTATTTTATTATTGCCAACTGCATTAATTCTCATAATTTTTATCTATCTTTTTTTTTCACTCCCAGCTGTTGTGATCTCTCATCAAGTATGCTCATCTTATTTTGCATCTGTTGATGATTATGTGATAGGAGAGCTATGTCATCAGCAAAGACCATGTCATTAAGTTTCTCGTCAGTGACCACTGGATTCCATTTTTGTTGTTCTGAGTTATTTTCATAATCCGATCTATGGCTAATAGAAAGAGAAATGGAGATAGAAGGCATCCCTGCCGTACTCCTGTTCTTTTCTCAAATCCTTCTGAAAACTGCCCTTCATTCACAACACTACATTTCATTCCTTCTTACATTGTTCTTATCAGGTCAATAAAATTTATGGAGATTCTGTAATGACTCAGTAACTTCCAAAGCATTCCTTTGTCAAAACTATCGAATGCCCTTTCATATTCTATGAATAGTGGGGACTGTAGATCTAAGCTTTGTTCAACTATTATATGTAAGGTGGTTATTTGATCAGCACATGATCTGTTTTTCCTAAAACCTGCTTGTTCATCTTTCAACTGTTTCTCTATGGTCTCTGTTAGTCTGTCCAGGATGATTTTACTTAATATTTTTCCTGGCACTGATAGTAGCATAATTCCCCTATAATTTGTGCACTTTTGTAAATTTCCTTTCTTTGGCAGTTTTATCATATAACCTTCTTTCCAGTCTTTAGGTATATCTTCCCCTTCCTAAATTTTATTGAGCAGATTATGCAACATCTTGGTAGAGGTGTTAATATCTGCTTAGACGGCTTCTGAAGGTATTTCACCTGGTGCTGTGGCTTTACCATTTTTTAATAGCTTGATGACTTTCATTATTTCTTCCTTGCTTGGCTTTCCATGGTTAACAAGTAACTCTTCTTCTGCTGGTAGTATACCTGGAGGATTATTTGGGCCAGGTCTGTTCAAGAGTTCTTCAAAGTACATCTTCCATCTCTTCATTTGCTCTCTTTTATTATTAAAGCACATTTTTTCCTTTCCTATCTTTAATAAAGGCATTGATCTGTTTGTATGTTCAGCTTAATTTTTAGTACAGTTGTGAAGTTCTTTCATATTTCCTTTATTTGCTGCTTCATCTGCCTCTTTAGCTAGTTTATCTATATATTTCACACACACAGAGGTGAACTGTCACCTTATACAGAGGACTCTGGGTAGCACATGGCTGTAGTCCCTCTTCAGGTCTTATCCACTTCTCCAGACTAGTGAATTTCTTTCTTGGAGGCTCAGTGGTGAACTAGAATTTTGATCATGTGTTGCTGCTGATCCTAAGGCATACAATCGCTGAGTCAGTGACAGGATAGGTGCTCCTGAGATCTTAATTCTTTACTTGGACAGTGTCCAGCAGTGCCCTGATTCCTTGTCCAATTACACAGAAATAGTCAGTACAATGCTACTAAAACCCCCACTACATTTTCTGTATTTAATTTTCTTATAATAGTTAGAGTTTATATATTTATACTTAAAATATATAATATACAGATATTTGAACCTTTCAAAGACAGACAACTACAATAAAACCAGTAAAAATACTTCCTGGATGTATTCTTTTTTTGTCGCAAGTATTTAAAATTCTATTATCAAATAGCATTTTTATTGCATCTTTATTTTTTATGACAGAAAATATGATAGATGTTGATTTGCCATATTCCATGGTTAAGACAAAAGCTTTCCAATTGTAAAGGTTTAGAAATAAGTTCCTTTTATAATAAAATTTCTGCACATGTTAGGGAACCATTGGCAGCCACAAATCAAAAAGAATAGTTTTCAAAAATTGCTGTTGTCTGGGCAAAAAATTGACATGAGAAACTTACCCAAATACCAAAAATGCTGATTAAAACTAATATAACATCTTGTGCCATACCGGTTGGGGTAGGCAATCATGTCCTTTCATAATCTTCTATCTACAGTGCACAGTATCAGTTCTGTTGTTGACTGTTTTCCGTGCCATAACACCCAGCCATCCAGTAGTTTCTCTCTTTGTCGTCCGTGATCTCTCGTCCCTTTAATTTTGACAGTTGTAACCAATTATTCCAACTTTCCTCTTCTCATGATGTGCCTGAAAAATGTTGATTGTTTCTCTCTGATGATTTTCTAGTAGCTCTCTTTTTGTGTTGGCCTTTTTGAGAATTTCCTCATTGGTCTTTATAGGTGTCCTGGAAACTTTCAATATTCTTCTCAGAAATCCCATCTCTTTGGCCCTTAATCGTCTTTTCATTTGTTTGTCTACTGCCCATGATTCACTTCCATAGGTCAAAATTGGTTCTATATAGCGCCGATTAACTCTCACATGGTGCATTCAAAAAAAGGAATTTCACTTCGTCTAGTTCTCATGTAAAAACAAAGAGGCATAGTTATAATCTGTGAAAAATTAAGGCAGTTATAGTGACCTTATTTATGACAAACCTGAAATCTGAACTGGTTTGAGAAATTTAGAAAAAGATGGATTCATACATTTGTAAGACATAGAGAAGCTATCTACTCTGATCATGAAGCAGTTAAAGAATTTGTTGTTGAATTCACAAACTATGTACTTAGAAATATGTCCCTCAACAAGTTCCCAATTGAGATAAGCCGACCTAATGTGGTAGAAAATACCTACAAGAATATATTTCAATAATAAAGAAAAAGCATTACCAGTGCAAAAGACAGATTATGACACTTATCTGAATACATTTTAACGAGCTTATTTAACTAACCAATGTCCGGGCCTGAAAATAGTTTGTGAAGTAGTTTCTAGTGTTTGGAACAAATTAGGAACAGGCAAATAATTGCAGTGCTGTGGTAAAGCTAGTATGTTGGGAATGATTATTTCAAGTTATGTTATTTTCTATAGAGAGAACAACAAATATTCAGAAAATTCAATTCTCTGAACAATTACTCAGACCAATTATTTTTTATATATATATTTATTGGAGGAAAGCAAAAATAAAAAACGCAATCTCAATAGCAAAAAGACAGTAATGGTAGCAACAAAGAAAAAGACATCACCACAATGCACAATAAAAACAAGTGGAAAAATATTAAAACAGGTAAATAAATTAAAATATCTGGATACAATGTTAACCTCATATGGTTGATGTACAATACTGGTGAGATGCAGAATGGCTCAGGCAAAAGCAGCTTTCCAAAAAATGAGAAAAATACTGTGCAATCCATTTTTAACAATGAAAACAAAATAAAAAGTTCTTAAATGTTATATAGAGCCAATCTTAACATATAGATGTTAATCATGAACAATAGGACAACAGACAAGAAAATCACTGGAGGCTGTAGAAATATGGTTTTACAGAAGAATATTGAGAATACAGCTATGACAGCTAAGAAGAGCAATGAAAACATTCTGAAAAATGCCAAACCAAAGAGAGAGATCATTTTCAATATTAGGAAGAAACTTATCATTTTATTTTGGCCACGTAATGAGAAGGAAATAGCTGGAATATATTGTGACAACTGGGAAAGTTGAGGGATGAAGAGAGAGATGGGAGCAAAGAGAAAGGATACCAGACTAGAGAATGGCTTGGCAGAAGGTCAACAATAGAAATGATAAATAACTTCCAAGATCGAAATTTGTGGAGAGACATGATCACCTACACCAGCATTCATGGTACTTTATAAATATATCATCAAGTCCCGGGTCTGCTGGCTTAGGTGATCATGTCTCTCCACAACTTTCGATCTCGGCAGTTATGTATCATTTCATATAATCTAAGTTGTGTATTAACCAATCGGCACACACAGCGGTGTCAAGCAGCAATGCGTTCTTGCTCCAACTCTATTTGGAATCTTCTTCGCTGTTCTGTTAAAACATGCATTCTCACACGCGAATGAAGGAGTCTATCTGCTTACTATATCCGATGGTCGATTGTTCAATATCTCAAGACTAAAGGCAAGGTCTAAGGTCAGACATATCTCTATTAGAGATCTGTTATTTGCTGATGACGCTGCACTTGTCACGCAAAGTCAGGAAGAACTCCAGAGCATGGTACATCACTTTTCACATGCCTGCCGAGACTTCAGTCTAACAATAAGTTTGCAGAAAACTAACATACTCAGTCAGAACGTCGAAGCAACACCTGAAATCTCTATCGACAACTATAAACTTGATATCGTGCGGCAGTATAACTACCTGGGGTCCATCATCAGCGACAGACTATCTTTAGATACAGAAATTGACACTCGTATTGGTAAAGCTGCTACCACCTTTGTCTGTCTTTCTAGGCATGTCTGGCAAAACAGCAAACTGACAATTAAAACAAAAGTCAAGTGTACAATGCCTGCATAATTAGTATCCTCCTGTATGGCAGTGAATCTTGGACAACCTATGTAAAGTAGGAGAGAAGGCTAAATGGATTCCATATGTGATGTCTACGCCGTATTCTTGGTATCAATTGGAAGGATAAAGTGACAAACGTTGAGGTCATGACTTGCACAGACTTACTGAATATCTACACACTACTCAAACTACGTAGGTTACGCTGGCTCAACCATGTACATCGTATGAAAGATGGCCGCATACCGAAAGATATACTCTACGGACAACTGGCATATGGTAAAAGAACTAGGGGGCGTCCAAATCTCCGATTTGTAGATGTGTGCAAACGCAACATGAAGACTGAACATAAACCCAGCAGCATGGGAAGACACAGCTGCAGACCGCAATCTCTTGAAACACACTCTAAAGGTTCACCTCAAAGAAGAAGCAGACAGATTCATGGAGAAAGAGATTACACGACGAAAGAAAAAATAACATTTCTAGATGCGCTGAAAAATCCATAGTCAACTACTAACTAATAATCTAAGCAGTGTGTATATATATATATATATATATATATAATATATATATATATATATATATATATATATATATATATATATATGGCCCTTTTCATCATGTAAGACAATTTAGCGGAGGCTATTGCGCATTTCATTTTGGAGGTTTTATTATTGTCAAACAGCTTCTCTCATGGCTGATTCTACCAATGTTTGACAAATGCATTTGGTCACAGAATGAACAAGTCAGGCCCACTAATCCACAGGGTTTTTCATTAGTCTTTTCTCTTCCATATTTTGCCATAGTACAGCCTCAAATGATGTTATGCCTTTTGTTATACATGCTCTCCATGATGTGTGGATCTCTTGCCTGGTGTTACCAGTCATTTTCACAGATGGAGAAGTGATTTAGAGATGATTTATAAATATCTCTATATTGTAATTTAGGTCTGCCAATTTGTCTTTTTCAGTGCATTAATTCACCATATAGTATTTGCTTAGGAAAGCTGTTTTTCTCCATTCGCTGGACCTGCCCCAGCCATCTTAACCTTCGGCTTCTGAGCATTAACATGACTGTTAGGGTCTTAGCACATTGCCGGATTATTAGTTGGTTATTTTGACCTGCCATTTGATGTGTAATTTCTGCAGAGACATCATCATCATCAAGTACCAGGCCTGCTGGCGCAGGTGATCATGTCTCTCCACAACTTTCGATCTCAACAGTTATTTATCATTTCTGTTGTTGACCTTCTGCCAAGCCATTCTCTTAAGCTGTCTGTTATTTTTCTCTTTGCTTCCCTCTATCTCTTCGTCCCTCAATTTTTCCAGTTGTCACAATATATTCCAGTTGTTCTCTTCTCATTACATGGCCAAAAAATTATGATTGTTTCTTCCTAATATTGGAAATTAGCTCTCTTTTTGCTTTGACCTCTTTTAGAACATCTTCATTACTCTTCTTAGCTGTCCATGGTACTCTCAACATTCTTCTGTAAAACTACATTTCTACAGACTCCAGTGATTTTCTTGTCTGTTGTCCTATTGTCCATGATTCACATCCATATGTTAAGACTGGCTCTACATAACATTTAAGAACTCTCTTTCTTGTTTCTATTGTCAAAAATGGATTGCATAGTATCTTCCTCATTTTTTGGAAAACTGCCTTTGCCTGAGCCATTCTGCATCTCACCTCTTTTGTACATCTTCCGTCTGAGGTTAACAAAGTTCCCAGCTTCTTCTTCTTCTTCTACCTTTCAGCTCCCTGTGGAGCATAGGTCTTCAACAAACACTTTCCAAGTCGCTCTGTTTCTTGCCATTCTTTTAAGATGTCTTCCCCATCATCTTCATCTCTGCTCATATCTGTCTTCTCCAAGAATTTCTTGGTTTAGACAGAGAGCCCTTATCATTCCTGGACGGCAGATTTATTTTTTCTCTCTTTGACTTGTCCATGTTTGTGAAGTTTTTTTGGTTTATTTTTTTACAGTATGGGATAGCCAGTCCCATGCCCACCCCTCTTTCTCGCTTCTTATGAACATGCCTGGTAGGGTATAGCGGCGCTATTCTTTACTCCTCTTTCGGGCCCCGGCAGCGCATGGGCAAAGTTCCCAAGCTACTGTAAACAAAATAAAGATAAAACTCTAAAGATAGGTACTTGGATTGTGAGAACACTCATGCAGAAGGGTAAACTAGAAAACATCATACAAGAAATGAAAAGAATGGGTTTACAATTACTGGGACTTTGCGAAATGAGATACACTGGATCAGGGGAGATGTATTCTGATAAACATAAAATAATCTATTCTGGAGGCACTGAACACCAAAGAGGAGTAGATATCATCTTGGATGCAGAAAGAGTAAGAACAGTGAAAGGCTTTTACCCAATATCTGACAGAGTCCTTTTAGTAAAATTGAATGGAAAGCCAATAGACATAAATCTTATACAAGTTTATGCACCAACAACAGACAGTCTAGAGAGAGAGAACAACTGATAAATTTTACGAGTTAAATGAGGCACTTCATGAATGCAAACCACATGAAAACACCATAGTTTTAGGGGATTTTAACGCAGAGACATCACATGTGGAAAATAATTAGTCTTTCTTTTTCATGATTTTAGTATGTTGTCCAGGTTTCAGATCCATATTATAGTGTGCTGAGCACACAAGTTTGATATATTAAGAGTTTGGTCTTTAGTGTTAATTTTGTATTGTTCCAGGCCCTTTCTGTGAGTTTGCCAAAAGTTGTTGCTGCCTTACCAATTCACCTGTATATTTCATCATCAAGAGAAAGGGTTGACATGATTGTGGATCCAAGATATGTGAATTTCTGAACTAACTCAAATGGAAAATCTTTCAAGGTGATTAATACATGCTTGATGTCTCCTTGACTTAGGAGTACTGTTTTCTGAACACTAATAGACAGCGAAAAAAATGTGCATGCTTTGTCAAGATTGTCGATCAGTGATTGTAGGGTGGCTTCACTATGAGTGACTTGGCTACATCACCAGCAAATAAAGTTCTTTAAGTAGGGCAACATTTTTTATATAGAGATGCTTCTTATAACATCTTTGAGAAGTGAAGAGAGTATAATGAACTGCATACATGTTTCACAGGTTACATCAAAGCCTTTAACTGTGTACATTAGAAATTATTAATTTCATCATCAAAGACATTGTCTTTCCAATAAACTTGGTACACTTTACTGAACCACAGCATCATGAACTGCATGTAGCCATCAGGATAGCAGGTAAAACATCAATTACTTAGAAGTATAAAAGGGAAGAAAGTGCATTCTCTCCCCCAAATCAAATCAACAGTTTTATGGAGAAAATCATGACAAATATGAGAGAAATGTTATGTTTATTTATGCACAACAGATTGCAAAATAATATTAGAACTGAGATAGATGGGTGACACAATCATCTGTTTAAACAGTGTAAAATAATATTAGAAATCAGATAGATGAGTGACTCAATCATCCACATAAAACAGTACGAAGGGATTATAGTGATAAATAGTCAGTTCAAAAATACAGTAAAGAGTAAACATCTATCTAAACACACAAAAAATTATGACAATGCCCACCAACAAAGCAATAAGTCACCTCAAAATAACCAGAAATAGACCCAGAAGGAAATCAAGAGAAAACTAACAATACTAACACAAAAATAAAGTACCATGAAGAACATATGACACATATCAACAAGGAAGTACAATTAAAACTACTGTGGACATATATTTACTCGACAGCAAGATATGGTTGTGAATCATGGGCAGCAAACAATAATGAAAAAAATTGGTACATTCAAAATAAAATGTTACAGAAAAATTCTTAGAATACCTTGGACAATAAAAAAAAAAAAATGATGACATCAAAACAGATTATTGAGACCTGAACAAAGAAGAGAACTATTCTATTTTACTATATTCATTGAATCAGTTTCATTGCAGCCGGAGCATCCAATACTCACCTCATTGCATTTCCCTGCATTTCTCGAAGAGTATGCAGACTGATTGTTCATGTAAGGTGTTGATTGTAGATACTTTATCTACTTTGTTAATTTTCTCTGTAAAATGCTGTTTATAACCAGTTCACTTCAGCAATTAACATAATTGCTCAGGACAACTGGCTATAAACAGCACTTTGCAGAAAGAGATTAATAAATTACAGCCCCATCAAAGACACAATAGTATTAAAAGAACAATATTGGAGATCATGGTTCCAAGAAGATGAAAAATATCTTATTTGCAAACAAACTCAAACTGTATTAATGAAATTAGTGTATTTCACTTACATTACTTAGTGGATGCACAAATTATTTATCATCAAAATCATGGTGACTATGGTGATACATTAATCATGAAAATAATGGTATTATTAGTACTGCACTAGTGTACTCTTAGGACTGCAAAGCAGTGTACTTTGTTTACTGTTAACGTACTTATACATACTGTAGTGTTTGATGAGTCAGTAGTTTGTTATTGTTAATTAATCAACTGAATAGTATAGTACAGTTGAGTATGTATGAGTATTATATTTATATATATATATATAGTACATTGAAAATGGTAACATTATCATTATCATTGCATTAATATTTTGATTTGATTTTAATTAAATTAATTTATTATAAAATTATTATATTTAAACTATTATTATTATCATTATTCACTCACTATATAACGACGAACATGATTGAAAACTCAAGCAGAGATTAATATAACTATAGTAACAAACAAGCAAACGATTACTACCGTGATCACAGTTCACACGATGACGATGTCGATATAGACGTGACTTGACGGGTCGGTTGTCAATCAAACAAAACGAATTACGAATCTTTTCACGATAAAAATATAAGTATAGTAATCAAGTTGTAGTGTTGTACACACTAAAAATAGTCAAACACAGTCTACAGTACATCAGTGACAAAAAAAAGAAAACATGAAAATATATGTACAATGTAATGCCTAAAAATAAATAAACAACGCATTAAAAACTCACACAAGACACTCCCGTTCCTAGGGTTTTTGGTATCCACCAACTTCTGGTCAAGAAAACAGGACTTCTATTATTAGTCCTCAACACTTTCACACAGGAAGTGACGTGATCTGTTGTCAACGTCACTTTCCTGTAAGATAAGTCTAAATAACAAAATACTATAACTACTAATGTTTCGTATACAAAATGCTTGCGTTCGCCCGATGACTAAAGTATTCTAGAGTATTCGTAGACTGTAGAATTCCTCTTCTATATCCGTACTTAAAAGGACGTTAAGTGGATGTGTCTGCGTTGTGTTGTGGTTTGCAGTATAACTGTTATATTTGCGCCTCTCGGTCAACACATCCGACTTCAGCAGGACATTTTGAGTACCGGGTTGTCTTCCTTTCGATTCCTGCTCGCTTGGCCAGACTAGACAGGTTAGTCCGTTACTGGAGGCACCGCGGAGAGGGGGAGCAGGGTCTGGATGGTTTTGGTTCACGACGATCCTGGCGCAAGCCATCAGCTGTGGGTCGCTGACAACTTCCAGCTCTGGTGCTGGGAGGCGCGCCTTCGCCTCCGTATACAAAAATGAAGACGATTAAAAAAAAACACTTTAAAACGTGAACACAATTAAGATAAATTGATAATAATCAATAGTTTTTTTAATACTTTAATATCTTCTTCAGCCTTCGCTCGATGAATATTTCTCTTCATCTCCCACCTTTTTAAGACGTTAAATTGGTGTAGTGTAGATAACAGATCTACAGAAAGTATTTTACAGCAGCTGTGGTATGACCCTTTTTTGACACAGTCATTGTTATATATCTAATATATATATATATATATAAATATATTCTATATAATTTTATGATATTATAAATCTTTCAAGATCATCATACACCTTATATAGTTCTCAGTATGGTATTGGGATACCAGGTTTCCTTCCCTCTTCGATCCCAACTCCTTGGCCAGAAAGGTTAGTCTGTATTCGACCGATGCACCATTTGGATTTTTATTTGTGATTTCACACTCTGCGGCAACCACTCCTGGTCTCAAAAGCGAGGCCCAGTTGGAAACGTCAATTATCGATGGAAAAAATATTTGTAATTTCCAAACGGATTATCTGTCTATGCGGCGAGGGGCATCTGCCAGGGAAAAAACGAATTAACCGCCAAAATTCAATTCCGGGTCTCTAGGGACTTCGCCAGAGTGAAAGCAGGCGAAAGAAAAAAAAAAAGAATAAAAAAAAGAATAAAAGAGAACATATATGTAGTGTATATCTTGATCAGTTGTAGCTCACTGCCTGACGCAGTAGTCACTCAAGAGTTGCTTACCAGCACATATACTGTTAGGATCTTAGACTCGCCTGAAGAGAATAAAATTGTTCTTATTATATATAATGAAGTTTACTATTCTTAATTCGCAAACCATTCCGTTTCAATGCACCCACGATTCGTGATTTTTCCATGAACAAACATTAAATTACGTATGCTACGTAAGGTTTGTGGGATAATTGAAGGTACATGACATACCAGTCACGTATGGGAATATTTTATGCGGTGCAGCTGTCGATATCAATATTAATAAATTCGAAGAAAGAGTTCGTCAGCTCAAGGCTGGTGAAAATCCCCATACAGCTTGTCCTGGTATTTTGCCGGTGATGACCATAAGAGCTTGTGTGTGGTGTGATAGATTAACCATTTTTCCCTCAATGATTATCGGTACATTTAATGACAATGTGGTAAAACCCACAAGGCCGTCAACTCTACAACAGAGAATCTCTGGTCCCGATTTTTAGTGAAAGGGATAGGCATAAAAATACAGTGTAGGAGTAAAGCTAGCGAAAGCGATGAAAATAAAGAGAGAAATGTGTGGCTGCAGCTTCATGTTGATGATAAACGATACAAAACAACTCGACGTTGTAGTCAAATATAAACCTTCTGGAGGAGACTAAATAATAAAGAGAAAAATATGGTATTACAATCTTAATTAATTTTTTAATCAAAGTTAATAGAATCAATCTCTCTCTCTCTCTCTCTCTCTCTCTCTCTCGCTCTCCTCTCTCTCTCTCTCTCTCTCTCTCTCTGCGATCAGACTCAATCAGAGTAAGATTCCAGACTCTCACATGAAGTCAGGTTAAGTGTTTGATCGCCCCCACAGACAGAACATCACAATTAGAGTCTGCCAGATCCATTCTGATTGAATACCTGTTAAAACGTTGCACTGTGTTCTGCGCCAGTGGCCCAGTGCATCCGATTTCAGCCAGCATTTTATTCAGGTTAGCTTTCCTTAGCCATTGATTGTCCCCAATCTTCATGCAAGGCAGCAGATTGTCTTTTCTGTAGGGGGATTCTGCCCTTAGATGGTCGACCCTCCCAGGTTTACGAGCACCATCTGCCCGAGTTACTAGAGTTGACTAACACAGCCATGCACACACAAAGATATGAGATGTGACTAACACTGACGTGCACACAACGATATGAGGCATAACTAACACTGACACACACCAAAATGTGAGATAAAATAGAATTAAATAACAGAAATAACATATGGGGAGGGGGGTGCTTGTTTGCGTTCACCCGATGAATGAAGGAACGGGTAAACTTCTTCGTCGGCTGCCATTGAAGGGATATTAATTTGGTGTCGATGCTTTGTATGTGCAGGAGAAATGTGATATTTAGGACTTTCGGCCCATCACATCGCACGATATTTTTTCGTCATCTGCCATTGAATGGACGTTAATTTGGCGTCGATGTGTTGTGTGTGTGTGAGAACTGTGATATTTGGAACCTTCGGCCCATCACATCGCACGACATTTTTTAGCACCGGGCTGCCTTCCCTCTCGATCCTTATTCATGTGATCAGATTAGTGGTTCGTCAGTTTCTTGGTGCATCACAGGGAGGTGGTGTAGGATCTTGATAACTCTAGTTCTCCGCTCCTGACGCAAGCAGTCAACTATGATTCGCTGACAGCTTTCAGCTCTGTTTCTGAACTACGCCTTAGTCCCCGAGGTAGTGGTGGGTGTAAGAAGCTTATCTGCTTTCACTATTTGATGTAGGTCCATCGTTCTCCTGCTCTGAGACGCACTTCAACACAGTCAGACCGCCATAAATCTTCTATTATTAGCGAATGATAAAGGCGGTTAAAATATCAGTGCTAAACGGATGTGAACCGAACGTTACATAAGTCACATTATTTTAAGCAGCCTGTATAACTCCGGCAAGAATGCTTCTCTTTTCCCTGATGTTGTAAGCAAAAGAGAATGTATAACAGAAACGAAGCGATTAAGTATTAGGTCATCACATTTTCTGCTCAGAAATGTTAGATGACCTGATCATTCACATCCTCTCCAATTCGTCTTTGCTGTTTCAATGTTTGTAAAGTCCGTGCACTGAAGGACGTTTCTTCTTTCCTCGCTCCGTCTTCTACTCGTTCGGGTGTAGAGAGAGATACACAATTCTGGTTCTCGCCCTTTTTGCTGACTTCACTCATTGTCAATTGATACTGTTGTAACGTTTCTTTGATGTTATCTGTCCATCTTACTCTGGGCCTGCCGCTTACTCTTCCGCCCTCTCCTCTTTTACTATATGCGTTGTATAGTAAGGGATCCCGCGACATTTTTTCTAGATGGGCAAACCAATTTATTTGTTGTTTCTGTAAGTAGCTTAGAATTAGTTCAATGCTTACTCTTTTCCTATATCATCATTTCTGATTCTGTCTTTTCATTTTGCTCCAAGCGCTTTTTGTCAGACATCACATCTCTGTAGTGATAAGATTTCTTAAAGAGAGAACGAATCACTAGTCCGTCCCCAGATTAGAAAATCGCAGGTTCGAATCACAGTTAATAGGGATTTTAAAAAAAATGATTTCTCCCACTCTGAGATGAATAAGGAAAATGTGACCAAAAACCTGGTGGCGACTGCATTGAATATGTGACCTTTATTCTTCAGTTCAACAGCTCTTCTCGCAGCTCGGAAGACCTTCAGAAATTGATAAATGCGTAAGTTTTGCTTTTCAATGGATCAGTTATTAGTTAATTTAATTCTTTGGCTAGATTGTTATTGAGTTATTTGTCGGCCATCATCATTGCACTCCGAACATGTTCACAGAGGCTCAGATCACCTCCTCGGCAAGTCCCGCGGTGGACTGACGACTCCATCTTTTGTCGTCATTGTTGATTTTCTCGCTGAAAATCGATGCCTGTGGATGGTCTAGATTCATGTGCGCTCACTCAGCCGCATGGTCCAAAACCCATTTCCACGTATGGACTGGCCAACCCCAATCAATCAGCTCTTCAGCACATGGATACACCGCGATCTTTTTATTCTCTTCACTCAAAACCTCAAATAGATTGTTAGTTACCAATACACTCAGTTACTAGTTAACAAAACCATAAATAATACTGTCAAGAGTAAGTATAAAGGGTGGTTGATAGTCACTGAAATACAAATCGTCAGGTGAGACAGATTACAAGGGGAAATAATCCAAGCCGCAGGAGAGATTAGTATTTATAGTAGACGATTACATAGAATTTTCAATACGGCATGGGTACAGCAACAAAACACCTATGATGATCATGTTTTCTGATGGCGATCATGCTCTCTGGCGATGGTCATGTTTTCTGACGGTGATCATGCTCTCTGTTGATGCTCTTGTTTTCTGATGGTGATCATGCTCTCTGTTGATGATTTTGTTTTCTTATGGTGATCATGCTCTCTGTTTATGATCTTGTTTTCTGACGGTGATCATGCTCTCTGTTGATGATCTTGTTTCTTATGGTGATCATGCTCTCTGTTGATGATCATTTTTTTCTGACGGTGATCATGCTCTCTGTTGATGATCTTGTTTTCTTATGGTGATCATGCTCTCTGTTGATGATCTTGTTTTCTGATAGCGATCATGCTCTCTGTTGATGATCTTGTTTTCTGATGGCGATCATGCTCTCTGTTGATGATCTTGTTTTCTGGTGGTTGTCATGCTCTCTGTTGATGATATTATTTTCTGACGGTGATAATGCTCTCTGTTGATGATCATGTTTTCTGACGGTGATCATGCTCTCTGTTGATGACCTTGTTTTCTTATGGTGATCCTGCTCTCTGTTGATGATCATGTTTTCTGACGGTGATCATGCTCTCTGTTGATGATCATGTTTTCTGACGGTGATCATGCTCTCTGTTGATGATCTTGTTTTCTTATGGTGATCATGCTCTCTGTTGATGATCTTGTTTTCTTATGGCTGTCATGCTCTCTGTTGATGATCATGTTTTCTGATGGTTGTCATGCTCTCTGTTGATGATCATGTTTTCTGATGGCGATCATGCTCTCTGTTGATGATCTTGTTTTCTGATGGCGATCATGCTCTCTGTTGATGATCTTGTTTTCTGTTTGCGATCATGCTCTCTGTTGATGATCTTGTTTTCTGATGGCTATCATGCTCTCTGTTGATGATCATGTTTTCTGATGGTTGTCATGCTCTCTGTTGATTATCATGTTTTCTGATTGTTGTCATGCTCTCTGTTGATGATCTTGTTTTCTTATGGTGATCATGCTCTCTGTTGATGATCTTGTTTTCTGATAGCGATCATGCTCTCTGTTGATGATCTTGTTTTCTGATGGCGATCATGCTCTCTGTTGATGATCTTGTTTTCTGGTGGTTGTCATGCTCTCTGTTGATGATATTATTTTCTGACGGTGATAATGCTCTCTGTTGATGATCATGTTTTCTGACGGTGATCATGCTCTCTGTTGATGACCTTGTTTTCTTATGGTGATCCTGCTCTCTGTTGATGATCATGTTTTCTGACGGTGATCATGCTCTCTGTTGATGATCATGTTTTCTGACGGTGATCATGCTCTCTGTTGATGATCTTGTTTTCTTATGGTGATCATGATCTCTGTTGATGATCTTGTTTTCTTATGGCTGTCATGCTCTCTGTTGATGATCATGTTTTCTGATGGTTGTCATGCTCTCTGTTGATGATCATGTTTTCTGATGGCGATCATGCTCTCTGTTGATGATCTTGTTTTCTGATGGCGATCATGCTCTCTGTTGATGATCTTGTTTTCTGTTTGCGATCATGCTCTGTTGATGATCTTGTTTTCTGATGGCTATCATGCTCTCTGTTGATGATCATGTTTTCTGATGGTTGTCATGCTCTCTGTTGATTATCATGTTTTCTGATTGTTGTCATGCTCTCTGTTGATGATCTTGTTTTCTAATGGCGATCATGCTCTCTGTTGATGATCTTGTTTTCTGATGGTTGTCGTGCTCTCTGTTGATGATCTTGTTTTCTGATGGTTGTCGTGCTCTCTGTTAATGATCATGTTTTCTGATGGCGATCATGTTCTCTGTTGGTGATCTTGTTTACTGATGGTTGTCATGCTCTCTGTTGATGATCATGTTTTCTGATGGCTGTCGTGCTCTCTGTTGATGTTCTTGTTTTCTGATGGTTGTCATGCTCTCTGTTGATGATCATGTTTTCTGATGGTGATCATCCTCTCTGTTGATGATCTTGTTTTCTGATGGTTGTCATGCTCTCTGTTGATGATCATGTTTTCTGATGGTGATCATCCTCTCTGTTGATGATCTTGTTTTCTGATGATTGTCATGCTCTCTGTTGATGATCTTATTTTCTGATGGCGATCATGCTCTCTGTTGATGATCATGTTTTCTGATGGTTGTCATGCTCTCTGTTGATAATCTTGTTTTCTGATGGTTGTCATGCTCTCTGTTGATGATCTTGTTTTCTGATGGTTGTCATGCTCTCTGTTGATGATCTTGTTTTCTGATGGTTGTCGTGCTCTCTGTTGATGATCTTGTTTTCTGATGGTTGTCGTGCTCTCTGTTAATGATCATGTTTTCTGATGGCGATCATGCTCTCTGTTGGTGATCTTGTTTACTGATGGTTGTCATGCTCTCTGTTGATGATCATGTTTTCTGATGGCTGTCGTGCTCTCTGTTGATGTTCTTGTTTTCTGATGGTTGTCATGCTCTCTGTTGATGATCATGTTTTCTGATGGTGATCATCCTCTCTGTTGATGATCTTGTTTTCTGATGGTTGTCGTGCTCTCAGTTGATGTGACAACTTTTATTACAGTGTTAACCAGACCATATAATGTCCCTGGCCAAAGCGAAGTGGGAGTTTTGTAACACAGTCCGTTTTAATTCTAATTTTAGATATACTCTCTTCCTTGATGCTATTTTCAAATTAAGTTACGTGATTGTAAATACATGGAACCAAACATCTTTCCAAGATCCAAGGGATCCACCGAAAAAAAAGAAAAAAAAACAGGAAGAGTGTAGGAATTAATATTTCGGGAAATTCCCATGTTGATAATGAAAAAAAACCATCGCATATATATATATATATATATATATATATATGCATATCAGCTGACGTTCCTAGGCCTAATGTCATAAAATGATGTCTGCATGTATTTTTAAGTTCCTTTGTTCTAGATATCTATAATAAAATTGCTTTTAAACTGCGTCGCAGATTAACGCAGTTATAAAAAATGCTTTATGAAGGGTTACCATCATACCGTGAAACGTAAAAATGAGAACATCATACTAATCTGATTCTTTCAGCCAACATTTAACAGTTATATATATATATATATATATATATATATATATATATATATATATATACACACACACAATTCGGACATAACCACCAATTTCCATCAATTAAGAAGTCAAATTTTATGTAATATACTTTTAAGTCTTAACCAAAAAAAATTATTACAAGCCACAGAGAAAAATATTGAGAGTTTCCTGGATATCTAGAAAGACCAACGAAGAAATTCTCAAAGAGGCAAATACAAAAAGAGAGCTCATAAGAAACAGAACGAAACAATCTACTTTTTTGAGCACATCATGAGAAGAGGAAAGTTGGAATACTTGGCTACAAGTGGCAAAATTCATGGAAAACAAGATTGCGGACGACAAAAAGAGAAGATACTGGGTAGTTTGGTGTCATGGCATGGAAAACAGTCAATAACAGAATTAATACGATGCACTGTGGATAGTGGGAGCCGCGATAGCTCAGTGGTTAGTGAACTGACTACTACGGACAAGGGGTAGGGTTCGATCCCACCGACGGCTCCGGGTTCACCCAGCCTTAAATGGGTACCAGATTTTTTCTGGGAAAGTAAAGCAGCACGGGCGTAATACCGACCACATTACCCCAAAAAGTCATGTGCTGAAGGTCTGTAAAATATAGGGTCACTAACACCATATTTCCCTATACGCCACTTGGCGTGACGGGGGGTACTTTACTTTTTTACTGTGGATAGTGAATTATGAAAGAACATGATAGTCTATGCCAACTAGTAAGGCACATGATGATGCTGAAGAAGAACTCGGTGGTCTAGACGTAAGACATCGAGCTCTGGACTAGAAGGTCCCTGGACCAAGCCCCACCACAGACGGTGGGAATTTTTCATTTCGAATCAGTGATTTCTTCGTGGACTTTATCCTTCCCCGGGCTCTGGGTAGTGAGATCCCATGTTTAGCCCTCTGTGGGTAGTGAGATCCCATGTTTAGCCCTCTGTGGGTAGTGAGATCATATGTTTAGTCCTCTGTGGGTAGTGAGATCCTATGTTTAGCCATCTGTGGGTAGTGAGATCCTATGTTTAGCCCTCTGTGGGTAGTGAGATCCCATGTTTAGCCCTCTGTGGGTAGTGAGATCATATGTTTAGTCCTCTGTGGGTAGTGAGATCCTATGTTTAGCCATCTGTGGGTAGTGAGATCCTATGTTTAGCCCTCTGTGGGTAGTGAGATCCCATATTTAGCCCTCTGTGGGTAGTGAGATCCTATGTTCAGCCCTTTGCGAGTAGTGAGATCCTATGTTTAGCCCTTTGTGGGTAGTGAGATCCTATGTTTAGCTCTCTGCGAGTAGTGAGATCCTTTTTAGCTCTCTGCGAGTAGTGAGATCCTATGTTTAGACCTCTGCGAGTAGTGAGATCCTATGTTTAGCCCTCTCTGAGTAGTAAGATAATATGTTTAGTCCTCTGTGGGTAGTGAGATCCTATGTTTAGCCCTCTGTGTGCAGTGAAATCCTAGTGAAATCCTAGTAGTGAGATCCTATGTTTAGCCCTCTGTGAGTAGTGAGATCCTATGTTTAGCCCTCTGTGAGTAGTGAGATCCTATGTTTAGCCCTCTGTGTGCAGTGAAATCCTAGTAGTGAGATCCTATGTTTAGCCCTCTGTGGGTAGTGAGATCCTATGTTAACCCTCTCGTATAACAAAGAATATCAAGAGGTGAGAGTTTACATTCTATGCACGTTAAAGAACCGTTAGAAGTTTGAAATGAAATAGAGAAGACCAAAAATGGACGCTTCCCGGACCCAACGTTTAGGAAGTATCTACAAATTAAAATGTGAAACCTCTCGACGATAAAAAAAACATTCTAGTACCTCTAAATACGAGAAATATATGCTTGTAATGTGAAGGGCACTGTGCACACCTGAAAAATAGGGAAAAGTTATATTCACTCAAAGTTATGTCCCTCTTGTCCAGTTGATATAAAGCTGGTGAACGCAAACAAATAACAGTCTGGGTATGAATATAGAGGGAGCCGCGATAGCTCAGTGGTTAGTGAACTGGACTACAAAGGACAAGAGATCGGGTTCGATCCTGATTGACGGCTTCCGGGTTTACCCAGCCTTAAATGGGTACCTAATTTTTTTTCTGGGATAATAAAGCGGCACGGGCGTAATACCGACCACATTACCAAAAAAAAATCATGTGCTGAAGGTCTATAAAAATTATGGTCACTAACGCCATATTCAATAAAAGGATGGAAATGGCAGGACAGAATCACTAACGTGGAATTATGGAAATGTACCAGTGGATAAAGAGATGTAGCGAAGACGATGGCGCTGGATATGACACACACTGCGGAAACCAACTGAGAATATTACACAACATGCCCTTTTTTTGGAATCCACAGTGGAAAAGACAAAGAGGAAGACCAAGAAATTCTCGGAGAAAACAGACAGAAGCAGAGATGAAGATGATGGGGAAGACATGGAATGATCTTAAAAGAATGACAAGAAACAGAACGGCTTGGAAAGTGTTTGTTGAAGACCTATGTTCCACAGGGAGCTGAAAGGCAGAAGAACACCATATTCCCTATACGCCGCTTGGCGTGACGGGGCACTTTACTTTTTTTTTTTTTTTACTATGCATATAGAAATATTTATTTTAACAAAACCTACAAATAAACTTCACTGTTCACTTAAATTTCAGTCACACCTATTCTAAATGAGAGGAAGTTAATTCAGTCCACGTTGCTATAAATTGTTGTTAAAACGAGAGAATACTTTTTAGCAAGTACAAATGAAAGGTGCACAACAACTGAAACAACAAGGCAGGTGAAAACACTTCACCAGAGCCAGTCATTTTGTCTCTTTTATCGACTCCACAGCAAGACGATTCGTCTCTGTAGACCTCAGCACTTGAAGTAAAGAGAATAGTTTTGTCGACATTGTCATTATGGACAGGGATAAAGAAAAAGTATTGGCTCCTTCTACGAAGACACATGGGGGTGTAATGTTAGTGTTTAGCAGGAATTGCAAGGAACACCAATGCAATTTTCAGAAGCTCAGAATGACGCTCAACAGTTTTTAAAGATCTAAAGAACAGAGCCAATTTTGATATTCTTCACTTTTGAAGAATTAAAGTTCAGAGCCAAATTTCAGAATGCCACTCAACACTTTTGAAAATTTAAAGTACATAGCCTGCTTGCTTGCGTTCGCCCGATCACTCAAGTATTCTAGAGTATTCTAGTAGACTACAGAATTACTCTTCATCATCCGCCCTTAAAAGGACGTTAAGTGGGTGTGTCTGCGTTGTGTTGTGGTTTACAGTATAACTGTGATATTTGCGCCTTTCGGCCCAACACATCCGACTTCAGCACGTGTACAGAGCCTATTTTGACATTCAACACTTTTGAAGATTTAAAGTACAGAGCCATTTTTCAGAAGCTCAAAATGACACCCAACACTTTTGAAGATTTAAAGTACAGAGCCATTTTTCAGAAGCTCAAAATGACACCCAACACTTTTGAAGATTTAAAGTACAGAGCCATTTTTCAGAAGCTCAAAATGACACCCAACACTTTTGAAGATTTAAAGTACAGAGCCATTTTCAGAAGCTCAAAATGACACCCAACGCTTTTGAAGATTTAAAGTACAGAGCCATTTTTCAGAAGCTCAAAATGACACCAGACACTTTTGAAGATTTAAAGTACAGAGCCATTTTTCAGAAGCTCAAAATGACACCCAACACTTTTGAAGATTTAAAGTACAGAGCCATTTTTCAGAAGCTCAAAATGACACCCAACACTTTTGAAGATTTAAAGCAAAGGTAAAGTACGAGACTTGAATCCTTAGCCTTACTTTAGCACGTGAGTTTCCACCCATTTGTGCTCGGCCGCCTATCCAGAAGTGCTCGGAAACTTCTGGACAGTGTCGCCTCAAGCATCGAAACTCACGATACGAGGCGCCATTCCTCACCTTCCTAATGAATTACCCTGGCACCCATTTCTGCCAGCGGCTGGGTCGACCACGGGTTTTTTTTGCCTCCAACCACGAGTAGAACTCACACTACTTCCAACACGGGTTGTCCGAACGTCGGTAACCCTGTCGAGTGGTTTTCCCAACTAGGCTACCGAGACCCCCAGAGATTTGAAGTGTTTCATGGAATTGTGCTGTCTAGGCCTACTTTTCTGTGTGTGTGTGTGTGTATGTGTGCCGGCGCGCGCGTGCGTGCGTACGTATGTGTGTGTACACGAATTCAGAATTGGTTTAAAACAGTTGCTGTCGTCAATATCGATTCTTTTACCAATCTTGTATTTGATGGATAATTTAACATTTACTTTCTGTCCATGATAAGTTGTCAAGTTCTTTCCACTTGAAACAACAACAAAACACACACACATGCACACACCACACACACACACACACACACACAGACAGAGAGAGAGAGTTCCAATTTATGAACATTAGCATTGATTTTAAAAATTCCTCATGAACGGTAGTTTATCATTTTAAAATGAGGACATATCCGGGAAAATGAGGTCTGCCGTTGTTTAACTTTCTCATGACAAGACAAAGCTCTAAAGTTGTCTAAAGTGAAAGCTGTTAACACGTTTCTATAAAAAATAATATTTTCACATGCTTTACTTTGTCAAATGCATTTGTGTAGTCTATAAAGCACATCTATCATGGACAGTAGACAAACAAATGAAAAGACTATTAGATGCCACAGAGATGAGATTTCTCAGAAGAATATTGAAAGTTCCCTGGACAGCTAAAAAGACCAATGAGAAAATTCTCAAAGAGGCCAACACAAAAAGGGAGCTTCTAAAATACATCAGAAAGAAACAATCACCATTTTTTTTCGGGCACATCATGGGAAGAGGAATGTTGGAATACTTGGTTATAACTGGCAAAATAAAAGGAAAGAGAGATCGCGGACGACAAAGGGAGAAAATACTAGATAGCTTGGTGTCATGGCATGGAAAACAGCCAACAACAGATTTGATACCATGCACTTGTTAACAGAAGATTGTGGAAGGACATGATCACCTACGCCAACCGGTATGGCACATGGTTATGATAAAAAATATACGGAGCACAGGCGCATATATTGCATCATAAAACGGAGGTTATGTGTGTGTATGTGTGTGTGTGCGTGCGTGCGTGTGTGTGTGTGTGTGTGTGCATCAGCATATTAATGACTAAAATCTCATCGTAGTATAGGCCACGGCCATCTATAATTTAAAAAGTAAATTATTTTTGCCAGTATATAGACCGTGTAAGCTATATTAAGCGTGCGTGTATTTCCGTTTTAAATATTTATTTTTACACACATGTCAGCAAGGTAAACGTTCTTGTCTTTTAACTTGGTGCAGATGACAGTCGTATAGTATTTTCTTCCTTCTTACACAACAAAAATATTTTCGTATTTTCTTTAATGTTTTGTGTGTGAGAGATCATATGGTTATTATTTGCTGGCTGGGTAAGTCCACACATTTATTATCGTCTTGATTAATTAATTAATCTTGTTTGCGTTCACCCAATGACTAGAAGAATAGACTATCTCCTGGATATGTCTGATTCACCGATCCCCACCCAAATATCCCTATTCCATCCGCCCTTTTAAATGGAGTTAAGTGGGAGTAAATACGTTGTGTTTCTGTTTACAGTTAACAAGAAAAAACATGTTCAGCCCGAATCATCCGTCTTCGGCACGGCGTTTTTGGGTTGTCTTCCCTCTCGATCCCTACCCACTAGACCAGACCAGACGGATAGTCCTGTTACTAGAAGCACAATGAAGAGTTGGAGTCGGGTCTGAATCAGTGGCGTATCCTGGGGTCTGAAAGAGAGCATGCAACTTTTAAAAAATGATAATTTTCTACTCACCCAGTTATTTGAAGTTCAGTTCTATTCTGCGGCTCTTTCTGCTAAAGTCCTCTGTTACTTTGTTATAAAAGTCATCATTGCCTTTCATCTCTACAAGAAGGTCTTTTTTCAATTGACATCATTGATAGTAGCAGAAAGACGACATTGCCCCTGCGAGTTCCGTATGGAATTTTTAATGCGTTTTAATGCAGAAAACGAACGTTCCACTGAAGACGACGATGCAGGAATTGTCAATATTAATTCACAAAGTTTATGAAGTTCTGGAAGACCACTGTGAAGTCCTTTGTTCAAAAGAAATCTATGAATGTCGGACACATACATTTCTTTAAAGTGTTGGGATACAAACATTGCCTTTAATTCAGATCTCAGTCTTACTATATCAAAATATTTCCCATATATTCCGTTCAGTTTGGAAAACTGCTCTTCTGGAAACTCTTTTGAAAATGTTAAAATTTCTTACAGTCAAAAATTTCAAGAAATGACAAATCTGACAGAGAATCAAACGGCTTTGTAACTGGCAGTTTACCGTATCATGAATTTCACAATACAGCCTTCTGTACTCATCCTTTGGGATAACTGAGGATTCTCGCTTTCTTCTCTTTGTTGGAGACCACACTTGAACTCTATTTTGGCCCAAATTGAATCAAAGCCAGTATTGCGCATTGTGAACAATTTTTCTTTTAACTCAACTATCTCTCTATAGCAATATGTGATGTCCAGTGAATTTGACTGAAGGATATTAAATACAACATCTGTCATCGAAAAAATATCGGTGAACACAGCCAAAGGAAATTGAATTCAAAATCTCCTAGGTTTGACAGAAATCCAACTGCTTCATTAATTGTTGCGTGATCCCAATCACCAGGTCGTTCCAAAATACATTCAAATAAATCTATTAATTCATTATGATATTCAGAAACAGTCTGTACTAAACGACTGGAATAATTCCATCTGGTTGCCGCCAGCTTGGGAAACCGTTTTTTCACTATGGTGTCCAACAAATGTGTTCTCTTTGCTGAATGAGTAAAAAATGAAGCAAAACTGCTAAGTGACGAAAGAATATTCTACACGCACTTATGCATGAGACAGTGCTTGAGACAGTACTAAATTAAGTTTGTGTGCATAGCAATTGATGAATAATGCCTGAGAAACAACTTCCCTAACTCTCGTCTGCACACCATTCAATTGGCCTGCCATTACTGCTGCACCATCATAAGTTTGTGCTACTAGTTTTTTCTCTACAGTCAAATTGATCAAGACCGTCTAAAGCCAGTTTTGACAATGCTTGTGCAGATCTGTCAGAGCTAACGTCATGAAAGCCAATAAATCTTTCGTAAATATTACCATTATAAATTATCTAAAAACAACTGACAGCTGAGACAAGTTTGTTACATCAGAGGTCTCGTCAATTAGGATGGCGACAAATCTGGACGATTGAATCTGAAATTTCACTTCTGCAGTTATTACATTGTTCACACTTTGGATAAGATCGTTCTGTATTAATGGGGAAAGACCCGTGAATATATTTGACGTCATGAGATGCTGATGCAATTTTTCATCAAACTCTGCTAATAAATTTAAAGCTTCAATGTAGTTCCCACGATTAGTGGAATCACTCCCCTCGCTGTGACCACGAAAAGCTAATTCTTGTTTTCCTAAAAAAACAAGTAACAGCAATTACCTCTTTAGGATTTCTCGATTTTCTTAACTGTTTCATTGTGTTTCATAATACTTTCTTTTTTCTGAAAATCCAATTGAACATCAATTCTGCTGGAGCAAACACTTAACGCTATCCAAGCGTGAATATGGCTTTCAGACTTTTCGTGTCTTGAAATAGCGTTATGTAAATTATTTAAATCAGAATACCGCATTGTCTGCTGTTCCAAGGCGAAGTGTCATTTACAAACAATATACATGGCCAACAAAATAACTTACATAATGATTCCGAACCACAAAGCCAAACGACTTTCTTATATAAATCATTGTTAAATGAACGGACACATTTTGTTCCTTCTCGTTTCAAACTGCTTAACGCAGGAATCGGTCTGCCCTTTTTTACCAAGTCCAATTTTTCATTAAATGTTCGCGATTGAAACGGTCGCTCAAATAAACCTACAACATCATTAATAGAATCAGCCATAATAACCACAGTAAACAAATATACTAAGTTTAGTAATTAACAATAGCAATACAACATGGGTAATTTCCTAGTTTGATCAGATATAGTCTTTCAGTTTGGAAGGAGTGATGTCCCCTAAAATATGTCTGCCAAAATACAGTGGTTCTACGCATTCTTGGCATTGGGTCATTACGCTGGCATGTAATCATTTCGGAGTATCTGTTGATTGGGCGTTGGGTCCAGGGGTTAGGTTTAGCTTTAGTGTTAAATATTTATAAATATATTATAACGCGTGACAAAACGACGCCACTCGGCCTAATTATGATCTTCTGATCGAAGGGAATTGTGCGGTTGATTACCAATCGCGTAATGACCCCAACGCCAAGAATGCGTAGACCACTGTATTTTGGCAGACATATTTTAGGGGACATCACTCTTCCAAACTGAAATAGTATATCTGATCAAACTAGGAAATTACCGGTTTGAAATCGAAACCACATCGCTGTGTAAATGTGCGTGTGTGTTGAGTAAAATCACGTGACGTGTACCAAACATTACCAGAAATGGTTTACTAAACAAGTGTGTGTGTAGGCATTCAAGATTATATTGCTTGCATTGTTATCATTAGTTTAACATTCAAATAAAAGTACTAGAACATAGAAATTGCACTGTTTCACACCAAGTAAATAAATGTTCATCAATCATTTATATTTGCCAGTGCTAAATTGTTATAATAGTGATTGAATCATAAAATGTATTTATTTTTTTTTCATCGCAAGCTTACTGTGGAGACACGGATTTAATAAAACACACACAGTATATCACTGCGCTTATATGTAAAGGGACTATTTAACGAAAGCAACTTCAAAATTGCTTCAGAGCGGGCTAGTTCACTATCATAAAAACGATTGGACATATACAATTTTCTTTTAACGTCAGTGTTGCCAGCACTAATTTTTGGAAAAATTCAGATTTGTGAGAAAACATTTTAAAATATATTTTTGAGCAATGCTGCAAGGGCTAGTTTGGATGGGGGATAGATCACTGACTGGTTATCATTTTCGCAACTCTTGAAGGCATGCAATGCTTGCCTTGCTTATATTAAGTATACGCCACTGAGTCTGAATAGTTCTGGTTCACAGATTCATCAACTTAAGTCACTGGCAGCTTCAGCTTTGTTACTATCGGGCGCCTTTGCCTCCAATTACAGTATTAATTTTTAAAATTCTAATAGTTTCTGCCAATCCTGAATATAAAGAAACAAACACACGTAGTGTACAAAATGATATAGGGCCTACATTGTGCAATTGAATATATGTCGCAGACATGCCTGATATGGTTAGTGGGGAAAAAACTCTTGGGGATATGTTCACACATGCTTCTCTACCACTAGAACAACTCTTGGGGCCTCGGTAGCCTAGTTGGGAAAACCCCCGACTGGACTACCGACGTTCGGACAACCCGTGTTCAATTCCCGCTGGGAGCAGTGTGAATTGTACTCGTGGTTTGAAAAAAAAAAAAAATACCCCACGTCGACCCAGCCGTTGGCAGAAGTGGGTACCAGGGTATTATCCTGGGAAGGTGAGGAATGTCGCTTCGCATCTGAGTTTCGATGCTTGAGGCGACACTATACAGAAATATCCGAACATTTCTGGATAGGCGCCGAGCACATATGGGTGTAAACTCGCGTGCTAAGACGCCGGTTCAAGTCTCGTACATTACCTTTATGCTTCTCTACCACTAGAATAACTCTTGTGGATACGGCCATATGCCATTTGTGGTGAAGACACGCAAAATAAGCAAATTTGTATAAGTGGTCTACTGGTCCCCGTGAGTTACAGGGGCCTCATTAGGAAATTAAAGAATAGTGACACTGTGACCTTCCGGGTATGTCGTAAGAGGCGACTAAGGAGGTTGATCGATAGCTTGACAAGCTGTCATTGTAAAAAGTATTGTTATGGAAACAGAGCCATATATTTTAGAAGCAGTGATTTCTGCAATATGTGCCATTTTGGCACGCAGGTTTCTGTTTTGGAGATTGTGGTTCTGCCCTATGTGCCGTCTTCGGCTCAGAAGGACAATAGATAGGTCCACGGGTCAAGTTTTAATGTATACAACTTAATTTTGAAATAAAGTCATTTATTTTACATGTTTAAATCTGTTACTATGCCTTCATTGCTTTTCTTTTCGTCATCCAGGGTATCTTAATGATTTTTCTGCAGCATTTTGTTTCAATTAATCGTTTCTTCATTGCTGTTTGCAAGATTGTCCATGATTCACAACCGTTTGTTGTAATCAGAAAGATACATGTCCTCCGCAATTTTCATTTTACTGCCTTGCAGGTATTGTGCCACATGTTCTTCATGGAGTTTAATTGTTGAATTGCTATTTGTAATCTTCGTGTGATCTCTTTCTGACAGTCTCCATTGTTAATTACTATAGACCCCTGATGTTCATAGTTTGTTACAATCTCAAGTTCTTCACTGTTGATTATGTTTTTGTATTGACTTTTGTTTTGTCAAGTACATTAACTTAATTGTCTGTAAGTTTAGATATATGTTTTGCTCTTCACTGTTTTTTAACACACTCAATTGTCTCAATAATCATGCGTAAAGTATATATATATATATATGTCATCATCATCATCATCAAGTACCGGGCCTGCTGGTAATCATTTCTCACCACAACTTTCTATCTCGACAGTTATTGTCTGTTATTTGTTGACCTTCTGCCAAGCCATTCTCTTAAACTGTCTGGTATTTTTCTCTTTGCTTCCCTCTATCTTTTCGTCCCTCAATTTTTCCAGTTGTTACAATATATTCCAGTTGTTGTCTTCTCATAACATGGCCAAAAAAAATGATGATTGTTTCTTCATAATATTGGAAATTAGCTCTCTTTTTGCTTTGACCTCTTTCAAAACATTTTCATTACTCTTCTTAGCTATCCATATACATATATATATATATATATATATATATATATATATATATATATATATATATATATATATATATATATATATGGTATATGGCCCTTTTCGTCTTGTCAGACGGTCTAGTGGAGGCTATTGCGTATTTTTTTGAGGTATTGTTTTTGCCGAACAGCTTCTCTCGTGGCTAATTCTACCAATGTTTGACAAACACACGCGGTCACATAATGAACAAGTCAGGCTCGCTGGTCCACAGGGTTTACCATCCTTTTCATGAGTCTCTTCTCTTCTAAGTCCTGTCTTAGAACAGTCTCAAATGTTGTTATAACCGTTCCTTATACGTGCTCTCCATGATGTGCGATCACTTGCCAGATGTTGCCAGTCGTTTTCACAGATGGAGAAGTCTTTCAGAGATGATTTGCAGATATCTCTATATCGTAGTTTAGGTCTGCCGATTTGTCGTTTTCCGTGTTTTAGCTCGCCATATATATATATATATATATATATATATATATATATATATTCAAGATGGCGCCCGTGTGTGGACAGTGTTTTCCGTTACAGCGTGTTGTTTCGAAATACGCAACAAAAAAAAAAAAAAAAAAAAAAATAGCAGCAATTTGGATTTAGAAAAAATAGCGGGACAAAAGAAGCCATATTCTGCATGAGAACATTAATCTAAAAGTACACAGAAGTAAACAAACCAATAAATGCCTGCATTATAGACTACACCAAAAAGCTTTTGATAGAGTACACCACAAACAACTTATAGAATGCCTAAAACAGATACATCTAGATGGCATGGACATACGACTAATATGTAATCTATACTAGGAGCAAACAGCAATGATAAAATATAACAAGAGAACTCTACGCCATTGATATAAAAAAGAGGAGTAAGACAGGGATGCATCCTATAACCAAGCTTGTTCAATCTATACACTGAGCAAACCTTAAAAACATCACAGAGATGCCAGGCCTACAATTAATGGAAAGATAATCAATAACCTAAGACATGCTGATGATACTGTACTACTATCAGAAAATCCTAAAGATCTACAATTACTTAATGAAATAAACATGACAAGCAAAAAATATGGACTAGATATGAATATCAAAAAGTTTAAAACTATGATCATAAACAAAGGAAATATTAAAAACCCACAAATGGATATCAAGAATAATTGAAGGAATAGACCTGGAGACAGTTCACCTATGACATACTATAACCAGTGATGGAAAATGTACAACTGAAATAAACAAAAGAATGGGAATGGCAAAAAGTAATTTTAATGTCACGAAGAACATACTAACATCAAAACAAATAACACCAGGGCTAAAAATAAGAATAGCAAAATGTTACATCTTCTCAATGTTCCTATATGGTGCAGAAACATGGACATTAGACAAGAAAACAGAACATAGCCTTTGAAATGTGGATATATAGAAGAATAGGTAGAATTGGATGGAAGGAAAAGAAAACAAACGACGAAGTCTTAAAACAACTAAAAATGAAAAGAGAACTACTAAAAACAAGACACAAAAAAATGCGATTTTGGGGCCATGTTAAAAGACACAACAGCCTACTAAAAGTAATCCTGGAGGGGAAAATACAAGGCAAAAGAGGCAGAGGCAGACCAAGACTAACATGGACGAGTAGCATCAAAAGATGGACAAATCAGCCTATGACAACATACACCATCAAAGCAAGAGAAAGAGCAGAATGGCGCTCCATGGTAGCCAACCTTCGTTGCGGAGACGGCACTAGATGATGATGATGATATATATATACTTTAAATCCAAATATAGTAATGTGATATGATGTCATCAAGGGGATATCCCGATTTCGTATAATTACTGCTGTAGTCATTCAGGGAATACCACCCGTGTCCGGCGTACCTTACGATCATATTTAAGTTGAAGCTTGCTTGAACCTAAAATATTTTTGGCTTTAAATTTAAGTTGCTCTAAACAGTTGAGTATTCCATGATTATTGAAAACAATTTCATTGGCACATAACATTTTTTTAACATTACAGAATCGTTTGAAAAGTTAATTTCGTTTAAATGCAAATTATAATTATGGAAGGTTTGCAGTACAAACTAATTGAGAGCTTTATCAAACTTTCTGTACTGTGGACTAAGTCTTTGATATCGCTGATTCGCTGGAGTGATGTTGTTTAATATTTGATAACTTGTCAAAATAGATGTTTTATTATTTGAAATATTAGCAAGAGAGCTCATGAAATCAGTAAAACAAAGATGGTGCTTTAATAATTCATCTCAAGTCTGTTATCTGTACCGAGTGTACCTGAACTAACAACGATTAAAAAAGTTTCGTTAACGACGGATGCGGATGTTTGAACAACAAAACAACGAGTGACTGGACCGACCGTACATTCGTACAACGATGCGTTTGTTTATTGTTTCACTCAGAGTAGAGTTTCAGACTACATGTATATATAGTATATAGTCATAGTGTGTAAGTGTCACCCTGTAAGAAGTGTAAGTGTGATGACAACGGTATGTTTGTTCTATTCTGAACTACGTATATTTTATTTTTTTATAAGTTTTTTTTGTTTACACAACACATGATGATGTTTGGAACATTGGAATAGAAAATATAATAATTATATTTTGCATGGATGGACTTTTTGACTTTATTTAGTAAAATAAATAATATTTGAGATGAGAAAGTGTACATTTAAGTGACATCGAAATAAAACTGAAATAAATAACAACTTTACTTTTTTTAATAATTTAAATTATAATCCTGATCCACAATTAATGGATTATCTTGTCTTATACTATAAGTATATATATAAGTTATAGTGTCTTATACCTAATATTTATATTCAATTTTTTATCATCATCATCGAGTGCCATCTCCGCAACGAAGGTTGGCAACCATGGAGCGTCATTCTGCTCTGTATCTTGCTTTGATGGTGCAGGTTGTCATAGGCTGATTTGTCCATCTTTTGATGTTACTCGTCCATGTTAGTCTTGGTCTGCCTCTGCCTCTTTTACCTTGTATTTTCCCCTCCAGGATTACTTTTAGTATTCCCTACTATACATATTCCTATTCTCCTTATACCCTTTCAATTATTCAATGTTATGCGCCTACTAACGAAGCTGATGATGAAGTTAAGGATGATTTTTATAACCAACTGCAACAACTTATAAACAAAATACCAAAACACGATCTTTTAATTGTAATGGGAGACTTCAACGCCAAAGTAGGACAAGATAACGCAGGAGTGGAACATGTGATGGGGAGAGAAGGCTGTAATACAACAAGTCAGAATGGAGAAAGATTAATAGAATTATGTTTAATAGAAAATTTAGTTATAGGTGGGACATTATTTCCACATAAAAATATCCACAAAACAACATGGATATCTCCTGATGATAGAACATCAAATCAAATTGACCACCTATGTATTAAACAACAATTCAGATCATCATTAATAGATGTAAGAGCATACAGAGGTGCTGATGTTAATAGTGACCACAACCTGTGCATTGGGAAAATAAGATTAAAATTTAGAAACCAACAGAAGAGGTCAATTACACATAAAATTGATAGTCATAAACTGAAAGATGAAGCAATAAAGGAAAAGTTTAACATAGAGCTAAGTAATTGTTATTCAGCACTTGGTGAAATAGACTTAGATATCAATGAAATGTGGGACTCACAGAGCAAAATACTAATGACAGCGGCAGAAGCAAGTGCTGGACTGAAGAAAATGGAAAAACGAGCTTGGATCTCAGACACCACATGGAAATACATCAAAGAAAGAAGAGAAGCGAAGAGAGCCATGACTAATGTAAAGACAGATCTTGGAAAGGTTCTGGCAAAAGCAACATACAAAGAATTAGACAACAAAGTGAAAAGTTCGGCAAGAAGAGATACAAGAGCTTATATAGACAACTTGGCAGAGAAAGCAGAGACAGCTGCAATTACAGGAGACAGCAGAACTCTTTATACTGTACAAAAGATGCTGACAAACACCTATACATCCAGTGGAACACCAATTCTAGACAAATCTGGATTAATGCTAACAACAAGCGCAGACATAAAAGCCCGTTGGGCGGAACACTTCAAAGAAATTCTTAACCGTCCACTACCTCACAGTTTAATAGATTTTGAAGCTGAAACACCAGCAGCAGAATTAGATGTAAATTTAGATGACTTCACCTTGAGTGAAATAGAAACCACCTTAAAGCTAATGACCAATAACAAGGCTGCTGGAGAGGATAAGTTAACAGCTGAGATCCTCAAGGCAATTGATAGCCATAATTTAATACATCTCCAAAAAATGTTCAACATCATTTGGAAAACAGAGAAGACACCTCATAAATGGAAAAAAGGAATCATTGTTAAGATCCCAAAAAAGGGCAATCTTAGAGACTGTAACAATTGGAGAGGCGTGACACTTTTGTCAGTTGCCTCAAAATTATTCTGTAAAATCATCCTAAATAGAATAAAGGATTCAATAGATACAGTAATGCGTGAAGAACAGGCTGGGTTTAGAAAAGGGAGAAGCTGTCTTGACCACATTTTCACTCTACGACTTATATTGGAGGAACACATTGAAAAGCAAAAACCTTTTGTACTTAACTTCATCGACTTCAAAAAGCATTTGATAGTATTCATAGAGATTCTTTGTGGAAAATTCTGAAGCAATATGGCTTACCATCAAAAATCATAAATATTATCAAAGACATGTATGATGGTTACACATGTGCAGTTCGAACAGAGGAAGGACTGAGCGAATGTTTCCCAATAGAAACTGGGGTTAAACAAGGATGTATTTTATCGCCCTTGTTATTTGGAATTGTTATGGACTTCATAATGAAGAAATGCTGCACTGGTAATAAAGGCATCGAATGGATACAAGGAGACCATTTGGAGGACCTGGACTTTGCTGATGACATAGTTCTCATCAGCAATCAGATAAAAACGATGCAGGAAAACACAAATGAACTATCATCAATAGCCAGCAAAATTGGGCTTGAGGTCAATCATGAAAAGACTAAAGTCATGAAAAGTTTAATTCCAACAAGTGACAAATATACATGGAAAACAAACCAGTAGAAGAGATCGATGACTTCATCTATCTTGGAAGTCACATTGATCGAGAAGGGGATACGAGCAAAGAAATTAGAATCAGACTGGCTAAAGCAGCAATGTCTTTCAGAAGCCTTGAAAAGTTGTGGAAATCAAAACTCATTAGCACAAACACAAAACTTAGGCTATTCAAATCAAATGTACTATCAACCCTTACGTATGCGTGTGAAAGCTGGAAAACAACAAGAGATATAGAAACAAAGTTGAACGCATTCGAAAATAAATGTCTAAGGAAAATACTTGGTATAGAATGGAACGAATTCAAAACAAACGAGGAAATTAGAGAAATCGCCAATCAACCACTAATATCTTCAGTAATAAAGAAAAGACGATGGTCATACGTTGGACATGTGATGAGAAGATATAATAATCGAATAGCAAAGCAAGCCCTCATATGGGAAACAACAGGTAAAAGAAAAAGAGGAAGACCCAGGGAGACACTGAGAAGAACATTGATGAGAGAGGCAAGAGCAGCAGGAATCGGCTCCCTCAATGAGATAGAACTGCTTGCACAGAACAGAGACAGATGGCGAGATTTGATAAAATATCTTTAAAAGAAAACTGCTAGAACAAAAATTCATATAGGAGAAGGTGTATCTTGGTCTACGCCCTATGGGCCGGTTACGGCTCGAAAGGTCAATAGATAGATTAGATTACTTTTAGTAGGCTGTTCTGTCTTTTAACATGGCCATAGCCAAAAATCGCATTTGTCTTGTTCTAATTGTGTCCAGTAGTTCTCTTTTCATTTTTAGTTGTTTTAAGACTTCATCATTTGTTTTCTTTTCCTTCCATCCAAGATTTAGTAGCACTAAGGTACTTAATATTATAACAATCAAATTAAAATGAAAAAATGTCATGGGCAATTTAACATTTGATTTGACCAGGCCACAATCAACACATAGTCCGGGAAGCCAGCAGCTTTTCTACTATTTCCAGTCTTAGTCAAGTTATTAATTAGTCAAAATTTGTTGTAATGGCTGGCTAAGCCATCATGGAAGATCAATTGATATCCTCAGCTGTTCAGATCAGATATCTTCTTTTAATGTATCTATAGTTTCTTAGAAAGCTAATTTCCAATATTAGGAAGAAACAATCATCAGATTTTGGCCATGTAATGAGAAAAGAACAACTGGAATATATTGTAACAACTGGAAAAATTGAGGGATGAAGAGATAGAGGGAAGCAAAGAGAGAAAATACCAGACAGCTTAAGAGAATGGCTTGGCAGAAGGTCAACAACAGAAATGATAAAGAACTGCCGAGATCGAAAGTTGTGGAGAGACATGATCACCTACGCCAGTAGGCCCGCTACTTGATGATGATGATAGTTTCTTAGTTGATTATAGTTTGTTCTGAATGCTGCATTCTGCTGATGATGAATTTCACTTTGTGTTCTTTGATGTTACAGTTACTCATTTACATGTTTTTTCTAGTAGTGTAATCTATATTTTCTGGTGAGTTTTATCATTTATTTTTCCTTTGTTTTGAAGTTTTATGTTTAGTTTGTATATATATATATATATAAATAAATATACTCTCCCTCTCTGATGATGAGTTTTATTATATTTCATTGTACTTGTTTTATGTTTTGTGGTTGTTTGTAGTTTACTTTGATGATGGGTTTGATTCATTTAAAATTTGGTTTTAATATCACATGGGTTTTTTGTAGTATACTAATTTATATAATTTTGTTCTTGTCTTGATGTTTCATGACTTTTTTTTGTAGTATACTCTGGTGTTAACCACCCTTACTTATGCATGCGAGAGCTGGAAAACAACCAAAGAAATAGAAAATAAACTGAATGCATTTTAAAACAATTGCCTGAGGAAAATACTCCTTATACCATGGAATGATTTTAAGACCAGCGCAGAAATAAGAAAAATGATAAAGCATCCAAAAGTATCAACTATAATCAAGAGAAAACAATGGTTATATGTTGGCCATGTGATAGGAAGAGACAACAAAAGAATCTCAAAGCAGACCCTCAAATGGGAACCAGAGGGTAAAAGAAAAAAGAGGAGTCTCTTACAGACAGATGTCTTACTTCTATACCACCCAATCCCCTACTCGATACTGATGATGAGTTTTATGCTATTCTGTTTTGATGTTTCCTGGTTATTTGTGATATGTTCTCTGAAGATAAGTTATAAACAACTTCATTATTTTATCCAAATTGATTCTATCTTCTTCTTTCCATCCTCATTTGCCTTTCAGCATCAATGAGAAATATAATTTGCAGTCTTTTGCTCTTTTATTGGCCTCTCCTGCTATGTTTCCTAGTGTTTCTAGTATTCTATCAAACCATCTTTTTTGGTTGACTTTTGAGTCTGGTGATCTTAGAATGTTTATTAAAGGCTTATTGTGAAGTATTTTGATCTTTCTGCCTTATCACGAGGCCAAACCATATTATTTGTTGTTTCTTTATGTACTCTATGGCGGGAATTATTCCTAACTTTTTTCTCAGTTCTTCATTTCTGATCTTATCTCTCAGGCTGTATCCTATCATTTGTATAATACATTTCATCCCTGAAGTGGTTATTTTTCTTATTCTTGCATCTAGGGTCCAGGTCTGGCCTGATGATATGTGGTTGTTTATAAAGTCTTACCATTTTAACGACAGCTTCCGTTTCACCCAGCCTTTAATGGGTACCGGATTTTTTTCTGGGAAAGTAAAGCAGCACGGGCATAATTTAAACCAACCACATTACCCCAAAAATCATGTACTGAGGGACTGTAAAATTTATGGTCACTAACACCATATTCCCTATATGCCACTTGGCGTGATGGGGGTACTTTACTTTACTATAAAATTACTCTGAATTTTATACTAATATTTTGTTTTATCTTTATATTTCTTGTAGTCATCTCAAGTGATATATACTGGCCTGTTTTTGTTTTTTTTATGTAGTCCTTCCATTTCAATCTAAATCTTTATAAATTGTAGTTTAACTTTCAGACATTTTGTGCTCTCTTGGTTAAATAACTTGATAATATAAATGTCTTGGTTAAATAACTTGATAATACAATTGGTTAAATAACTTGATAATATAAATCTCTTGGTTAAATAACTTGATAATATAAATCTCTTGGTTAAATAACTTGATAATATACTTGGTTAAATAACTTGATAATATAAATCTCTTGGTTAAATAACTTGATAATATACTTGGTTAAATAACTTGATAATATAAATCTAACTGGAAACACAATAAACTAATAGCAGTAAAACATATTTTTAAGAATGATTACAAATTGGAAAAGTATAGTACTTATAAAGGCATCATGACAAATGTAGAATGCATGCCTGTGCAAATCTTCTTCATAAATACAACCAATAAAAACAATGAAAATAATATTAATTTTATGTGTACATCTTTTACAGAGTAAACAAATTATTTAAAAATTAATGACTGGAAAAAGCATAAAAAATTAAATCTTGCAAGTATCTTATTGCAAGACCTAACATGTTTCTCTTGTTAACAAAACTTATACAGCAAACAAAATCTGCTTATATAATCTTTGTTAAAAATTGTTATTGTGGTGTTGTTTAATTTTTGTAATCTTTAAAACTATTGATAATATTTGGGTGGTAGAATGGGTAAAACCTCTCATGTGCAAATCAGGTGGTGAATGTGGGGTTCATTCATTGTAGGGTCAACAATTTTCTTGTGAAGAGGGTGAAATGCAACATGTACACTATGCGTCAGCTGCACTGGGTGTTCCACCTTTATTCACAAGCCTCTAATGAAACCTCTGGCAATCCTCAGAAATGGGATAAATGAAAAAAAAAAAACTTTTTTAAAAATTTGATTGCATTAAAATATGTATTATATATTTGTTTGCCGAAACATTTTATTGTATATAAAAACATCTCCACCTTAAGTATAGTGGATTTGTGCTTTATTTTTTTGTATTTTCATTATTCATCTTCTTTAAGTATTTCACATTTGCATTCTTTGTTTCCATATTTCATATTTGTATATTCTTTGGTTCAATGCTTCATGTTTGTATCCTCTTTTTTAGTATTTCATATTTAATTTATGATCTTTAATTCGATAATTGTCTCTTCTTTAATAGTTTCGTTTCTGTGTTCTCTATTTCAGTATTTTATAGTACAAGAATGAACTCACGAGTTGAAAGAGGAAGCTTCTCACGACGAAGACGTAGTGCACAGTCTTTGTCATCTTTGCACATACCACCCCTTGATGATTCAGAGCCTGTCAGGTTTACAGACTGGGATGCAAGAAACATGGAGACTCTAAATGAAGTTAATGAAGAAGGAGAAGTTTTGTTTAAAGGGATCATTTATGAAGAGATTATGAGTGAATCATCAGTGGACTTAGAGAGACCAACAGTGGACTTACTGGATGATGAGTTTCTAAGGTAAGAAAAAAAGAGTTATAATTAAATCTTAGACTTAAGTGGGGTCTGGTTGGCCTCGAGGCAAATCGCTAGTCTCAAGACAGAGAGGTTGTGAGTTAAAATCTCGGCAGCACCAGTTGGGATTTTTATTTGAGATTTCTCTCTGTGGCAAAAACCCCTGATCTCAGAAGTGAGGCCCAGCTTGAAAATTCAATTACTCATCAACGATAAAAAATATGATTTCCTCCTAAGACAGAGTTATCTGCCTGTGCGGTGGGGATCCCTGTGCACACGGCTGCCAGAGAAACATGGATTAACAAACAAAATTCAGTTCCTAGTCTCTAGGGACTTCACCAGACATGAAGCTGGTGAACATATTAAAATAAAATCTTAGACATTATTTGATCAGATTTACATGCACATACATACATATAGGCAAACAGAAAAACAAAATACAGCAAGTTATAGCTCACCTCGTCGCTGAAAAGCAGATGAGGAAGGAAAGAAAAAGAAGAAGATAAATACATATATAGAATCATCTAATCACATGTCCTATCTAGAATATTGCTGTAAATAAAGGAACCTTTTCCTTTTTTGTCAAAGTTCAAGGTCTCTGGTGTTTCTTAAGCTACCGTCTTGGTCTGTCTTAGTCTCATTTTCCTAGAACCATGCCTTCAGTTATTGTTTGGTCTACTGCATCTTTTAATGTGGTGAATATCTTCATGTGTAGGATCTTGTTTATAAGCCAGTTATCTTCATTTTTCAGGGCTTTTAGTGTGACTTCCTTTTTCCATTTTATTATCCAGGCTGTTCTGAGAATTTTTCTTTGCATGAACTAATTTTTTTTTCTTTATTGTTTGCTTGAATGTCCATGATTTGCTTGCAACCATATGTTGCTATAAGAAATATATTTTCCTCAGTAGTTTTACTTTTATTTATTGCTTTGCTGTATTCTACCACATTTCTACATGGTATTTAACCCCTTCCATCCCATTGTCGAGAAAATTCGTCCATCAAAAATTAAAACTATACATCTGAAGTGAGTACTTGTCGTCAAATTAGATTCATGTTCATTTATTAAGGGATGTAGCCAATAATTATTGCCATGACTTTTCTCAGTTATGTCCCTTCTGTTTTATTCTTTTTGGTCTTTTTATGTAGTAAATAGTGATTTTGAGTGATGACCTGCATTTTCCCAACAATGATGTCAGGTGGAAATTGGTACCCTGCTTGAACTGTACTGTATGAAACTGAACTAATTAGAATAACAATGTAATAAATAAAACAGTAAATAAAGATAATAAATTGCTAAATATATCTAGTCTTTGTTATATTTTTCTATTGCTGTGACTTTTTTTTTTTTTTTTAAAGACATAAATTACTTATAAAAGAACAAAAAGATTCAAAATTTGGATAAAAGATCCAAAGATTTTCAAATTTTTCTTATGAAGAAACCACATTTTTTTTTCATTTACTTATTTATAAATCATCACACACATAATGGTTACACATTCAAATTCCTCAACCATTTTGCTTCAATAAACTTATATAAATTAAGCTTGTAGGTCCAGAGATATACTTCTCTAAAGAATACATGTTATTTGTCTCATTTTTTGTCCATTGCCTGGTTGTACTTTTTAAAAAATAAAGTCTGGTAGTGAAGGGGTTAATTTCTGTATTACTATTTCCAGTGTTCTTTTGATGTCACTCCATGTGGCTACCAGGGTTCCCACGGTAAGGGAAGAAAAGTATAGAGCCACTGTTACCTGCCACTCTTGTTGTAAGAGATGACCAAGAAGGTTTAGAACTGTCGCCTCTGCTGTCAAATATGACGTGTACCATGTCAATGGAAAACCAACACATTTTGGGAAATGGTGTGACAAGTGGTGGTGCAGATATAGGGGAATTCCTGACTGCATTGAAACTGATTCCATGAATAGAATAGAGTGGAATTTTGATTTCAGTCTCCAGTGTTAGTTACTACAGGTCCCAGATATTCATAACTTGTTACGCTTTCAAGTTATTCGTTGGTAATGATAAATCTGGGTTGACTTTTTGCTTTATCACTGGACATTATCTATGTATTGTGTATATATTGTTTTTTTAAATAAAGATTTTGATTATCTTTTTATTTTTGACCCTTTTAATTAGATCAGATAGTCCTGTATATATATATATATATATATCCCTATACATATGTATAGTTGTAGTATAGATATAAACAGAAAATGTTAAGAAGTTCAGACTGAATGTTTATTTCTGGAAGTAACATAGTTTATTGTTCTGCAAAGTACATTTTATTAGTCTTGTTGAATAATGCTACCTTTTATGTGTGTACTTGTTATTTTAATTAGAGACAATTTATGTCTATATGCACTCAAATAGAATTTTTCATAATATTCATTATTCTTTTAGAAAAACCTGTAATTGTGTTGAGGCTAAATGCACGTTACTTTTCTATTTTTTTAGGACAGTTAACAACAACAATCCCTTATATACAAAAGTTGGACGGGACTTACGTCAAATGGCAGACCAGTTTGCTGTGTCACAACAAAGACAGCAAGTTCGGCAACAGGCACATCAGGTTAGAATTCAACCATAGCTTTTCACATACAAGGAACTGTGTATCATAAATATATATTTTAATCTATGTCTATCTATACATTTTCTAGAATACAAAATTAATAAAAATAGCAGAATCAGTTTTAATTAAATTTAGGAAGAGACTTCAGGTCAGACTTTTTGTGAAAAAAAAATGTGTTATATACTTTTGATAGTAGTTCCTGAATACATCTGAAAGATTTTTATGCAGAACAAAAATATAAAACTTTTCCTTCCAGACTGAAGGAAATTTAAAATGTGAAGAAATTTATATTAAAAAATTAATATATTTATAAAAGTTCTTAATTTTATAACAATAAAAATATTTATAAATGTACTTAATTTTCTTTTGAAAATATTGTGTAAATATATCTTTTTGTGTTTTAAAGGTGGGAGTGAACATAGAATATGAGCAGTTCAGGGATCTTTTGTCAGAGTTATTTGGAGGAGGTATAACAGCAGAAAGAATTGTTGTTCTATTCTTCTTTTGCTCCGATGTTGCCATAAATGCACTTCACTCAGGAATTGATATTTTTCGTCAATTTATTAACTGGTCCTTGAGCTTCATTGCTGAAAATGTGTGTCATTGGGTGCAGAGACATGGAGGTTGGGTAAGTAATAATTTATCTCATATACTTTCAGTGATAAAGTTTTTAGACTTTGCAATATGAAACTGAAATCATATTATTATTATCTGTGTTTGTCCTATCGCAAACTGGAACCACTCCCATAAAATAACAGTTTTGTAAACGAGGGGAATGTCATAGACTTGCATCATCTTTACTCATAAATGCTGCAAAATTTCTAGGCTTATTGCTAAACTGCAAATTTTAGGATACAGCAAGCCGTTGTGGCATGTACAACAGATAACTAGTCTTTGTATCTCTGTTCTAGTTGTAGCCATGGCTCATTACTCAGCTGAAACTATTCAAACAGACTTTAGGTGATTAAAAAAAAATGTTAAGGGGAAAAAAACTTGTAGGACTGCAGAGTAAAGACTGTTCAGTTCTTTTTGATCCAGCTGTGATTGAAACCTGCTTTCTACTGGTGTGGAGGATGACAGGTTATTGATTCAACCACCCACTATCTTTTTAGACAATTGTGAATAGATTACTATGAAGCATGTATCAAACTGAATTTTGACATTTCAAATTGTCTGGTAGCTCATTTTTTTATTTAAAATACAAGACATTGATGTCAAAATGCAGTTACAAGGGGCAATCACTACCTTGACTATGAAGTATTTTCTTCTTTCTTTCTTCACTTCCTCTTGTACCCTTTTAGGCGTCGCGGAAAATACGAAGCTCTGGTTCATGCCCTTTTAACAGTTTCAAATTGAAGCATCTATTGCAAATTAATATAGTTGTGGCACTTCTTTGATTTTGTCTGTCCATCTTACTCTGGGTCTGCCTCTTGCTCTTCTGTTTTAGTCATTTAATATATGCTTCATGTGGTAAGGAATCACACAACATTCTTTCTAGATGGGCAAGTCAGTTTATTTGTTGTTTCTGTATGTAGCTTAGGATTGGTTCAATGGCTCGCTTTCTTATATCACTTTTGATTCTGCCTTTTCTGGTCACAACAAGTGCTTTTCTCAGAATTTCATCTCTGTAGTGAAACAAGAAGCAGAAATAGAAGAAAATTGAAACTAGGTAAAGTCTCTTCTGTTTGCGCTGAACGCATGACACAAGCTTTATTTTCCTGGACAGCTTTTCCCATTATGGTGCACATCACAATGTGTCCATTTAAAACTGATCTACTGATTCAAAGGTTTGTTAGAACAATGGGGATGTCAGAGGTCAAGGCTGAGATAAAACTCTTGATTCTACAGAAAATAAACATCTACAAAAATAAATAGAGAAATGGAACATTGTGACCATGAATCTAACCATAATATGCAATGGAAACTCCAGACACCCCAACACTAGTTATGCTGAGAGCACATGAATCTGTAGACAAATTTATGCTCAATTTGTACAGTGCCAAAGGTATCCTATTGAGATAAGAGTAGACATGCATATGTATTAAAATACAAAATGCTGGGCTGTGGTAAAAAATTCTTCTGTCTTATTGAAAGATTACCTCCATTGTGCCAGCACAGTTAATGTACAGTATTATATGGATCTGATTTCCAAACTAAGAAAGGTTGTGGTTACAAAATGAGGATAACACAGAATCTTTCTTTGCTTCAAGACAATGCACCCTCTCACAAAGCACCACTTGTGCAAACCACCAACGATTTAATTATTGAGATTTTTTCCACATTCACCCTAATCTCTGGATTTATCTCAACCAGACTTTCTTTTCCAAAATGTTAAAGAATGGTTCAAATAAAATCATTTTGACAGGGACCAAGAAGTCATACTAACATGTGATAACTGGTTTAGTTTGAAAAATATGGTATTCTATTCCCAAGGTCAAGCAGACATGACAGAAGTGTGTCAATTCAGGAGGAAGCTATGTTGAAAAGGAATAAACACTAAAATTTCAGCTCTCTGTAACATTTTCTTCATAGCCAGGATGATACTTTATGGTTAGCCCTTTTTATTTATTCCAGGTCTTTGTTGAGCGTAGCAACAGTAACGTGTGGGCTTGTTACAGTTGCTGCTGGTAGTGGGTGATCCATTTTGTGAGCCTTTCTAGCTTGTCTCCATTGTTTAAGACACTACTTTTTTTGCTTGTCTCACAGGATGTAACCCAATATCAAAGAGAGGTGCGCCAAATATTTATTTCTTGTACACATTTTCTTATGTGTCAGAATTAATTTGAAGGCTTTTAGCTCTAGTTTACGAGACCTATCTGTGAGTCATGTTTTTACAAGATTGTAATAAAAATTATTGCCACTTAATTGTTACATTTGGAGTTCAGAAAATAAGATTTTCTTTCAACTTTTGCCACACAGCTGTGTGTTTATACTAGGAGAGACACAGGAATCGGGCGTGGTTATCATTTCATTGCGCACATTCAATTTATGGCCAGAAATTCGACAGCATGGCACCATGGCTGCAGGACATTTTACATTGTCTATTCATGTGCCAGCCATCAGTCTGTTAGTCAAACCATATGTTCGGCTTCCTCTTAGCGTTGTTCACTGGCTATCCCGTATTACAAAGGTTTGTTTGATGACTGTGGGCAATTTCACCCCGTTACAAGGGGAAAAAAAAAATTCTTGAAAATTGGTCAAATTTATATTAAAAAAAACAGCCCCCTTTGTTCTAAAGTGCAGTACTTTTTATGACACATACACTTTTGTGCTAACACATACCTTTTCCTTCTATTATTCCATATTATTGCTTCGGAAGTTTTCCTATTTAATCATATTTATTTATTATTATAAGTCTGATCCATCTTTGAAAGAAGCAAATCGAACACTCAAGGGTCACCGTAAGTAGTAATTAAGAAGGTGTATATATGGGGGGGGGGGGGGGGGGGGTTTGACTGCTAACTGATCAATTCCAAGAATTTGTATTTTGAGGTAGTAATTTTTACGATGAAATCGTAATATAGGGTTAATGAGGTCTAGATAAACAGCAGATGTTGATCACTGAAGAAGAAATAGAATTATTCAGAAAACAAGATTGGAGAGAGAGAAAGAGAGAGAGATGAAGGAATATGATTGCCACTGTCATGTGTCAAGATACTGAATGTTTGATTTGGTGATTTCATGTTTCAAATTCTTGTTATCTGATATATATTTCCTATATTGCTAAACATTTTCCCACTCACTTTCTTTTCTTTTGCAGCAACGAGTCTTAGGATCACAGTTCAACAGACCTTATAAACAATATGCTTTTGCTGGTGTCTCTGTTGCAGTTGTAGGTTTAGTATTTATAAAGTATTTTAGGTGAAGGAAGCTTTTCTTTTTCAATGAAAAAAAAAAAGATAGATTTTGAAGCCAACAAAATATGATAAAATAATCACCACAAATAGCCCACTGTGAACATTAGAAAAAAATAAAACTCAGTGCTTCAGTAACTGATATTGATCAAGGTACAAGAAAATGAATCATCATGGGATTTTGAAAAGTGTGGTTTATTCTTGATGCTCAAGTAACCAAGTTGGTTATAATGTATAAATATGTATATACACAGAGGAAAATACAAAACTCACTATTTGTAAACATATGAATGCAAGGCAGCATACTCTAGCCTTCCACTTTTCATCATCATATACCATGCTCAATTTGTAGGGATGATCATAGATCTCCACAGATTCCCATTCATAGTGTTCGATTATGCTACCGTGTTCACACTATCCATCATAGTTTCTCATTATAACCATCTGTCTGTCCTTCTTTGAATGGTCCACAAACATACACAAAACAATTGCAGCATTTATCTCATTTCTGAGGTCTATGATGAAAAAAGGAAGAGGTGTGTGTTCTAAGTTCCTGAGGAGTAAATACTTGTACTAAGTATCGTAGTCAGATTTTCATGTTTACACGAATGTGTTCTAAATGTTATCCTGTGATTGTGTCAAGAAAAATAATTGTTTCTTTTTTTTTGTGTATGTAACTCAATTTTTTTGTGTGAAGAACTATTTTCAGCATGTCAGCATTAGTTTACTTAACTGTCCAAATGAAATCTAGACATTCTTATTACTTTAACAAATTTTCTGCATGACTTCGTTTCATCTCTTTGTATTTAGTTGAAAGATCATTTCTTTACACAACGAACAACTCCGTAGGGCTCAGAACTCCTCCCCAACACTCTCTTCACTATGAAGCATGTCCACCACACACTAGCAAAAGCACTGAAGATGGTTTCATCTCAGATTAGGTGAGGACCTTGTCTCTATACCTTGTTTAGGTGCATCTTTTGACACGTGGGTTGCCAGTAACAAATGCTCTTTTCTTTTCTCCCCTCATGGTGGTCAGGGCCGTGGTAGCCACACAAGCATCTTTGTCCATGAATCCTGTTAATGTGTACTATTTGACTAATTGCAACAGAATTATATGGTGCTGGTGCTGTATGATGAATTGTTATTGAGTTTCATTTGCCTGGGTTTTAGAGTACCATAGTCCATCAATATTGTATGTTTGGGTCAGCATCTACATCAATATTGTAAGTTTGGTCAGTATCTACAACAATATTGTAAGATTTGGTCAGTATCTACATCAATATTGTATGTTTGGGTCAGCATCTACATCAATATTATAAGATTAGGTCAGTATCTACATCAATATTATAAGATTAGGTCAGTATCTACATCAATATTGTAAGATTAGGTCAGTGTCTACATCAATATTGTATCCCTGGGTCAGCATCTACATCAATATTATAAGATTAGGTTAGTATCTACATCAATATTATAAGATTAGGTCAGTATCTAATCTTATAATATTGATGTAGATACTGACCTAATCTTATAATATTGATGTAGATGATGTATATTATAAGATTAGGTCAGTATCTACATCAATATTGTAAGATTAGGTCAGTATCTACAGCAATATTGTAAGATTAGGTCAGTGTCTACATCAATATTGTAAGATTAGGTCAGTATCTACAGCAATATTGTAAGATTAGGTCAGTATCTACATCAATATTGTAGGATTAGGTCAGTATCTACATCAATATTGTAAGATTAGGTCAGTATCTACAGCAATATTATAAGATTAGGTTAGTATCTACATCAATATTGTAAGATTAGGTCAGTATCTACATCAATATTGTAAGATTAGGTCAGTGTCTACATCAATATTGTAAGATTAGGTCAGTGTCTACATCAATATTGTAAGATTAGGTCAGTGTCTACATCAATATTGTAAGATTAGGTCAGTGTCTACATCAATATTGTAAGATTAGGTCAGTATCTACATCAATATTATAAGATTAGGTCAGTGTCTACATCAATATTATAAGATTAGGTCAGTATCTACATCAATATTATAAGATTAGGTCAGTATCTACATCAATATTGTAAGATTAGGTCAGTGTCTACATCAATATTGTAAGATTAGGTCAGTATCTACATCAATATTGTAAGATTAGGTCAGTATCTACATCAATATTGTAAGATTAGGTCAGTGTCTACATCAATATTGTATGTCTGGGTCAGCATCTACATCAATATTATAAGATTAGGTCAGTATCTACATCAAAATTATATGCTTGGGTCAGTATCTCAATCAAATATTTTGTTCTAATAGATCATATGTATGTATTGTGCAACCATTTTAGAATTACCACATTATGTGCCTACCGATTAATGCAGATTTGTTCATTTTTTACTGTTTGGTATCATCAGCATATATCAAGTTTTTTTTATGTTATCTCCAAATTACTATTCCTGGCATTTTATTTTATTTTAAAAAATTGATCTCAATACATTGTAACTATACATAAAAAAAACATTCCAAAATGCAATATAAGTTCATAGATAGCAGGGAAGAATGAAACCGAATGAGAGATTACTCAGATGTTGATTGTTACATTTCTTTACATTTGTAAACAATTGCTTAAGACATTTAGATCTTTATATATAGAGACCAGCTTCGTTCACAGTGGTGCCATCTTACTTTGGAATAATGTAAATAAATGTACAAATTAATTAATAATTTATTATCTGAAAATTGTGTGTTCATATGTTATTTGTTTACAAAATGTTATCATTAGTAAATGTTTTTTTCTTTATGCTCATTTGCTGTTGCAGCATGTATATGCAGCATGTATATTGCCATAATTGTAGCTTTTATATTTAGCTTCAACGATGTATTGTCAGATATTTCTGTCTCTTTATCATCAGGTATCTCTAAATTTTGTATTGGCTGTTACATACTCACAATGAGTCATGTGTCAGTTTCTTTTGTTTTTCTTTATGTTTAAAAAATAAATTATTATTTAACATTTGCACATTGGTATCCTAAAACTCCACCTACTTAAATGTAAGATAATTAAAGATAACAATGTCCATTTGAGCCAAAAATGACATTTAGGCAAAAAAATCCTACTCTCTATGTCCAGCAATCTTTGCTATTAAGTGTCAGACCTTTTCACTGGATCTGCCACATATGTCTCTGTTCTAGGTGAGACTCTAAATCTTGGCAAGGGAGCTGATGCCTGGTGTTAAATCTTGGCAAGGGAGCTGATGCCTGGTGTTATTGCTTCATGCCTCAATGTTATTTTGTTGTGTTTCTCTAGGTTGGCCTCTTTTTCTTTTACCTTTTATTTCCCATTTGAGGGTTTGTTTTGAGAAGAAAATCTAAGTATAATAAAACATTTCATGGAAATGTCCAATATTTTGATATGCATACCAAAATTAATGATGCTTCTATCACAGAATTATGTAAGTGAAATATATTTAAAATAAGATCTGGTAATAAACTGTGTCATTATGCACTACATTTCTTGTATACATTTCACAATAATATTTTAATTTAAACGCTTTACTTATCCTGTCCTTATACACCATTAAGTGTGATGGGCTGCAGTCTTTTGTTTTGGGTAAGTAAATCACATTCGAAGCTGTTAATGTGTATAGATGGATTCTTGTAATATTGACTACACCCATTTGACACTTGTTCTTCCTTAAAACTTGAGGCCAGATTGTTGGCTGGCATGGGCACATAGATAGCTGGAGAGGTTGACCAAATTATTCTGTTTATTTATGTTTGATACAGGGTACAAATTCAACCATTTTTATCATGTTGTTATTTTTCACTTTATCATTTTTCTCAAGTGCCAATGTTTTCTCTTTATAGTGCCAATGTTTTCTCTATATGGTGCCAATGTTTTCCCTTTTTTTAGTGCCAATGTTTTCTCTATATGGTGCTAATGTTTTCCTTTTCTTTTAGTGCCCATGTTTTCTCTTTTAGTGCCAATATTTCTTTTCATACAGCTTACCATATGTTATGACATTTTTCTATCTTGTGTCATTCTTTTCAAGAAGCTTATTTTATGTTGTGGCATTTCTTTCTTGTGTCATTCTTTTCAAACAGCTTATCTTATATTGTGACATTTCTATCTTGTGTTATTCCTAATATACACTGGTATCCTAAGCACTCATCTGAGAGTGGTTTTCCTCACCACAGAGGCAGATATCCTCCAGCTTAGTACTCATATTTTATTGTTAAGAGTCTGATGTTGATTGCAATTTTGATATCTTGGTATTGAGTAATGATGGCACTTGATACACTACCATCTTGTTTTGATTACTATTTGAGTCTTTCATGTTCTGTAAAAATATTTTCCAGATTCTCCAATTAAGTGTTGTCACATAGATGTGGATGCTGAGTGCAGAGGGTGGTCTACTTTCCTTTGTAGATTATGTTTTAGAAGCATTAAACCCTTACCTACACATGTGAAAGCTGAAAGACAAGAAAAGAGATTGAGAAAAAAAACAAAATGCTTTCAAAGACAAATGCCTAAGAAGAATGCTCTGTAGAATGAATTTATTACTAATATAAAGATAAGAGAAATGGCCATGCAGCCAATGATCTGATCTACAATTAGGAAGAGAAGACGGACTTATGTCGGGCATGTGTTGAGAAGAGATAACAAAAGAGTAAGATAAAAAAACTCTTATATGAGGAAAAAAAATAATAGAGGAAACCCCAGAATGACACTGATAAGAACACTAATAAGAAAAACAAAGTTAGCTGGCATAGACCTGTTTGATAAGATTAAGCATCTTGCCCAGAATAGATATGGGTGGCAGAAAACACAATAGGCCCTATGCATATTAATTCTGCACTGGAAGGATCAAGGCACAAGGGAATACAATTGTAACCTGATTTTGCTTATCTTAATTTGTTAAACTTTAAATCACCTGTTGAAGTACAGTTGTTCTTTGACTGTGTTGTGCCCTAAATCTGTTTTTCCCCTACTCAGTTTAATTTACATTCTGGAATTATTTGCTTCCCATGTTACTCTTCTACATATACAACTGAATAGCAATAATGATAGTACCCATTGGTGTCCAACTGTTTCTGTTAACTTGAATGATTTATTTGTCTATTGTTTGGTTTGTTCTAACTACAGATAGCATGCTTGATATGCTCTCTAATGTTATTCATCCCTGGATTCCATAATCACCTATTGTTTGGAGCTTTTTGCCCATTCTGTGAAAGTCTTTTCCTGATCTTCTAAAGCTATTTTGAGTTGACCTAAATTAAATGTTTCATGAGGTGATGAGGACATCATAACTCAAGCACCTCTAGCTCCTAAATCCAGTCTTTCTTATTTAGCTGGGGTCTGTGATTTTCTTTTCATTAAATAAAAAAATAAAAATAAATGTTTATGTTGACTGAGAGGGTCAAATAAATAAATAATTTGGTCAGCTGGCCATAGTTGGGAAACCCCTGGCAAAATTAAAAGATCTATTATTAAGTCTATATTGCTAATTGTTTATAATTATATACATTTTTAAAAATAAAGATAATCTATGTCTTTCACTCTGCTTTGTCAATCGACTGTCAAAAATAAGATTTTACTGAATTAATTCTATTTGACACTAAAGCAAAAGGCTGGGTAGACTGAATATTTAAAATCTCATATTAAGTGATGTACGTAGGGAGGTCAAAAAGTAATGCACACCAATTTTTTCTTGGAAACTATTCGGGCAAAATGTGTGAAATTTTCACAGATTGTAGCTTAACATCCCCTTGACACTACCTATTTGTCAACATAATATCCGTCCAAGCGTATTGCCTTACGCCAACGCGAAACTAGGTCATGAATGCCTCGTTTGTACCAAGTTTTGTCCTGCTCGCGTAGCCATTTTTTAACTGCACGGATCACATCCTCATCATTGTCAAAGTGTGTCCCACGCAGGAATTTTTTGAGTGGTCCAAACAGATGGAAATCTGAGGGAGCCAGATCAGGGCTGTAAGGAGGATGGGGCAGTACAGTCCAACCAAATTTGTTGATTGCTTCCCGTGTTACCAGACTTGTGTGAGGGCGTGCATTGTCATGTTGAAGCAACAAATCTGCAGATGGCTTATTAGGCCGAACTCTGTGGAACCGATTTTTGAGTTTTGTCAGTGTATTGATGTAAGCTGTCGAGTTGATTGTCTCACCTCTTGTCATTACATCAACAAGAATCACACCATCAATGTCCCAGAAGACAGTGATCATCACCTTTCCGGCTGATGGAGATGTTTTGAATTTTTTTCTTTTTGGTGACTGCGGATGATGCCATTCCATTGACTGCATTTTTGTTTCAGGCTCATAATAATGTGCCCACGTTTCGTCACCGGTAACAATTTTTGACAAAAACATTTCTCCTTCAGCACCGAAACGCTCCAACAATTCAGAACAGAATGTTTTCCTTTGAACTCTGTGATCATTTGTTAGGCACCGAGGAACCCATCGAGCGCAAATCTTTGAATATCCGAAAGTTTTAAAAATTGCGATTGCACTTCCCTTGCTGACTGTAAGCTGCAATGCCAATTGCAACTAGTGATACGCCTATCCTTACGAATAATGGCATCAGTCCGGTTTAACATGTCTGTGCTGGTAGCCGAGGCAACACGTCCAGAACGCGGTAAATCATGCAGCTCCACTCGTACACTTTCTGCAGCTTTAATTCTCTGAACCCAGCGACTAACTGTGCTCCTATCGACTGCAGAACATTTGTACACTGCACACAGTCGTTTATGAATGTTTGCCACAGTTTCTTTTTCCGCAACCAGAAATTCTATGACAATTCGCTGTTTGTAACGGACATTGTTGACAAGCTCCATTTTAACGGTTCATAGATTGCGTAATATTTATCAGAATGCTGTGCAATTTGGTGCACATAATTGCAACATGTCATATTCCAAGTGTGCAAAATTTCATATTCCTATCTTTATTATTAGCCGAGAAAAAATTGGTGTGCATTACTTTTTGACCTCCCTTCAGTAGATACCAAGTCTGGTTTTTATAAAATAACTATATATAATTTTTAGTTAATTTGTGGATCTGCAAAGCTAGAAGAAGCCAAGAAGAATAAACATTGAAAACTGTGGTAAGGTTCAGAAATGAAAGTGTCATTAGTCAATACACAGAGAACTGGGCACGTTTTAAGGCAACAGTATAGTGGAATAATGACTTTTGTTGATGGAAATTGAACCCAGTATGTTTCTGAAGCTATGTTTTATTTTATTAATCTCATCAATAATCATTTTGTAATGTTGAAACCATTATTTTTTTCATTATTTTCATTTTATAATTCGGTTGTATAATCTTGCAGTCTTGGTTTCTTTCACTCCCACATATAGACTGCATATTATTTGACAAATAATACAGAAACTTGTTAAATCAAAATCCTTACGTAATTATTTTTTGTAATGCAAATTTACATAATTTATGTTTTTGTCACACCAGACTTGTTATATCAGTAAAGAAATAAAGGTATCAAGATGCGTAGAGATGTGAAGCTGCTGTAAAGCTGATGATAATAGCAATTCTAAAAAATGAGCTTGTTATATCAGTTTTGTGTCTTTAAAATATGAACATTTCTGGTTGAGATTTGTGGACTTTAGACTATCCTGTTCAATTTAATAATTTCTATAATGTTAACTTGACATATTTGTCTTAATAATTTATGTATTATCAGCTTGTGTCATTTGTTCTATCAGTTCCTGCTAAAAACAGCTCAACATCAGATCTGTAAGAAAGAAACAAATGTCAAATTTATGAATTGATGTACATTATAATCATAGAATTGGGAGTCGTGATAGCTGTGGTTAGTGAACTGGACTACAAAGGACAAGAGGTAGGGTTCGATCCCAACCAATGGCTTCCAGGTTCACCCAGCCTTAAATGGGTACCGGTTTTTTTTTTTCTGGGAAAGTAAAGCCAACACAGGCATAATAACAACCACATTACCCCAAAGATCATGTTCTGAAGGTCTGTAAAATTTATGGTCACTAACACCATATTCCCTATACGCCACTTGATGTGATGAAGGTACTTTACTTTACTTTATAATCATGGAATTAAAATAATCTCTGTTGATTGTAATTAACAACCACTTTTATATTCTAAGATTTATAACATCATTATTTAAAGAGTATTTATAAATCAATCTGATACTAAATGCAGATCTTTGTTTTATTACATGATACATTTTTCTTAATATAAGATTTTATGAAGATATGAGTTGTGTACATTTTGCTGTGTATCAAAAACATCAATTATTGTTAATGAGGTTTAAAACAAGAGAATATGTTGTAGTAGTTGTAGTTAGTCAAAAGCTCCAGTATCACTGCAAACAAATTAAAATCCATAATTCCTGAACCGCCTGTGCCAGTGGAATCATCCGAATTAAAAGTCATCTCATTGAAGGATCAAAACAAAAAAAGGCAGCTGCAGTCCCCATTATAGCAGCTACAGCACACGCCAAAAGACATAAGGCATAGCGGCATCAAACGTGAATGCAGCTCAACTGTCCTTCATCATACAATGTTAGCATTCATCATAAGTAATCGGAATATCGAAACATGATACGGATGAATAATACAGCTCACAGTGTGCACAGAGCACTAAACTCAGTAGCTCTGGCAGCAAGCCGGACTTGGAATATGAGGAAACTGCAACAAGGAACACTTTTCACACAGAGCCTCAGTGGTTCTTGCTGCCTATCCGCCATATTGACCAGAAGTCATATATTTGTTGTGAATATATGAACATATTTATGTTGAATTTGTTGAGTAGCATTTAAAACACTCAATAGATTTTTGTGTAACTTGCTCAAGCAGCATCACTAAATATCTCTATACATCTATTAGAATGATTGTGAAGTTGTTAAAGATAGAAGTATGACACTTATGGCCTTTCTGTTAGATCATCAGAGATGAAATGTGGGAACCATGAGAATGTGTATGTGAAAGTTTAGTGTTGTACATCTCCATTCTCGCCGGTAGGGTTTTTATCCCTTTAAGATCTACTCTTGCTATTTTAAAAAAAAAAGAGAGAGCAAGAGTAAAGAGTCCCGTCATGCAATGTGGTGTATAGGAAATATGGTGATAGTGCCAGTATTATTAATAGACCTTCAACACATTATTTTTTGGGTAGTCATGTGGTCAGTAATACGTCCGTAGTGCTTTACTTTCCCAGAAAAAAAAATCCTGTATTCATTTAAGGCTGGTTGAACCTGGTAGCTGTCAGTCAGGACCTGTCCCAGCCTCTTGTCCTCAGAGGTCCAATTCACTAGTCATTGAGCTATCATGGCCCCCACTGTACTTGCTAGGCTTTGTCTTATTAAGTAGCATGTTGGCACTATATTATCTAACTACTTTCTGACCTGTTTCCATGCTTTTTGCATTTCATCTCTGATGGACAGGCTACACACATATAAGTGTTCTATTTCTTATTTTGACCTATGATGTTTATCACACATTGTTTTAGTTATACCCTTGTACTTAGTTTGTTTGCATGTTTTGTCTGTGTTCCTGAAGAAGGCCATTTTTGGGCCACATTATTTTTTTGTGTCACTTTTATTATCTCAAAGCTGGAACCATACATTTTTTACTGCACTCACTTAATGACTATTCCTCTTTATTGTCTGCCCTTTAAAGAATATTCTACCTTACTGTCGTCCATTTAAGCCAAAGACGGCACTTAGGGCACAGACTCTTGTGTCCAACGATCTTTCAACTGTTAGACCTTGCACAAGACCCGCATTGTGTCTTACTACATGGCTCTGTTCAGGGCGAGCTGCTCAATCTCAGTGAGGGACCTGACCTGGTGCCGGCTGTTGTTGCCTCCCGTTTTAATGTTCTTTTTAGTATTTTCCTAGGTCGGCCTCTTTCTCTTTTACCCTCTGGTTCACATTTGAGGGCCTGCTTTGAGGTTCTTTTGTTGTCTCTTCTCATCACATGGCAAACATATGACCACCTCCTCCTCATGATTACTGTTGATATTTTTGCATACTTTGTCATTTCTCTTATTTCTGCACTAGTCGTGATTTTCCTCAGGCATTTGTTTTCAAATGCGTCCAGTTTGTTTTCTATTTCTTTAGTTGTTTTTCAGATTTCTTGAGGACATTCAGTGGGTGTAAATGTAACAGATAAAGATAATGTAAAACATTCACCTCCTATTACATAAATGTGTTGTGCAACTAGGTCACAGCATCCTGTTCTGATCTGCACCTTTCTACCATGCACATCTGTCTATGACATGATGTCTGTAGATACTGGGTTGCCTTCCCTCTTCGCTTGGTAATACCGGTTTTGTTTCTAACCGCTGGGAGAGAAGGCCTAGATCAGCTCTGTTGTCTGCTAGTCCAGGTGCATATAGTCAGCTGTTTATGCTCGGGCCAGGTGCCGGTAGTCACTTCAAAACATATCTTTAACTTGTTTTCTTTTGTTCTTTAAATTTTCACATTGTTTTAATGAATCATTTTAAGCAATTTACATTTAATTTATTTGAAATACTTGCTTCTGATAGTTTAGTTCTCCTACAGATAATATCTCTCTTCTCTCTCCTCCCCCGCCTTCTTATACACTTTTAGGTGTCATTCAAGAGAATGAAGAAAGAGAGCAATATTGTAATCTCTCCTTATTGTACCCATTTGAGTTACTACTGAGGTTCGGACAACCCGTGTTCGATTCCCGCTGGGAGCAGTGTGAATTGTACTCGTGGTTGGAAAAAAAAATACCCCTACGGTCGACCCAGCCATTGGCAGAAATGGGTACCAAGGTATTACCCTGGGAAGGTGAGGAATGTCACTTCACATCTGAGTTTTGATACTTGAGGCGACACTATACAGAAATATCAGAACATTTCTGGACAGGCGGCCGAGCACATAAGGGTGTAAACTCGCGTGCTAAGATGCAGGTTCAAGTCTCGTACTTTACCTTTACCTTTAGGTTTTGAGTGTCATTGGTATTCCAAAGTTCTAAGCTTTACTATTTTGGTAGTTTCAAACATTGTTTGATACTGTTGTAGTTTATGGCAGCAAATCATGGACAACCTATGCAAAGCATGAGAGAAGGCTAAATACATTCCATATGTGATGCCAGTGCCGTATTATTATTGATATCACCTGGAAGGACAGAGTGACAAACATGGAGGTTCTCACTTGCATAGGCCTCCAGAACATCTAATGCTGCTTAAGCAACGTAGGTTACGTTGGCTTCATCACTACACCATATGAAAGATGACAACATACCACAAGATATACTTCATGGACAGTTAGCATACAGCAAAAGAACTAGTTCACAGTAATGATGACACTGGCAGTTCAGTGTCATCCAATTTCAATTCCCCAGGCCACAGTGGTAAATCCAACATGCAAGTCACTGGTATTGTCTCATGTTACTCCAGCAATCGTAGCTGGTACGCCCTTGAGAATCGTCTCATAGTCCAGTTGGGTTCGCTGTCCCCACAAGGCGTGAACACATCTCTCTCATACACATAGTATACCTGCTACAAATTTCTTACTCTCATGCGCACTCTCACCTATGCATATATGTGTATTTGTCTGCATGTGTAATTGCACATTTGGACATCTATTGGTGTATTTTATGTTTTTTGTGGTAATATATACAGATTTATATGTTTATGAATGTTTGGTTATGTATGAATGCATTTAGGCACATCTGTTCGTTGTGCACACCCATAGTTGCAGATATACACAGATTTGTGTTTTCTTGGGTACGTAAAAAAAAGATTCCCGTGTGGATACTTTTTGGGAATCACACTTATATAAACATTTCCAGTAATAGTAAAGTCCGGGATCTTGTAACCACATCCACATATTTTTGGAACCCTTCCCTTTTACTGTATTTCACACCTGTGTCCATTAGCTTTATCAATTACAGTCCAGTCAGCGCCTGTCCAAGCTCTCAGCGCCTGTCCAAGCTCAGTACCACAGGGAAGTGACTATTTTTCTTTTTTTATAGTCTAGCATATTATCACCATGTAGTTAGATTTCTGTGTATACCCTTATATATTTTTGTGATGTTTATTGTACCAGTTTAAGGCTGAAACATCGTTCTACTTTTGTTTTGTTTCTCACCTACGTAAAGCTGTTACCACACCACTTTTTCCTTTTTTTAAAAAACAATTTTCATTCTTATCATCAGCTCTACAGCAGATCCACATTTCTAAGCATCTTTTTAAAATACACATACTCCTTCTATTGTACATTCAAAGTGATTACAGGAAGTTGTGTTTTAAAATATAAATACTTGTGTGGTAAATGAATTAATGTTGTACCCCCCCCCCCCCCCTCTCTCAGATTGACTAATCTTTGATTTGTTTTCTTTTATACGCATTAACTACTAAAAGATCACTCATACATAAATATTTACTTTTGTCAAAAAATGTATCTTTTTGTGCGTGATGTCACAGATTGAAACCACCTCCAAAAATTATCAATTTTAAGAATGAGTGGAATGTACTAGACTCATGGCATCTTCATCCATAAATGCTGCCAAATTTCAAAGATTATAACTATAATGCTCCTTTGACATGAAAATCAGAAATAAAAAGCAGAATAGCTCAGGCCAAAATAGCATTTCAGAAAATGAAAAATATCTTATGCAACAAATCTATGTCAATAAAAATGAGAAAGAGAGTTCATCGGTGCTATATAGAACCAATTCTCACCTATGGAAGCGAATCATGGACAGTAGACAAACAAATGAAAAGACGATTAGAAGCTACAGAGATGGGATTTCTCAGAAGAATGTTGAAAGTTCCCTGGACAGATAAAAAGACCAATGAGGAAGTTCTCAAAGAGGCCAACACAAATCGGAGCTCTTAAAAAACATCAGAAAGAAGCAATCAACATTTTTCGGGCACATCATGAGAAGAGGAAGTTTGGAATACTTGGTTACAACTGGCAAAATAAAAGGAAAGAGAGATCGTGGAAGACAAAGAGAGAAAATACTGGATAGCTTGGTGTCATGGCATGGAAAACAGTCAACAACAGAACTGATACGATGCACTGTAGATAGAAGATTGTGGAGGGACATGATCGCCTACGCCAATCGGCAGGGTACATGATGATGATGATGACATGAAAACAAACAGCTGTAAGGGGGTGGCAAAAACTTCAATTTATAAATGTATGTAAGCAAAACATAAAGACTCTGAACATAAACCCTGCAGTCTGGGAAGAGATAGCTGCAAACTGCAATCTTTGGTAACACATTCTTAAAAAAACTCCAACTCTAGCAAAAAGACAGACAGATTCATAGAAAAAGAAAACACACAGTGAAAGAAAAGAGAAAATAACATTTCCTATAGGCACTGCAAAATCCATAGTCAACTATAGCTGATGGAGGCTACTACTAGTTTCTTTTATGTTGTCACTTATCTTACTTTGGACTTTGCCATATTGTTTGGTACAGGGTCATAAAGCAGACTGTCCAGGAGGGCACCTATTTTATTTGTTTCTGGATATATTTCAAGATTGATTATGCCAACTCTTTTTCTATAATCTCACTCTTTCTGATCTCCCCCCACACACACACTTCCATTTTTTGAGCAGCATGATGATTGGTGCTAAAGACTTAAAGTATTAACTTTAATAACTTCTACTTACATATTTATTTCACAGAAAAATAAATATTTTTGCATAAAATGTTGTCACATGTTATAACTCAATATAGGTAGACTGTTTTAAAATATTATCTGTGCTCTAGTCTCATGTAGGGACTCATTTGGCAGCTACATTCTGTTGATGGTGGTGGCCATATAAGCAAGAAGCAATGTCTTGTTCTTAGACTATGCCAGTCTACAGACCTTTTTGGCTGTCCACCATTTGCATTGTTTTCATTTTATTTAGAGGTCTATTGGTTATGAACTATGGTTTGTTTTTACTTATATGGCAATAGATACAGAATTGCACTATTTTTACTCATTTTGACCGGGAATCTGCTTTTTCACCTACAAAAGAATCCGCATTAAGATGGGGAAACACTCAATCACCAGTAATTGAGTCCTCAGGCATGTTTTTGAATGCTGCTGAAAAGAGGCCTTGCTGAAGGGTGTGTAAATGAGGCAAAGACTGACCACTTGACCTGGAGTATGCACACACAAGCCAGCCAGGTTTTGTTTCTAACTAGCCAATAAGAAAAAGATCAAATGAAACATGAGCTCAACAATGTTTTTCTGCATTTGTTTTATTTTATTAAAATGTAGGCCATATGAAGGAAACAAAATGTTGATGTTTATTCTCATCATGTGACAATAGTTTGTGCTATGCCACTTGCATTAACATTATGTTAGTGTTTTCTGTTCACACACACACATGTAAATGACATTTGTAACCTGTGCAGCCACAGATTTGTGAATTTGAAGGATACAGCTATGTACCACAAACACCTGTCATTGTGACTAACAGTACAGGATAGTATGGTGGGAAACAATACTGCTGTTATGCATTCTGGGTTTATAATATAAATTTAAAAATTCAAGTTTGGATATAATGCTGACACTGAATAATACTGTTAACTTCAACATATTCTCTTTTCTGGTTTACAGCAGAAGTTAAATGTCTTTTTAAAAATGATGTTACAGCTGCTAAATCTCAATACTATTTACCACTCTAAACATCTTATTTGTGTCATCATTGTAATACAGCAGAGAAGTGACATGGCAAATATAATAAACAATGGCATGTGTAAATGAACAGAGTAGGTTTCTGTTAAGTAGCTAATTTATGGACTGTTTTAAGATATTTCTGCCAGGTGTCAGTACTTAAATTGTGGAAGCAGTCTAAATATATGTCTTACCATATTTAAGAAAATTAACAGTTCACAGTAAATACAACACTTATAGAATGTAACTTTGGTATCATTTGCACTGTATAATGGCACCTGTGGTAATAAATACTGTAACATTTTCAATTTGGAAACTGAAAGCTTGAGACAGAGTAAGAAAACAAATTTTAATGTAAAGAAAACTCAGGAAAAAATGTCATTATTGTGAAGTCTCATTTACACTAATGACAATCCTAGAGAGGTCATGGTGGTAGAAGGGTTAGTGTGCCAATATTTTGATTATGAGGGTCTGGGATCAATTCCAAAGAGGTCATGGTGGTAGAAGGGTTAGTGTGCCAATATTTTGATTATGAGGGTCTGGGATCAATTCCAAAACATGATGAATTTTTATTTTTTTCCCTGGACTGAAATGGGGTTTGTGTTGTATTGAAGCAGTCTCAGAAAATTGATACCATAAAAGAATGGCCTGACAAATTACCATGTCACTCATAAATATACTGATAGTCATTGAGAAATATGTAAACTGACACCCAGCCCCATAAAGGCTACTAGGCGTAATATAAACCATTCAAAATAGAATCAGAGTCATTTTACTGGCGACTTGACACAGGAGCATTATAGAGTGGATATCTAGTCTGCAAAGCATTTTCACAATGAAGAGATAATAGGCCAACTAAAGTAAAGTAAGAGAACGAAATTACCCAGCGAAAATGTAGCATGTAAAACAATAAAATTAACAAAACTATTTAGCAATAATGTACTAAGCTGCAAAAATAACTGTCTCACCTGTCCCATGATTTGATGAATAATTGAGGCACATTTAATGAAGCAGCTATTCTCCACTTTTTGTATTATTTCTGTGTGTGTGTTTATATACTCCGCTCCCCAACAATTATACAAGTGATGGTCTTCCTTGCAAAATGTCTCAGGTTATGAAAGTTGGATGGACCACGTTATTGATATGCACCAAACTAAAAAAGGGGAATGATAATGTTCTTGACAAGAAAAGAATTAAGAAAAGCATGCGTGAGGGGGGAGCAATGACTACCATTCTTCGGTTCTGGAGGTTTAAGTGAAGTGCTGCAGTCACCACATGGCTTATCAAGAAACATAAAATGTCAACATTTTCATAACAATTAGTAAACATTTAAATTAGCAACACTAATTGGGAATTAAGCAAATACACGACTGCTACTAAATCAAAGCTTCATCAGTCATTTGATTGACAATGACCCAATTTCACCAACAAATATATTGACTCAAAGCTGTTGGCATAACTGAGTTTATCTAACTATAATTGTGCAAGCAAAAATTAAAATATGTTTCCTAAATACACATTCATCCTAATTTGCAAGCACACAATTTGTGAGTGAAAAAAAATTGACATTTACAAATTTAGCAAAATAGTCACAATTAATTACGTAATCAAAGGTGATATTTCTCATGAAAAAAAAAACTATCACCTACTCTCTAATAAACTGAACTGTACATCAATATCAGAGTAGCTCAACAATATCTGGTTAGTTTCAAAATATTCTTATACAAATAATTAGGTTATAACATCATATTTTTGTTGCCTACACATCTGTGCTTTGTTTTCAGCTCTTATATTTAGTGCTTGATAACGACCTTGTAGTGTACTGTCTGTTTAGATTGATACTGTTTACAGTGCTATTTGTACTAGATAATGACTTTGTAGTGTACACTATTGTCTAGATTGATACTGTTTACAATGCTATTTGTACTAGATAATGACTTTGTAGTGTACACTATTGTCTAGATTGATACTGTTTACAATGCTATTTGTACTAGATAATGACTTTGTAGTGTACACTATTGTCTAGATTGATACTGTTTACAATGCTATTTGTACTAGATAATGACTTTGTAGTGTACACTATTGTCTAGATTGATACTGTTTACAGTGCTATTTGTACTAGATAATGACTTTGTAGTGTACACTATTGTCTAGATTGATACTGTTTACAATGCTATTTGTACTAGATAATGACTTTGTAGTGTACACTATTGTCTAGATTGATACTGTTTACAATGCTATTTGTACTAGATAATGACTTTGTAGTGTACACTATTGTCTAGATTGATACTGTTTACAATGCTATTTGTACTAGATAATGACTTTGTAGTGTACACTATTGTCTAGATTGTTACTGTTTACAATGCTATTTGTACTAGATAATGACTTTGTAGTGTACACTATTGCCTAGATTGTTACTGTTTACAGTGCTATTTGTACTAGATAATGACTTTGTAGTGTACACTATTGTCTAGATTGTTACTGTTTACAGTGCTATTTGTACTAGATAATGACTTTGTAGTGTACACTATTGTCTAGATTGTTACTGTTTACAGTGCTATTTGTACTAGATAATGACTTTGTAGTGTACACTATTGTCTAGATTGTTACTGTTTACAGTGCTATTTGTACTAGATAATGACTTTGTAGTGTACACTATTGTCTAGATTGTTACTGTTTACAGTGCTATTTGTGCTAGATAATGACTTTGTAGTGTACACTATTGTCTAGATTGTTACTGTTTACAATGCTATTTGTACTAGATAATGACTTTGTAGTGTACACTATTGTCTAGATTGATACTGTTTACAGTGCTATTTGTGCTAGATAATGACTTTGTAGTGTACACTATTGTCTAGATTGATACTGTTTACAGTGCTATTTGTACTAGATAATGACTTTGTAGTGTACTGAATGTTTAGTTGTTACTGTTTACAATGTTATTTGATAACAATTTAACAAATCAAATGAATAAAAAAAGCAGTCAACATGAAAGACAATGAAACAATCCAATATATAATTTGTAAAATTATTCAGACGTTCATTCATCAATGCCAATGAGAACCACAAAGTCATTGCTTTGTACTGTGGTAGTGAGGCCAGTGCCTGAAGTGTTTGTTGCAATTCTTAAATTTGTAAAAAGATATGTACAATGTTGCATAAAACAAATGTTATTCAAACACACCATTGGAGCAAATTGGTGAATCAGTTGAAGAAAAAAAAGGTATCCATTGTTACCATAGCTGTGGTAGAATTGCTAAATACAAATAGTAAACAACAATTATAAATCAAGATCTGTTTTTGCTAAAGTGGAAAAGAGAATTGTAGCTGGAAAATTGAACTTGCGTTATTGTGTTTGGACAAAATCTACACTTCATGAAGAGAAGGAAATTGATATTCTTAGATTCTAAACCAATGAAGGAAGATGATATTTTTAGATTCTAAACCAATCCAGGAAGTTGATATTTTTAGATTATAAACCAATCCAGGAAGTTGATATTTTTAGATTATAAACCAATCCAGGAAGTTGATGTTTTTAGATTCTAAACCAATCCAGGAAGTTGATGTTTTTAGATTCTAAACCAATCCAGGAAGTTGATATTTTCAGATTCTAAACCAATCCAGGAAGTTGATATTTTTAGATTCTAAACCAATCCAGGAAGTTGATGTTTTTAGATTCTAAACCAATCCAGGAAGTTGATATTTTTAGATTCTAAACCAATCCAGGAAGTTAATGTTTTTAGATTCTAAACCAATCCAGGAAGTTGATATTATTAGATTCTAAACCAATCCAGGAAGTTGATATTTTTAGATTCTAAACCAATCCAGGAAGTTGATGTTTTTAGATTCTAAACCATTGAAGGAAGTTGATGTTTTTAGATTCTAAACCAATGAAGGAAATTGATATTTTTAGATTCTAAACCAATGAAGGAAATTGATATTTTTAGATTCTAAACCAATCCAGGAAGTTGATGTTTTTAGATTCTAAACCAATCCAGGAAGTTGATGTTTTTAGATTCTAAACCATTGAAGGAAGTTGATATTTTTAGATTCTAAACCAAACAAGGAAGTTGATGTTTTTAGATTCTAAACCATTGAAGGAAGTTGATATTTTTAAATTCTAAACCAATCCAGGAAGTTGATGTTTTTAGATTCTAAACCATTGAAGGAAGTTGATATTTTTAGATTCTAAACCATTGAAGGAAGTTAATATTTTTAGATTATAAACCAATCAAGGAAGTTGATATTTTTAGATTCTAAACCAATCGCACTTCCAACCACTATAGATTTGTTAGCATTAAAGGGGGAAAAAGTTTTTAAAAAAAAGGTTAGCAAGTTATGATGAACACTCAGGGTTACTCGCACATAAACTATGTTGTACAAATAAAAAATAATAACAAGGTATTATAATTTTAACAGAAAATACAACAAATGTTTTAATGGTACAGTCTGTTTATAAATATTAAACCAATAAATGCATCATATGCTAAAATTTACAATCAATACCAAATAAAAGGAATATAAATTATATATTTGCGATACATGTTATCTATATGAATAGACTTAATTGCAAACAGTGCGGCTTATTATGTTGTCAACTATGCAATATAACAACTTTTTGCCATTGCATAGGTGAATACTTACATTAATGACTATTTTAAATTTTGTGACCAAAAAAGCTCATTCTCCTAAAATTATATATCAATGATATCAAACTTAAGGAATACAAAAAGTATCTAAACTGGTAAATGAAGCTCACATGAGTGCAAAAATAAAGACTTTTGATATCTGAGATGTCTTGATTGAAATATTCTTGTAATTAGAATTTATTAAAGAGAGAAAAACTGAGGCTTTCACTCTCATTCACACATTTGTATTTGGCAAACTCAGAGATCATGGGCATTCATGGCCCGGGGGTCATTGGAAGAGTAGTAAGGAGGACAGTGGTACTTTTGCTGTAACTGTTAGTAGTTTTACCACAGAACTCATGGCAGTAACTAAAGGGATGGCCTGGCTAGAAACACAATCTTTTACTCAAGTATGTTTTCTGAGTGACTCGATAAGAATGCACAGAAAAATAGAAGGGCTGTGATCAAAGGCAGTGCGTGGAGTCAATTGAAAAGTCAAAACTAACTTTGATGTCATTTTTGTGGCTGGACACTTGGGCATGAAAGGAAATGAACAAGCTGACAGACTTGCTGAAACAGCTGTCTCAAAAAAGTAAAGTACCCCCGTCACGCCAAGTGGCGTATAGGGAATATGGTGTTAGAGACCATAAATTTTACAGACCTTCAGCATGTGATTTTTGGGATAATGTCGGTATTACGCCCGTGCCGCTTCACTTTCCCAGAAAAAAATCCGGTACCCATTAAAGGCTGGGTGAACCCGGAAGCCGCCGGTTGGGATCGAACCCTACCCCTTATTCTTTGTAGTCCAGTTCACTGAGCTATCGCGGCTCCCTCTGTCTCGAAAGCAGACCTGCAATGAACCAAACTGACATTATGAATGCCCTCAGAGGCAAGACCAGCTAATGATTCAAAGAATGATCATGAATCTTCAGTGATGTCCAAGCTACGTTAAGTCAAAATGAGAAAAACTGGTAAGGAGTGCTATGCAGGAGACTCAGAACAGCAAATGAAAACAGAACTGGAGTCATCAGACTCGACAGACTCAGGAGATCTAAGTACTTATGGACTTGTCCGATGTGCAATGATGACAATCCATTAACTAAATTAAACCGAGAAAAGATGGCAGATGATTGTACTATATAAGAAGCAGCATTGTAACATTTGAAAAGGAAATTAGTCAAAGTTAAGAGAAAAAACATGAGAAAAGAGGTGCAACTTTTCAACATAAAACTGCTTTGTTCACTCTGCAGCCAGACCTGCCATTCCAATATTGGCAAAACCAGACATGAGAGCAGCTCCTTGGCAAAATTGCGCTGGACAGTTACTGTTGAAGATCAATATCTATTTCCGTCTGTGATGACGTAAAAAGCCATACATAATTAAAGTTTTGCAACACTGTACAGATTCTGAAAAGGTTTTTGATACTTTTGACAGTGGAATGGAAGTTGCTGAGTCATACATTGCCCCTACAAAGTTTATTAACTTGATGAAGGCAATGTATGGAGTCATGAAATGTAGTGTTGTGCATGAAGTGTTACATGCTTACAGAAGTGTTTGAAAAAAAGAACAGAAATGAGGCAGGGATGCTATCTCTGTTTCTCTTTTTGCTGGCCATTGATTGGATTATGTGAATAGCATAGAGCAATATGAATGAAACCCAGTGGTCATTGGCCAAGTAATCTACAAGAGGTCACGAGTCATCATTTGTGTGTGTACTTATAAAGACAAACAAATATAGGTAGCTAACAAAAGTTTACAAGTGGACAAGTCCATATATTAGTAGAAAATGACAACGTCAAAGAATTTACTCACTGTGCTTCTAAACTCCTTCAGCTCTGAACTTTCAAGCTAAAATTAAAAATCTGATGGATCCAACTCACATTTTTAAAAAAGAAAAAAAAGCTCTAGCTTAAAACTGCATGCTTGACGACTAATCTAAATACTGTGTTACAACTCCCACCAAATTTGTTTTTGCACATATTTGATTTCTGGTCCCACCCATATAGTCATGGATGAAACCTGATGGTGAATATTCTTTTACTGGTCAATCTGATCTACACCTTAATTTAGTCCCTCCCCGTAATTTTATATCTTTGCTCCAGCATCGAGCATTCTATCAAGCAGTCAATCAACCTTTTCTTGTTCTCTTTGAAGTCTCTTTGAAATATTAATTCAAGTGTCAGTATGGTCATGAGGTGAAATTCCTTCACACTTATCTACCTGCACTGGAATATCCAATCACCATGACTCCATAACAAGATGAGAACATCACAAATACCCCCTGATTCCCTAGTTATCCACCATAATCTGAGTTTACACATGCCTCAGCAGCGAGGCCTGGGCTTGAAACGTCAGTTACTCATTGACGGAAAAAATATGAGTACCTCCGAAGTCGGAGTTATCTGCCTGTGCGGCGAGGGACCCCTGTGCACGCGGCTGTCAGGGAAAAATGGATTAACACACATTTAGTTCCTAGTCTCTAGGGACTTCGTTAGAGGTAAAAGCTGGCGAATGAGAAAGAAAAAAGAAAAAGAAAGAAAATAAAATTTACACATGCACAAGAATATCATTACTGGAAGATAGAAAGCCTTTTTCAGAGCTGGGGGTTGCCTTTTGAATCTCTGGTCTAGTCGAAGATATCACCTGTTACAATTCATGAAGCAGGGGTCAAACTGTTACTTGAATCCAAAGTATTTTGTACCTCCGGAACTGTAGAACCTGCAGGAAAGATTGACAGATTTTTCCCAATTTTTAAATTATGGTATTGGTTTATTTTATATTAATAAAAACTGTTGAGGCCCGTGGACGATGTTGACCTACACTTTGCTGATGATTTAACTTTCTTCTCACATAATCATAAACAATGTAAGATAATATGAGCATACTGGACAAGCGATCACAAGAGTTGGGGGCTGATATTAGAGGTACAACCAAAATTGTGAGAATTAATGCAGTAGGCAATGACAAAATAACACTATAGTCCGTTTCATAACTGGTGCCCAACTTTTAAAATCGATATCTTTTTAACCCCTTTTTGTAATTTTTTCAAAATTTGCATGTAAAGTTATAATGATTAGAACCCAACAGGGAATTAATTTCATAAAAAAAAACATTTGGTTATTATTATTGCTTATTTGATTTATATAAATTTATAACGACCCATTGATGTAGTCAAAACTTAGTGTTTACATTATTTTAATTTAAAAATAGCGATTAAAAATCCATACACGGTACAATTGACGTTTTTGCACGCTTTCCACCGTGGTTGTCTGACACAATTAGACACTTGTAGAAAACACGAGGCATTGTGTGTTCCATTTCCGTTCATTCATAGGTGGAGACGTGGAACAATAACATTTATCATGAGTCTTAAAATGAAATTCTGCAGTTTACAAAACACCGCAATAAAAATGTATGACTATTTTTGCAAAGAGGCTAAACGAGGAAGATTATTTCATTCTTTAGAAAACCCTGAGAATAGGACAAGACACATTTTGGATTTATCTAAACGGTCATTTAATCGCTGGATTCAAGCACGTGACCGTCAATGTTCCAAATATACAAAATCACAAGGAAGAGCAAAAATGTTGGATAATTTCGACAGTGAACTTATTAGAAGTGAAATTCGCAAAATGTTGGGTATGAATGAAACTGTTACAATAAGAAAATTAAAAGTATCGCTGAAAAAGAACAACAGTATTGAAATATCAAAGTCTACATTATGGAGGAATGTGAGAGCTGCAGGCTTTACATTCAGAAAGTATTCCAATGGACGAAACATCATCTGTGAGAAGCCACATATAGTAGTCATGAGAAGCAATTACTTACGTGAAGTAAAAGAGGTGCGCAAGCAAGGTTATGATATTGTGTACTTGGATGAAACATGGATCAATGCTCACCACACTAACCAAAGGGAATGGCAGTCATCAGATGGAAAGATTAAGAGATTAATACCTAGCAGCAAAGGACAGCGCTTGATAATTGCTCATGCAGGTAGTCGACAACATGGACTAATACAGAATGCAGAGCTAATTTTTCTTTCAAAATCCATAGACAATCGGGATTATCACTCTGAGATGAATGGTCACATATTTAGACATTGGATTGAAAATTCTGTTCTCCCATCACTAGATCGACCATCTTGCCTAATAATGGACAATGCAGCGTACCACAACACTGTTGCACTTGAAGATAAAGTCCCGACGTCATCCAGTACAAAAGATGCTATTAAGATTTGGCTCACAAAGGAGCACATACAATTTAATAACATGTACTTAAAACCTGAATTACTATCTCTAGTAAAGCAAAAACAAAGGACAAAGATTTTTCAAATAGATAAGATTATCCAAGAGCACGGTCATATAAGTTTGAGGCTGCCACCTTACCATGCTCATTTAAATCCAATAGAACTAATCTGGGCAAAATTAAAAGGACAAGTGGCAGATGAAAATACAACATTCAAAATATGCGATGTAAAGACTCTTGCTAATCTCGCTTTATTAAATATAGACAAAGATTGTTGGGCTAAATGTGAAGACCACGTCTTAAAACAGGAAGAGGAATATTGGAAAAATGATGGTTTGTGGAATGTTAAACCCCAAACAGTTATTAATCTTTTAGACTCGTCTGATTCAGAATGAAAGTATATAGCCCCCACAATGTTGGCCCCTATATTACCTTAAATTAGTTCAACAAACGGTCCTTTTCAGGACCACACAACTATGAAAATTGGACATACAGGTATACCTTGATATTATCGTCCGTCCTCGAACTGAGCAGACAATAATTCTCCTGGTGTTTTGTCTTATACAGTTATTTCCCCATTACGGCCACGCCTTTACCTAGTGAAAATTAATCACAGACCAGCAACTACGGTAATTTCTATTCTTTAGGGCTTCACAATTTACAATTGTGACAAACATCAAAGAAATTCGCCGCTTTAAGAAAACTGCAGCTGCAAGATATTTGTTAAATATACATTTAAAGGGTCTTTTGCATTCTAATAACATTTGGAAAATTTCAAAAGTTTTTAACAAATGGTTAGAGAGTAAGAGCGTTTGGAAGTTGGGCACATGATTTGAAACGAGCTATAGGAGAAATACCTGTACAAGATGTACAAGCAGTAATATAAACAAAGGAGAAGGAACTGTGAATGATACCAAGAAAAGGATACAAAATGGAAAGCAGAGCCTTAAATTCACTAGGAAACATCTAGAAACCCACAGAAATTAGGTTAAATACAAAAATAAAAACTTAACTTCAATATTTAATGAGTACTACTGTATGGCTGTGAAACATGGAGAACAACAGAAATGACAGTTGTGAAGATGCAGACTTTCATTAATGGATGCTTGTGCAGAGTGAGAAGATTGAAATGGCAGGACTAAGATCACTGGCTTACAACTGTAGGGAAAGAGCCAGACAAATACTAGTGAACAAAGATGATGGTACATACACCACAGAAGAAGAGTATTGTATGAAATGCCCTTTTTTTGGAATCCCCAAGAGAGGAGACAAAGGGTAACACAACATACTTGGAGAAGACAGGTGGAAGGCTGAGATGTAGACGATGGGAGGACATGGAGTGATCTTGGGAGAATGGCACAAGATAGAATGGCTTGGGATGTGTTCATTGAGGATCTATGCTCTACAGGGAGCAGAAAGAAAGAATGCATTATGTAATAGATTATCATGAAGACCACCTGCCCTTGGTGAAACAAAATGCAAATTCAGTTGTATGACTATATACCATATTTCCTTGTAAGAACCATCTTTCAACAACAGAAATAAGAAAAGTTGAGAAGGTAACTGACAGTGATTAAGCTTTAACTTGGCCAGCACATGACGAGCAGTGACAGAGGGAAAGGAAGAAAGCTGGTTCAGTTTTTAAAGTTGCTGCGGTGGTTACATGGTAGGAAGGAAGGCTATATAATTGTCCTTTATCTTGGAGATAATTTAACCCTAACTACTTAACTGTGAGGGAACTGCGATAGCTCAGTAGTTAGTGAACTGGACTACAAAGGACAAGAGGTAGGGTTTGATCCCAACCAACGGCTTCCGGTTCACCAAGCCTTTAATGGGTACCGGATTTTTTTTCTGGGAAAGTAAAGCGGCACGAGCGTAATACCGACCACATTACCCCAAAAATCATGTGCCGAAGGTCTGTAAAATTTATGGTCACTAACACCATATTCCCTATACGCCACTTGGCGTAACGGGGGTACTTTACACTACTACTACTTATCTGTGAGTCATGTTTTTATGATACTGTTGTAAAAATAACTACTAGTTAATTGTTATAATTTGGAGTTCGAAAAATAAGATTTTATTTGAACGTAAAGAGAGAATGTTTGCACACAGCAAAGTCCAAGAATTTGTATTTTGAGGTGCTAATTTGTACGACGGTGTCATAATTTAGGGTTAATGTCATTATTTTATAACAGAAATCCGATGTACATACATAAAGCATTGTTGTTGGCTCCGTTGCAAGAAGTCTGTATTATAAAAATGTATGAACTGTCACAGTGCCAACTTAAGCTTTTATGTACATAAATGAAGGTGATGATCATGCAACCCAAAGATTTAGATAAGATGAAGAAAAATTGGATAAATTATTTCATAACATTTTATGTTAGCACATCATCCCTTTATTGAGTCTCCAGAACAGAAGGAGTTTAAACTTGAATTAAAGTAACTTTGATTTCTTCAGTATTTGTGTGGTTGAAGGTTCTAGAAGATATCAAAGAGGTTTGCATGAAAGTGGTCTCTAAAGTTGAAGAACTCATTGTTATATGTTAAAAGTATATGCCACGCTTTTGATGTGTGAAGTGTTCATAAGACAAACTCTCAATCAGCCTCAGAATGGCGCTTTATCAGCTAATATGTCCTAATGTTACCACTAGGGGATCTTACAACACTAACCTGTTGGTTATTTCATAATTTGTTTGTTTCTATCGAATCAATCCTATCCTATCCTGCCTGCCTGCCTGTCTGTCTGTCTAATCTATCTATCTAATCTATCCTATCTATCCTGTCTGTCAGTCAAAGCGAGAGACAGAGCAGAATGGCACTCCATGGTAGCCAACCTTCGTTGCAGAGAAGGCACTCGATGATGACGATGATCTATCTATCTATCGCCCTTTCGAGCCGAAGACGGCACATAGAACCACAATCTCAAAAACAGAAACCTTGCGTGCCAAAGTGGCACATATTGCAGAGATCACTACATATTTTAGGTCTTTATTAACAAACCATGTTAGAACTTTCAAAGCATTGATAAAAGTCATATACATAACTGCCTAGACATCAACACACCTTAGATATCACTGCACAGCTGTGATAATTGTCCCATTCTTCATTCCTGTCATTTAGTACACATTGTTTTCAGCTGCCATTTTTCTAGCAGAGAATTGTCATGTTTAATCACTAGTTCGATACATAAACCCTGTAGTGGATCATCAATACTATCTTCCCTAGAGGTGTCAATTATTGGTATTTATATTTCAATATCTGTACATAGTAAATAATATGTCTAAAGTCAACTGCAACTGAAGCATACTAATTTCAAGATCTGTTTTCCTATAAAATCTTGCTTTACAAAGTGCAATTACAACCCTGGAATATATAATTTCCTACTATTGTATTGATCAACTCTTCCTTTAAGTATAGCTTCTGCTGTGCTGGCTTGTTTGATAATCCTTTCTACATGAAAGTGATATAAGTGTGCATTAAGAACAAGAATAAGATACAGTACAATACAGTTTTAAGAAGAGACCCGGGACCATCAAAATATTGTCATTAAAACCGTATCTCACTGTATCCAAATTGTGTCTAATAATAGGAGAATATTCTGTGTAAGCAAAGCAATAGGTCTCAAACAGTTAAATATAGATGAGTTGTCCACAATAAGTGCAATACTTCATTCCTGAAACAATCATTTCTGTCCAGTTTTTCAAATATTGATCCTGTCATCCATGACTTTTTGTTCAACTTGTACTCTGTCTGCAGTGTTCTTACATGTTTAAAAACCAGGGTTCTCAAATTCTCCTATTGCAAGCTGGGGCAGCCTGTCACCATTCATGCTGGCAGTGATCAAAATAAAATATTATGTCTTTTGGAATCTTGTAACCGTTACATACTTATCCTTTTTCAGCAATGTGTGTGGTTGAGGCCACACTTATAAAAGAGACCTGTCTCGTCCACAATGCATAAATTCTTCTTCTTCTACCTTTCAACTCCATATGGAGCATAGGTCTTTAACAAACACTTTCAGCTCCCTGTAGAGCATAGGGCTTCAACAAAACACTTTCAGCTCCCTGTAGAGCATAGGGCTTCAACAAAACACTTTCAGCTCCCTATAGAGCATAGGTCTACAACAAACACATTCCAAGCTGTTCTGTTTCTTGCCATTCTTTTAAGATCATTCCATGTATTCCCCATTATCTTCATCTCTGCTTCCATCTGTCTTCTCCAAGAATATTTTGGTCTTCCTCTTTGTCTTTTTCCTTGGTGATTCCAAAAAGGGCCTGTTGTGTAATACTCTCAGTTGGATTCCACAGTGTGTGTCCTATATAGCGCCATCATCTTCGCTGTATCTCTTTATCCACTAGAATGGATATATATTATCACAGCGATAACAAATTTAATGACTTACTAATAGATTTGAACAAACATGTAGGTGTGTGAAAATACTCATCTTTTATGATGAAAGCCTTATTTTACTGATCTATCCAATCAAGAAATACAGTCATTTCTCCAACCCCAGCCACAACTTGTGCTGCATGCTTTGCTTCCCCAAACCATACTCTTTCATCCACTGCCATGAGCAAGTAGGCCTTACTGGTCATGCCTTAATGCATGGCCATTTTACACATGGACAAGGCTTCAAAACTCACCTATCGTTCAGTTTTTTTTGCCAGGCAAAATTTCACAAAATGCATTACAACTTGTTTGCAGGCTAGGTAGTAACATTATAAAAGATTTAAAATATAAGATAAAAAAGAAGAAAAAATTAGATTTTAAAAATTGGCATTATATTAGAATTCTTGTTATAACCTGTCTCATTATAAGTAGATTCTGCTACACAGTAAAGGATACCTTTACAGTAATTTTCACTTATAAAAGTTTTAATTTCTAAAGTATAACAAACAATGGCGAAATCATGTATATCATGGTAATTCTTTTTTATAGAGCATAGAATAGAGAAATAAATGAAACAGTTGAAAGATCACAAGCTGCCTTCATCCATCAATGTAACGAGATCTGTAACAATTGTCTCCATGAGTTGTTTGTATGAGTCGCCTGTAAATGCAGCATCAAGGAGCTCGGACTCACAGAAAGTGTGAAACACCAAATCTACCCTTGATTTTGACTTGTCTGTCAAGTGACGCTGAATGATCATTTGTAGGAGTTGTCTGCATTCTTCTAAATTGTTCCGCAGGAAGGTCTTATCATATGTAAAGTCAACCTGAGACAAGATTTTTTTAAAAAGTCACAATTTAGACATGCACATACAAATTGTATCAAAAATACATAAAAAGCAATAATTTGTTAATTAAGGCACATTATGACAAACAATAATTCTCAATAGACTCAAGATGCAACATAGTTTGTCAAACCATTGGACATTTGTCACCAGTATTGTCCAACAGGGATATAACAGTAGAGAAAACGAGAACTCCACAACACAATCTTCATTCCAATGTTGTGCCACCTGGATTCAAGAAAAATAACCACAATTGAAAAGAAATGTGTTAGACACATAACAGGAAATAGCCTGAGAGATAAGAGCTGAGAAAAAGGCTAGGAATATTCAAGGCATCATGCAAAATAGTTTAATCTTCTATGAAAAATAAGCATGTTACTATCGCAAGAAGAGAGTGGCTGTGGCGAAGTGGTTAGTGTGCTGGTCTACAGATCAGTTATATCCTGGTTCAATTCTCAAATCTGTAGACATTATATCTAACCAACATGAGCTTAGGTATTCACACACTCTACTAAAATAAATGCGTACCAGAGACTGTCATAAGAGGAAAATAGGGCAACCTGATGTGATACTAGCCACATCTCCCATATATGTATAGACACTCTTGTAAAAATATGGGCACTAACATCATATCATCCATGGATGCCAAGTATACTTTTTCCCCCTTCACCAAAAACATATACTCGGGGTATTTTCATCCATTAATCTGAATTTTTTCTACCCTTCAGATCTGAGTGGTAGATAGCGATTTTTTAAAACAAGTTTGTACTATTGATTGCTCTTATAGCCCCATAAGGATTAAGTGTTGCCTTGGTTCTTTTCTTCATATATCTGTGTTTAGGGTTACATCGAGGAATCTGATGTGAATGTCTGCAGCCAAAAACATCTGGTAGCATGCCAGGTACTCAAACTATAGAGTAGGGCAGATTTGTACACTTGGTTCTGAACTATGAGTGAGCACCAAAATATTTTTGGACTTTAATTACTGTAATTACTGTAAGGTAACCAACCACCTGGCATATTCGCGTGAAAATCTGAAAGTCAATGCTCCCAAGTGGGCTGAATGTTTGTGTCAGTTGACATTATGCTGTCTACATGATGTTTTCCGTTCTTGTGTATAGGTTGCTCTGTAATCAGTACATTGGTTGAAAAATGTGATAAAATTAAGCAAAATGTTTACATCAAATTTTGATCAAAGCTTGGCAAATCTGCTACAGAGACCCTCCCTATAATGCTTCTTCAGCCCTTTGACAAACATTCATTAGCCTGAACATAGCTCTTTGATTGGTATGCATGTTGTTTCAAGGCTGGTCAGGTGTCTGTTCAAGATGATAAGCTCTCAGGGCCTACTAACAAGCAGAAAATATGGAAAAAACTCATGAACTGTCCCATAAGGACAGTTACAGAACACAACATAAGCTGTCTCACACGGTTGAAATCAGTTATTGGAGACTGTCAGGAGATCCTAGCAGAAAGCATGAAAATGCTACTTTGTGGATAACAGATGGGAATTATGAGCTAGAAGGAGAAGAGAACTGTAAACAGCATGGATAAAGAATAAACTTTCAAAGTAAACCACTAGATTGTGAAATAGTAAATGTTGGTACTTCATTATACAACAACCATTTCTTGTGGAGAGATCACTATCTGATCCAATAATTATGGCAAGAGAGGCTAAAATTCATATAGAACACTACAACATTATATAACCAACACTGACCTCATGAAAAGACACAATAGTCATTGCCAGAGAGTGGAACTTTTCCTTGAACTGATCTATATTGTTTAACTCTTCTCTGTTGAACTGGTCATTCTTGTAGAGAATTCCAACCTGGATAACAATCAACCAGAGAAATCAGTTGCATGTAGCAGATAACAACTTTCTATGTAACTCAAATATCAAGTACAACCAAAATCTTACCGGGTAATTTTGAATAAATATTTCTAATGTTTTTCCTCACCCATGTTTGTAAAATTTCTGCAGCTTATCTTTTCACAGTACGGGATAGCCAGTCCAACCCTCCTTAGTCACCTCTTACGAACATGCCTGGTAGGGAACAGCGCTACAATTCTTTACTTCCCTTTCGGACCCGGGCAGCACACAGGCGAGATTATGCCAATTAATGCAGCTGGTAATAACCAAGTAGGAATAGAAGAAATACCTCTACTAAACGTACAATCATACATCTACCTGGGCAGTTATATAGACAAAGAAGGAGAAGCAGAAAATGATTCCAAAATAAGAATACAAAGAGCAAGATAGGTCATCGTTTCTACGTTGTTACTACGAAACATATGGAAATTCAAAGAAATTAGGTTAAATACAAAAACAAAAATTTTCAACTCCAATATTAAGTCAATCCTATTATAGGGCTGTTAAACATTGAGAACAACAAACTGACAATCATGGAAATACAGACCTTCATTAATGGATGATTGCACAGAATAAAAAGGTTGAAATGTCTGGACAAAATCACTAATATAAAATTATGGAAAAGTACCAGTCAAATACCAGTGGACAAAGAGATAAAACAAAGACGATGGTGCCACACACTGTGGAAGGAAACTGAGAATTATTACGTGACAGGCCCTTTTTTGGAATCCCCAAATGGGTTGGAAAGTGTTTGTTGAAGACCTATGCTTCACATGGAGTTGAAAGGCAGAAGAATATTTTTGTCAATAATTTATTCATGATAATATTGAAAAACAAAGATGTATATAATTTATACAGATATTATGTTGCTTCTTTACAAGAACCCATATTGAATTAATATAATTAATACACACTATTTTTTAAAAACTTTTAACAAAAATCTAACAAAATATTGCTTGATAGTTATAATAATTAATTAGATCCTAATTAGAAACTCAAAAGTGTAGTTTTCTCATATCGTACCTTGACTAAAGATTTGATAATATATTTGAGTACTTTGTCTGCCTCTTTTTTACTTTCTGTATACTGTCTCAAAATCTTGTGTGTGCTGTCAAGGACTCTGCCTGTTGTGTCATCAATTAAAGTCATGGCAACCTTTTTACTAGCCATCTTACCCAGAAGCCTTTTCTGGGCTCGGAGAGCTAGGCCTCTAGAGTCAAATCCTGCTCCAGGCTCAGACACTGATCAAAGATCAAATGTAGAGGGTAAAACAACTCAAAGAGTAATGAACAAAACATATAAAATAAACATAAAATGGTATGGAGCAGCTAAACTAAAATTGAACAAAACAAAAATTGATATATAATTCTTAAATTAGGTTTGTTAGTACGAGTTAAACCATTTTTTCTTTAAATGCCTTAGAAACATCAGGCATGATATAGCAATAAAACTGTTCTGCTTTCATTGACAATGTGCATTTCTTCCTGCTGTGCAATCTTCATTGATCAGAACTATCACTTCTGTTCTTATTCCTTGTTTTTCCAATCTAATGTTTTACTTAGATTTCCATGGGGACCACCAACAATCAGTTGCTCTGACAACAAAGTGGCCCAAATGTTCACAAACTCCCTGACTATTTTAGGTTGCTGGGTTACTGATTGAAGCTTCAGGACCCATCAACATATACAGTAACAACTGATAATGGGTAAATAACAAGTTCATCATCTAGTGGTTCTATTTCAATCCAATAGCAATGACTCTAAACTAAGCAAGGCAAATTTATGCATAATTTTAGAATACATTTTCGGTCTATCAGTTCTGTCTCAATTAATCTGTTGGTTCATTGTGACAATAATAACAAATAATGGAAAGTGTGACAGTGTGAATATATAAAGATATTTTAATTCTGTGATACTGAAGAAAGTTAACAATAGAACTGATAGGCATTACTGGGAGCATAATCTGTGGAGCTGATCTATTCCTCCAGACACTCATGTTGCATAGATATGACGCTAGCTTCTTGACAGACAGTTGATATCAAGCAATCTTGATTTGTCTGTAGTTTGGTAGTATATTAGTGTCTTATGTTGGATGCTGTTTTACTGAGCAGCTTCTCTCATAGCTGAATCTGACAATATTTGAAAGACAGATCCAAATCGCAGAATGAACAAGATGAATTTTTGGTACTTAGCCTCATCTCCTTTCTCCTGCGCCTTTTGTCTTGTGAATTTGACATCAACGCTTCCTCAAATGTTGCCATGCAGTTTTTCTTTTGTTTTCTTCATGTGATATGATCTCATGCCAGACCCTTCCAGTTTCCATATTATGTACCCAGGCAAAGTAAGCAACCAACATCAGTTCTCTCCTCATTAAGATACAGCAAAAGGAAAATTTATGAGATCAAACAAAAGAAGGTTAATTTATGATGACAGACAATACCCCCACTTACAACAATTAGTTCAGTAAAGCATATCTAATAAGCCATAAATTTATACAGTTGATTTAGTAAATTATACATAAAGAAGGTATCTAATAAATATATAGGTGTATATATATATATATATATATATATATATATATATATATATATATATATATATTCATAGTGTGAGTCTAATGAAATATAAATTAGTAATGAAGTGTATAAATTAGTTCTCTTCAAGTATGCTTTGAATGGTTGATTGGAGGCCTACAGGTGATCGTGAAATATCTACAGTTATTGGGACATAAATTCTTGATTGACCTTGCAATGAAAAGATTAAAATTAATGAAGACCTAGAAATGAATGTAACTTTGGGTCCTAAAATTATAGCAGAAGAATGCCAGCAGCGAATTATTGAACACTGGGAGTTCTTTTCTTAAATGTCTGCCCAATGTCTTCAGCCTAAGAGGAAATGACTAAAAAAAAGTGTCTCTAAAAAGCTGTATATTAGTATTTTAGTGTATCTTGAGAGCTATATATTAGTATAATGTATCTGATGAACATTATATTAACATGATTTAGTAAGTAAAAAAAAAAGGTAAAGTGCCCTGTCAAGGCAAGTGGCGTATGGTGTTTGTTACCATAATTTTTTATAGACTTTTGGCACATGATTTTTGGGGTAATGTGGTCGTTATTACACCCATCCCGCTTTGCTCTCCCAGAAAAAATCTGGTACCCATTTAAGGCTGGGCGATCCCGGAAGTTGTCGACCAGGATTGAATCTGACCTCTTGTCCTTTGTACTCCAGTTCACTAACCACTGAGCCATCATGTCTCCATAATATTACTTATTACTACAGAATATTTGAAGGCCATAGTTAAATAGTGTGTATCTAATGTACATAATTATCTAATGAGCAATACATATATAGCATAATACTGAATGTACCATATAGTATTATTATACTCTATTATCTTATGAGTCATATAACCGAACTGCAATATCTCACTAACCATACATATGTACTGCAGTATTTTATAAGTCATATTTGTACATTAGCAGCGTAGTGTCTAATAAACCATACAACATAAAAGCAATCATAAAATGGTATCTTGCCCATAAGACTGATTCTTATGTTAACTAGCAGTACCAACTTTCTTGTGTTACAGACAGCCTTATAGAGACTAATCCTTTCACAGCTGATGATAAGAGTAGGCATTTAGAACGATGCAGTCATTAATTTCGGTAAACAAAGCTCAGGATTGTTAAATCAAATGTATTACCCACCTTTACTTAAGCATGCAAGAGCTGGAATATAGCTAAAGAAACAGAAAATAAACTGGATGTATTTGAAAACAAATGCCTGAGGAAAATACTTTGTATATCATGGAATGAGTTCAAGATTAGTGCAGAAATAAGAGAAATGACAACATGTCAAAAAATATAATTTATATCCAAGAGAAGAAGGTGGTCCTATATTGGCCATGTGATGAGAAGGGACAAGAAAAGAATTTTAAAGCAAACTCTGAAATGGGAACCAGAGGGTATAAGATGAAGAGGCCAGCCTGGAGAAACACTAAAAAAAAAAAAAACATTAAAGGGAGAGGCGACAACAGCAGGCATCAGCTCCATCACTAGGATTGAGCAACTCGCCCAGAATAGAGCTGTGAGGCGAAACACAATACAGGTCCTGTGATTGAGCAACTCGCCCAGAATAGAGATGTGTGGCGAAACACAATGCAGGGCCTGCGATTGAGCAACTCGCCCAGAATAGAGATGTGTGGCGAAACACAATGCAGGTCCTGTGATTGAGCAACTCGCCCAGAATAGAGATGTGTGGTGAAATACAATGCAGGGCCTGCGATTGAGCAGCTCGCCCAGAATAGAGATGTGTGGTGAAATACAATGCAGGGCCTGCGATTGAGCAACTCGCCCAGAATAGAGATGTGTGGTGAAATACAATGCAGGGCCTGCGATTGAGCAACTCGCCCAGAATAGAGATGTGTGGTGAAATACAATGCAGGGCCTGCGATTGAGCAACTCGCCCAGAATAGAGATGTGTGGTGAAACACAATGCAGAGCCTGTGCAAGGTCTGACAGTTGAAAGATTGTCAGACACAATAGTCTAGAATTTCTACCTATGTACCATATTCAGCTCAAAAGGACAAAAGACAGAGAGATAGTAAATTGCTGGCTCAATAAAGCCAATAAAAGGAAATGTTACAAAGTACAGAAAACAGTTTCTTTTTTAATTGAATAAAGAAACAAATGACTTACTGTTGTGTTCTTTCCACTGATGCAAGCCACAAAGAAAACTCACAATGAAACTGTAATTTGTTTCTTGTGTTCAATATTATCTGGAAATAAAATCAGAATTTCATTTCAACCAAGTCTCTACCAGTTGCAGCAAAGCATAGATACTTGATATGTCACTAATAACTAAATTCTGATCTTGAATCAAGTATTAATTAAAACGGTGACAAATTCATGACAGTATTATTAATATTATTATAAAATGTTAAACTTGTAAGATTAAATGCAAAGCGTATATTTAAGGAAGTCACATAACCTCTAAAGGTCATCTATTGGTGGAGTGATTAATTGGCAATTTAAATATTTGTAAACTGTATCTGAAAATTAATAAAATGATATGCATTATCACAATCAGTGTTTACACCTATTGTTAACCGTTCATGTGGTATAAGCAAACGAGGATGCATACAGAGATAACAGACTGAATCCTGTTACGGCAGATCATATACACTGAATATAATGAACTTGAAACTTGCAAACAAGCACAGTAGAACAGGCCAGAAATTGGAAACCAGGCAAAGGTGATCACGGCGTGAGTAAAGTGGATGAACATGGTTGTTGTCACAAAAGAAATAAAACTTCATTGTACTATGTGAACCACGTTATGTGTAGAAGCTCTACATGGGTAACCTATATCTTAACATGCTACACAATTTATAACATTTCTTCACAGTGCTCCTTAATAATGCACAAAATGTTGTCAGTGAGTGTGGTGAAATAAACAAACAATAAATATTTACTCAAAAAAAGCAAACAGGTGGCACCGAGTGTTCTGTTGTAGTTAACAACTTGTGAATTCCTCAAATAGACACCCTTACAACATAGAGTCTGACTTTAACAACCGTGAAATAAATGTCGCACATACGCACTTACTCAGCACTCGACAGCACTTCACCTCTGCTTTAAGATTGCCAGTCACAAAATTGTCGTTCTGCTCTCTGCAAAGTGGTTTGGCGATGGAGGGAAAGGCAACGTGAGCCAAATAACCCAACAAATTAGTTATGAATTCTCTATTGCTTGTGCATACAAGTGCCATGTATTAATTTTTTCAGCAGACTGCGGCAGCATATGTGGGGGAGGGGGGGGGGGGTTTGTTTCATCTCATATGATACCCTCTCGTTTCTGAAGGCTACAAAGGAGCATTATTACGCTACTTGAACGCGCTCTTCGGTGACATTGTCCACAATTAACTCCCCTTACTTTCTCACGCGGCTAGAATAACCTCTCGATCAGTCCTCCATTCTTTGGCAATATATATCATCATCGTGTCCGGTAACAGTTTAAAGCAAAGACAAATAAGTATACCACCGGGTAGAGACCGTAGATTCGACCAGAAGTGTTGCCTAGAATAAGTGGAGTTATTTTCTGCTGAATTTATATTGTAAGCTTTAGAGTCAATGCAGCAGTCGACGCTTGGGAGCCATAATCACGGTGGGGCCACCTCCCTTAGAGGGTCAAGAAGCTAAAGGGCCGAAACACTGGCTCGACCAGGGGATACTTTTGATGATCAGACTGCCTCCTGCTGCGAAGCTCTGTATAAAGAGTTTCCTATTACATCCTGAATACGCTTGAAATAGCAGACGATTCAGGGAAACAAAATAAACCTACACAGGCGTAGCAGGTACTAGAAAACCTGGACACGGAAATGAGCGACACTACAGCGCGCAACACGCCATGAACAACTGTTGACGTCCGTTTCTGACGTTACAACAAAATCAGTCAAAGTGCCATATCCGACTATTATTAGTGATGAGACATCACAACGTAGTGACTCCGCTAAAGTTGAATAGCTCAGTCGCTGGTTGTTTTCTATGTTTATTATATAAACCACTTTGCTCTCTTGTGTCAAGTAATAGGTCTATATGTATGTTGTCACGAATAGCTTCACAACACGTCCCGTACAATCCTTCTTCCTCATGTGTATGAAACTAACCTTCCTATACACGCCCGCCTCAATATGGGTGTTATTCTAATTAGCCTTGATATTTTCCCATTTAATCAATGACACTAACAAAACCCTGCCAAGAATATATAGAACAACAACATAAGTGGTTTGGTCACCTGGTCAGAATGAATCCTTACCAATCACCATAAAGGGCGTTCTTCTCGAGAATGCATGGAAAAAGACCAAGATGAATACCCAGAAGAAGATGGACAGATGCAGTGACAGAGACATGTAACAACAAAGGAAAATCAAGAATTTAGACAGTTAAAGCAGCACAAGAATGACAAATGATATAACCACGACCCCTTTTCGGTGCCAGTGAGAAAGAGAAAAAAAAAGACCAATAACACTTAAAAAGAGCTTTGTGTCAACGAATCTTCCAGTTTGTTTAATCTTAATTGTGTCTGACAACCTCACTTGTATGATTTATGGAGTAATTCAATCGGTGCCATGGCCCCTGCGGCCCTCATCCTCCTCCACCCAACCTATAGACAGATAGTGAAGTACATATTTCACGTATTGTTTTAAGTTACTGTACAGCAACATAACTTTGCACATAATATACAAAGCGGTTCCCTGGGAAGGAGGGAGAAGGTGAGTTATCGGCCATGTTTTCTAAACTTCATTGCACTATTTTTTTTCAACACAACTGCGAAATATATTTTGTTTGTTAAAGTCAGTTCTCCTTAGGGCGGATTTCCTGAGTGCCAATGACTGACAACGGTTATCTTCTATCTAAATCTGTGGTTATTCCGATAACTTCCGTTCCGGCAGACGACACATTTCGGTCAGTCCTGTTTCCAATTTAAGTGTCCCTTGCCGCTTGACGGTGACGCTGCGCGAGAGCGTTACGTCACGTGCATGTAGTCGGAGTGCTAATGGTCAATGAATGTTCTAGTACAATGACGGTGTTTCTAGAAGATCCCTACTCAAATGCTTAATTATTTTAAAATGCAGTCAAGATGAGTAAAATGCAATTATAAGAGGTCCTATAGTTACACGTGGAAGAGAGAGAGAGCAGGGAGAATACAAGAGCAAATAAATTCTTTGTTTAAACCTCGTACTATTCGCGAAACTGCGAGTTAATGAAATTAGTAAATACGCCAATATAGAGCCTCATTATCCAACAGAAAACAGAACGTTAATATAGAACATCGGTGGCTTAGTGTCGGGAAGAACTGAGATTGCTCTGAGCGCAAATTGCTAACGAAAAAGAAATAGTAAC